>JAUCMX010000022.1:16863108-16910608 GCA_033459395.1 Hemibagrus guttatus | reverse complement strand
GTGAAGTCTCTGGGTACACTGATCAAAATGGTGTTTGGATCATAGCTTGGTATTAGCATGTGGAACTCCATAATGGAGGTGATTTGTTCCATTCAAAGAAAGTCTTTTTCGCTTCGATCTCACTGATAACATCGCTGGGAATGGGACAGTGTTCTGTGGTAGCATGGTTGTGTCTTACCAGAAGCCTGAGGGCTAAAAGAGAGAGAAAGAGAGGCAGATAGGGGCAAGACAGAAAGAGGGAGGTTGATAAAGAGGAGCTAAGCTGTTAAGAGGCTTAGAGCTTAAAGAGAGAATGGTGACCATGAGCTAGGCTAAAGCTGTTTCACAGTCCATCACATTGGCACCTGATGATCTTTACACACAGGTAAAAAGTGTGAGTGTGTGTTTGTCGTCATTGTGTGCACCACATGAATGAGGAGCAGACAGGATCCCTAGTACAAGCCAGGACAGGTGATAGAGAGAGGGTTGGAGAGAGAGAGAGAGAGAGAGAGAGAGAGCGAGAGTTAATTTATAAAAGTGCATTTCCTTCATTGCTAATTTCAATAAATCAGACGTCACTTTGTTTGCACTGAGTGGGATGTTAAGAGGGTCCTTTCTCCAAACAAACCCCAAATAAACGCCACAGCTGGAGCCTCCAGCAGCGAGAGGGGGGCAGTGGATAAACCGGCACTAATGGAGGGCTCCAGGCTTGAGCAGCGGGGGGGTCAAGCTTTACCTGAGGGCCCAGTGACTTAGATAGATGAGCTGAGGACTGGATGGAAGGGGGGATACTTCGGAGGATGATGAAGAAATAAGAGAGAAAGAAAGTGAACTGTATGTGAAAAGGGAACATCCGCAGCAAGGGAGATTGTCATTATGATTCCTTTCTTTGAAATTTCTGTCTGGGGATTTTTCTTTTTTTCTCTGGTTCCCACGCTTACTGTTTGCATGATACCATCTTTCCCTCGTTCCACAGGCATTTCCTTTTCAAATTGGCCCTAGGTTCCAAGGTCGGGGCCTGCTTGGAACTGAGTCTTCCTCTGTTTATTTACTTCTTTTTTAATACCAAAATTAGTCAGAGACGGTTAAAAAAAAAAACAATGAATTGAAACTGGTATTGTGATCCGTTTACTTAGAGTCAGCGAAAACAACAGAGGTGTCGAAGGCTTTGTACAAAGGATGTCCCGCACATATTCAATTGCCACACAAGCAGACAGAACGTCTACATCTCTACAAAGAAATACTGTAATTATGCATCTGGTCAAGCAAGATTCTCTCACTGGCAAATTACGTGCATTTCCTGAACAATATTCAAGTCACCACTGTGTGCAAAGCACCTTAAATTACACCCTGTCTTCTGACAGACTGGAAGATTCATTGATTTGGTAGATCAGCTAGCTTGTTGATTGATTGATGAACTGCATTGACGGTAGCCCAGGAGAGCAGTAAAGGGGTCGTAATCCTCTGCCGATTAGTGCCGGACAATCACAGCTCTGGAAGACAGGGTGGACCCAGACTGGGACAAGCTGTCCCCTCAGCAGGGAACAGATCAGGCCGTAAAAACAGCCTCAGAGACAGAGAGAGATCACCGACCAAGAGAGGGAAGATAAGAGGGGAGAGAGTGACAAAGCCGAGTGTAGGGGGACCTGAGTGGCTCCACTGTAAATTCCACAGAGCTCGTAAAAAAGGTAAAACAGCACAGACAGCTCCGATAGCCAACAAGAAGCAAACATAACACAGTGGACACCACCCAGTCAATGGCAAATACACCACGCAATTACACCAAAAGCACTGCCAGTTAATGTTCCACCAACTACAAGCCTGGACAGCCTGAGGAAGCATTCCCAGTTGATCTGAACAATTTGATAAGTCCATCTGTCACTTTTGTTGTAAACAGAGATAGTAAGGAATGCTCAGGATAGTAAGATCAGTATAGTTGATCAAACTGGAAACAAATGGGTTAGCATAAAGTACAGGTGAACTGAAACGGCATAGTTGAATGGCAAATGAGTCGTTCTTTGAGCATCTATGTCAGTGGTTTGTTTTAAAAAAAAAACCCTGTACATATCAGATACCTTCTCTGATTTAACTGATTCACCTAATTAGCTTATTAACCAGCCATTCCTGAGATAATGTAGAGCAAGAATAAATTTCCAGGGGTAATTCCACAACCACAGTAAGAAACCCTTGATCTGTGGCATGTGTATTCATGGCCATAGTGGAAGTAAATTCCTAAATTCTCATAACCATTCCCTCTTACAAACTCTTCTACTTCATGTGTGAAAGAATATTACCAGGAATTCAGATAACACACCCTACCTGTCCAACCTACTGTCATTAGCAGCTTCAGCATTCCCAAGAGGCAGTTCAGTATATGGAGGGGTAGTTAGCCAAGCCTGTCCCTTTTATTACAGCTCCTTATGATTTCCCGAGAGCAGTGCCACGGGAACATACACCCACAACATTTAGCAGTTCTTCCAAGGGCCAAAGGGAACCTTGGGCTATTCTGAACCTTGAGGAATTTCTATACCATATTATTGGCTGGCCCTCTTGTATGGGTGACACAGCTGTCTTGCTTCATCTTATACTCCTATGTCTGCTAACATCTGGATTTAGATGGTACACCACAATAAACGGTCTTAGTTATATCCATCTGCAGGGGGCAAGGAAACCACATTTTACATTCTTCCTTAAAACTTAAAAGATGTCCCCTCTTCCCAGAACTAGGCTCAGAAAGTCAGAAGACAACATTATCCATCATTGAGTAAAGTGAATAGAAAGCACTGGGTTTGCTTAGTGGTACGCAAATGGGATTGTACTATTTGGGACGGACTCACGCTGATACACATTTGCATTCTTGAATGAATGATTCAGAATAATTTTGTGAAGGAGGCTTTCCTGACCTCTTTAACTCTCAAATTGGACACTGACCCTCTCATCACTCTTCAACGTGTATTAAGACGGGGGACACTAATGCAAACAATTCGGTGAATCAATGTGTGATGGCTTGCATGAAGCCCTCAGGATAGAGCCACTCTGTCCTCTAATCCATCAGAGCTCAGAGCGTGCCCGAGGGTGAGAGAGCAAGAAGTGGAGACCGCCAGGGGGTTGAGGATCTGGGCACATGAGGTAGGGGTGAGGATAGAGTGTAAATAAGGGTGAAAGAAGTGTGTATCGGAGCACAAAGAGGTAAGGAGCAGGCTGGGGTAACAGGTCAAGAGGGCAAAAGAGTAACTAACCGAAACGTGAGAAGTTGTTCGAGCTTGTGCAAATTTCCTTACTACTACACAACAGACACGCTCTTCCACTTGTTTTCACGACAGCTGACTATCCGTCTCTCGTGTTTTGTTTCTGCTACTTATTGACCAGCACTGTCTGCAGAACGCCTCTGGGTCATCATAAAGTCAGCATGAACAGGACGGAGACCTGGAACAGTGCCACTGTGGCTGAATGAGTGTTATGGCCTCCTTGGTAGAGACATATGTTTTAGTGTCTGCACCCTTTTCAAATCCCTTTTTCAAATCTGCCCAACAAATTCCACCCTGTGCCCCGTGGAGGGTAGGAGGGGTTAAGACCACACCTTTCATTATGGGGGTGTATGATTAGTACAATGGAGTTAATCAACGTCCCAAAGGGCTCAGAGCGCACACACACTTCCTCTGGTGCTCCTGCACAGACAGTGTAATCCGGAACCTCAGCGGCTTAAAGGTCTGACGATCTCCCTCTCTCTCTGTCTCACACACACACACACACACACACACACACAAAACTAGAAACAATGTGATGCTAAACAATAGTGGCTGCATCTTTACAATAAGGAAAGCTCTCTCGGTGTTACCATTAAAGGCGGATATCGCTAGAAGAAACTCACGACTAAGGCAATTTCAAAACCCACAGAGAAAATTATTTCAGCATAAATGCCCCCAGAAAAGCCGCACTGACTATGGGAAGAGTTTTGGGAAGTGTAGAAAGGCCAGTGCCTCTGACCAGGGGCAAAAAAAACAAGATTGAGATAGAGATAGCACGCCCACTCTCTAGTGACGGAAACTGTATTTGTCTGGGCCACATTAAAAGCTCCAGCATGATGGAGGTTGAGTTCCAATGTATTAGGCTAATTTCATTAAGAAGTACTGGGAAGGTGGTCCAGCTACCGTCCATTCCCAAACCAGCTCATACACACAAAGAACTATGTTGCGTAGGTGTTACTTTCTAGACACAAATAATAAATGTTCTGGCCATACTAAGACGTCCAGCTTAATTAAAAAAATGAAAACATGAAAAGAAATATGAAGAGTTTATGTTACATTTTCATTCTCTCTTATTTGCCTTCACACCTGCGAATAGGAAGTGCATGTTATCTCATTTTGTGCATTTTCTATAAATAAATATTATCTACTGTATATTGCTTAGGACAGAAATTAATATAAGATCTAATGCATAATTTACAAGAAGCAGACTCCAAAGTGATCTCCATGCTGAGGATATTCATGAACACACAAGGAATTGAGCAGGAAAGGTGTATCCTGGTGGTCTAAGATAGACAGAGCTGGGGGGGGGGGGGGGGGGGCATGGGGGGGTTAATTATAGATCTAATGGGGCTCCCCCATAGGGCATGCAAGGTCGAAAAAAAAAAGCCTGGAGGCCTGACGTAGGCAGCCATGCCCCCCAGCCTGCCCCCACTGGGCAGTGTAGACACAGTCCTGCTGAGAGTGGGATACACACAATGGGTCTAGGGCTCAGGGGTGAGCCAGGAGGGACACCCAGCAATGAGCTACAGGTTAGCATGACAAAGCCACCATAATGGGGGCTACCACACCCCAGCCTTCAGCTAGATAAACAGCCAACCTCAGATTCCATTAAGATAAGAGGCCAGCACACATTCACTTCTGCATAAAAACTAACACACACTTAGCCAAGGCGTACACTGCACTTACTTACATGCCGTGTGTTCCTAATACTACATATACACTTGTGTATAAATAATAGGTGTGTGATCATGTGAACTTATCCATAGTAGAACAGATAGATAAAGGTACTGCAAAATAAGAAACATTTAGATTAATGCGATTAATTATATATATATATATATATATAATTGTGTTTTGTCATTTATCATTAAGCCATTGAGATTTACACACACACACACACACACACACACACATAGGGAGATGTGTTCCTGTCTCAAAAGTGTCAAGTAAACCTCTATCTCTTGGCCCATCACTCTCCTGTCACCTTGTTTGTTTAAACAGCACCTCTCTTTTTCTTTCCCTCTACTCTTCCTCCCACCATTGCTTCCAGGACCCTCATCCATTCATCGCATTACATTCTCTTCCTGCTGTCAGCGTACCCGAGCAGGCAAAAAAGAGGGAAAAATACGGAGAGATTGTGTCAACAAGATTAAAAAGAAAAAGAAAATTAGCTCATTTTTAAACATGGGATGCCTTGAAGAATATATGCAACACTTGAATTCTCAGTTCTGATTGGTTAGTTGGTGTTGAGTAAGAGTAGCTTGTTGTTTCTATGGTAACATCTTATACAGGGCTTCGTAGGTCTATGATGTGTTGATATGCTATAGTTCTCTGTAGATGTATGAGATGGCATTAATGGAAGGAGTCTCCAGGTTCAGTGCTTTGTAACAGTCGTAGGTGAAGCTGTAACTTAAAATTTTCAGCCACGGATAAAGTCTAAAAATGGAGAACGTCTTGAAGAAATACTTGATTACAGATGTAAACAGATCGAATATGACTTTCATTCATTGATATATCAATGTTATCCATGTCAAACACTTCAGCTTGTGCTTTTATTGGAAAATAATCAGGTAATGTCAGTGCTGTTTGGTTTAATCCAAATATTTTGAATGAATTTAATTGAAACTGGAGGACTGGAATAATTGTAATAATCATTTTCTGTCAGGAAAAGTACATAATGTCCTCCTCCTTTTTTAAAAAGATTTCATTTCTAGGTCAGGGGTGTGATCGGAGTTTGTTTTGCATAAAGGAAGTTGTAATGACGGTATTTTAAATCGATCACATCGTCTCGAGCACAGGTGTGTCACGTCCTCCTTCGTCCGACCCTCGCCGTTTCCATTATCCGCTTCCTGTGCTTGTCAACCACACATCACCAATCATCCTTAAACCAATGCCCAAGACTCGCCACATAATGGACTTGTCGTATACACACACACGCAGGAACACACAAACTCTTCATGCATTCAAACGCTCTTAATGCTAAGCACGCCCGAGTGGTTGATGACCTCTTTGTGGCCGGGGGGTCAGAAAGAGGAAGGAGGAAGAGCCTCACTTTTTCTTCCTGCAACCAAATATTTAAAGTGTTAAAGACTCCAGATTACGATCAGTTCAGCTGCTGAGGATCTCACCTTGAACACACACACTAGTTACATTCATTATGCTGTGACAATGAGGCACCGACTTGCCCCCGCAAACACACACTCCTCCAAAACACATACTTCCCTCGGGATTTATACACACGAAGAACTTCTATAATAAACTGATTCATTCAGAATTCTGTTTTTATATTGAACCCAATGCTTTTTAGGTTTTTAATTCAGGTCAGAAGGTTTAATGGAGTGCAGATTACTTGAACAAAAGGAATTCCCTCTCTTTCTCTCTCTCTCTCTCTCTCTCTCTCACACACACACATACACACACAGGTAATGTGTTGCTTCAATGCTGACTCACAACCCCTGGCTTGAAAGGCTAACACATCTGCTCAAAGGAAAGACAGGAGAAGAGAAAAGAAGCGAAGGAGGAAAGAATGTAGCTGGGGGTCAAAACAGGTGAGTGAACGGGTGCTTTCCCTTTCATGGTAATGTGGGTCAAACATAAACAAACGCACCGATGAGTGGAACCAAACCACACGAAATGTGCACAGGAACACAGTGATGCTATAATAAAAATATTACACAATCTGGCTCATTCGATTTCTTCTAAGTATATGTGTGGTTGTTTCTGCTTTTGTGAGTGTATAGGTGTGTGTGTGTTGTTGGAATGGGTTCAGTGCTGCAAGGTGAAAGGTCAGGGCCTCAGAAACCTTTCACAGCCCTAACCCCCCTCTCCTTTTCTGATCTAAACAAAGCCCAGGAGAAAGGCATCATTTACCTGAGCCGAGGTTCATAAAGCTTGGCCTGAGCACCAGCTTCCTCACAACCGGCCCCAACCTCCACCTCCACCCTTCCTGCTCCTCAACGCCCCATTGTCATCTAAAACAAAAGGAAGGTAGCAGTGAAAGATAAATGAGCTTCTTCATCTGATAAGAATAACTCAATGAAACGGTGAGTGAATGAACGATTGAAAGAATTGGCCGTCCCCCCTTTGACAAATAAAATAATATCACCAGAAATCCAGAACCTTCTCAACATCAATTCCTGGCTTATTTGCTTACCTCAAAACATGAAATAACAGTATTTTCTCTTTCCGAGACGCCGGAAGAAAAATGTGCTCACAGCGAGATTGCTATCTTACTTTCGGATCTTTCATGTCAGAAAAAGTGCGCCATAAAAGTTTCAAAAATTTCTCAACTTAGCCAAGATCTTTTGCATAAAGCTGACGGCATACCAGATCTTTTCTTTTTTTCTCGCTTCATTTGTTGTGTGAAAAGAGCCAAGATGCAAAGTGGCTCATTTTGGGTCTCTCAGTAACTTTCTGGAAACCTGTTCACCGAGTGGCACTGCTTTCTTTATCAAATGCATGCCTTGCATGTGAAATCGTCGCGCAACATCTACAGCTCGAGGTAGGTAGGGAGAGGAGTGTTTACAGGGAACGGGCCAGTGAAAGGTCGATGTTGAGAGCAATAAAGAAGTGAAGAGGCAATTTAATGGAAAACAGGCATGCTTTCTTGACTGAAGTTGAAGCCTTGATTGACGGAATGAAAGCGCTTCTCAATATAGCATGATAAGTACTTAAGATCTGAGTGAAAGAAAAGCTGTGCTGCCGGTCGGATCACATCTCAAAGGCAGTGTTTTGTTTGATTTAACAGTGCGCATACACCTTACATCAGGTTTAAGTGCAGTATAATAACTTTGTACTTTAGCGATTAATAACGTTGGATTGACATGTTAGCAGGGCTTTCTTAATCAATCTAATGAGCAAGTGTAGAGTAAATGAAATGTCAAACTTAATGGCATTAATAGCATTTAGTCCACATACTAGATCCAGCATTGTGAGTAGAGAAGCACAGGAAACCTTTATATTTATCTCTAATCATTTGACATGCTCAATGGTAGGTTTGTTGCCTACCATGCGGAAGGCCCGGGTTCAATACCCAAACCCCAGCCACTGGATCTAGTGCTGGTCCCAAGCTCGGAAAAATGGGAGGGTTGTGTCAGAAAGGGCATCTGCCGTAAAACCTGTGACAAGTTGTTGTGCGGACCAGTTGGTCTGCTGTGGCAACCCCAGGGAGCAGGCATGCACGCTTAGTCAAAATATTACTTAGTAAGTTAGTGTCAAATTTAAGTACAACAGGATTAAAGGTCTTGCTCAAGGGCTTCGAGTTTTTACCCCTCCTGTTGTCCCCGTTGAGATTAGAATCATACATGTCATGCTTTGAAAACAGTTAAACCAGAGGAAAAAAGTCAATGGGAAGACAATACGAAAGTTAAAACCGCACATACGCTAGATATATAGATTGAGAAATTACCCAAGTGGTTGCGTAACCGGTTCTTAAAGTATGGTGTAAATAAAAAATGAAAAGCAATGTGTTATGTTCTGTACTTAACAGAATTATTGTATATTTAATTATACTTAACATAATTATCGTATATATTTAATTATACTTAACAGAGTTAAGTACAATTAAATATTATACTTTCTCTAATTAATATTAACTATCTATAATTAACAGAGTTAACAGCCATTTGAAAACATTAAGAATTTCCAGTGGAACAAAAACCACTTTTTAATAGGTATCTATTTATATTTATGTTAATGTTATGCCATTCATCAACCATAACTAAAGTTATTTCTTCATACTTACTTACTTTATAGTAGCTCTAAATATTCTTCCCCTTACTTGTCTTGAAATTACTAAGAACCAAAAAAATAAAAAAAAACCACACACACAGCTTGTCACGTCACAGATAAACAAGAAAGTACAAAGTCCCCTGTCATGAAAACATTCCCATGATGAAAACCTGAACTGAAGAGAGCACTGACTATGAAGAGTCATTGCATAGAACCTTCAACAACTTTGCAATATCAGCAACATGGAATATGTGAAGAGCATGCATAATACTGTAAATCCCCATGAATAAGTTGTTACTATAGAAACGATAATGTATTAGAACAAGTAAACATAAGCATTTGATTTGGCTTGGAGCTTGAAGCACTGTTAGAGCTGCTGTTAGAGAAAAAATTGTTCAACAATTAATTAACCTTCTAAATAATTGACATTTTTGGCATTTGGCAGAAACATTTATCCAGAGCAACTTACAATTATTTTATCTCATCTTTTATAACTGAGGGTTAAGGGCCTTGCTCAGGGGCCCAACAGTAGCAGTTTGGTAAACCGAGGACTTGAGCTCAAAACAGTCTGATCAGTAGTCCAACACCTTAACCACTAAGCTATCAAATCCCATATATTTGATACAGGAACAGTATTGTGTGCCAAAAAGTACACTGTGCAGGCCTTGGACCCTTTGTGTCAGGCTAGTCAGATTTTCAGACTAGGTTTAGTCTGCTAGCATGCATGAAATATTATAGTAGCATGTACACCTAATACGGAACAAATCTTGCTTATTGTTTTCAAGTTAACTTCTGTATAATGCGATTAGCAAACACTGACAAAAAACTTAAATGACTCACTGAATCATTGGGTCATCGAATGTACGTAACTCAAACGCCTACATCAGATCCATGTATTTGAATTGAGTAACACTAACACACTAGATTTCATACATCCAACATGACTTGAGAGTGTTGTTGAGAGCTTGAACTGAGAATGAATCCCATAACACTGGTGTTGAACAACACACATTACCACTGCACTATTCTAGCATGTGTGGGTTAATTGCCTAAATCTAGCACTTAGAATTATGCTGTAGTTTCCATTTGCGCCAACATCGTGTGTGAGATTTCACAAAGTAACCGATTTATATTAGTACTAGTTGAATCGATCACGATCACTTCACGTCATTCAATCTAGTCAACAGTCAGAAACCTGTTGAAATTCAATTTATTTGTATTGCGCTTTGAACAAGGGACATTGCCTGGAAGCAGCTTTACAGAAACATAGAAAAAATTAGGAAGTTTAAAGTTAAGGTACTATTTTTCCCTAACATTTATCCCTACTGAGAACCCTGAGGCGACGTTGGCGAGGAAAAAGCCCCTGAGATGATATGAGGAAGAAACCCTAAGAGGAACCAGGCTCAGAAGGGAACCTCATCCTCATTTGGGTGACATTGGACAATAAATTATGTAACTGTTGATAATGCTCTTTATCAACAAGAGTTATTAATTCCTCAAGAGCAACGAAGAGCTCTTGAGGAACTAATAGTTTCTGAGTTTACTATAGATGTAACACCAATCCCTTTCTGCCGAAAGCTGACTGAGGCGACTGCGGTTCAGAGATGGTGTGATAGTCTCCAAGTGGTTCTGTCCACATCAGTCCCCTGGGTCACGGGCTGTCCATCTATCCCCAGCAGCAGTGAGCACCACCGAGCGACGAGACTCCAACCAGGGGTAGAGCGTCTGGATGGATCAGGCAGGTCTGGAAAGAAGAAGTGGTCACACTGGAAATTCAGAACACTGGGAGCTCAGGAGTGGGATGTAGAGACAAAAAAGAGAGCGAGAGAAAAATATTATTAGGTATGCTTGTGATCATGTGATGTTTACGTACAATGTAGATTACATGCAAAGTGCAGGCAGGCACTAGCTACGACAGCATAACTAAAAGGGAGAGCCAGAAGGTGACAGACATGAAGCGTAATATTTCTATGTAAACTATATGTAATATTTTTCCATAAATCCGACTGACCGCTTTTTCCCCTCTATACAACACATACAGCAACATTCTGCTTTCATGATATGATTCCATTCAACTTTGGTCAAGAGCGCACCGCCGTATCTTAAACCCGAATCCTTGGAAAGCAAACATTACAACATGCCGAAAGTCACGACAGCGAACAAAAACAAGCGAGTGATGGAATAAAGAAGTGAGGAGAAAGCCAAAGAAAGGCAAGGCCGGGTGACTTGTGTTTTACAAGCTCACCTCTTTGGGCTGTTTACATGTAAAAGCCTTTTAATAAGAGGTTGGCGGAGAACAGACGACAGAAGCAGGCTTTCATCTCCGCCTGTCATGCAGGCTTATTTACGAGCACTTCGGCTGCACCGGGTAAACAGTGCACTTACTTACTGAGCAAGACGCAGCACAGCGGCCTAGTGGAACAGCCACCCAGAGACCTCATGCTGAGGATACAGCAACGCTGTGCACACTCATACAGGGTTATTGACTTACGAAAACATGGTAAAGCTCTGGTGTCGGGTCATGACAAGGTTTTTACTTTAGATTTGTATGTGGGCGATTCCATGACTTTAAAAACTTTATTTTCTGTTTGCAATTTGAACTCTGAGAACATTTGTATCTAACCATGCCAGAAATGTTAAATCTCAGGCAACGACCCCACAATTTATTTCCTTTCCTGCATTTTGCTTGTTTTGTTGAGATTTTATCAAATATCACATTCAAACTAATGATAAAAGGACATTTATGACATCTTTTACGAGTGAAATAATTATCTTTCGATCTATAATTTGGAGTTCAAAGTGAGCTCACTAGCTGAACTCGATGAAAAAGCGAAAAAAAAGGAATATGAGGCTTGACTTTTCTTCTTCTCACGATCCTCAGGAGATTTTAATGCAATTTGCTGATGAAATATCAGACTTGTGGATAATAACAATCCAGTTATTCCAAATAATTGGGGGTCAGATGTATGACAGTTCAAGCCTGAGATGTTAAATGGATTCACACTTGAATGCAAAAAAAAAAAAAAAAAAGAAAAGATATTTGGAAAATATATTTCGGAATTTCTTAAAGAATATGTTTTAAGTTATAGAGTAGTTAGAGTTGGGAATAAATTCAAGTGTTTTCTTGAGCTATGTTTGTTTAAATCTATGGCTTTGCATTGTATTCGTTTTTATAGAAATGTAATATCAGTGGGACACACCCAGTTACCAAAATGAAGGAAGTTATTTGGGTTATTATGTAATTATATATATTGACACCCCTGCACTCCCCCCACTCACCATCATGAACAGCACTGTACCAACAGTGGCGTCATTCAGGTTCCTGGGCACCACCATCTCTCAAGACCTGAAGTGGGACACTCACATAGACACCACTATCAAAAAGGCCCAACAAAGACTGTACTTCCTTCGGCAGCTGAGGAAGTTCAACCTGCCACAGGAGCTGCTAATACATTTCTACTCAGCCGTCATCGAGTCTGTTCTGTGCACGTCTATAACTGTTTGGTTCGGCTCAGCTACAAAATCAGACATGAGAAGACTACAGAGAACGGTTCGAACTGCTGAAAGGATTATTGGTGCTCCCCTGCCCACCCTTCAGGAACTGTATACATCCAGAGTGAGGAAAAGGGCTCTGAAAATCACTCTGGACACCTCACATCCAGGCCATATCCTTTTTGACCTTTTGCCATCTGGCCGACGCTACAGAGCAGCAAACACCAGGACAGCCAGGCACAAGAACAGTTTCTTCCCCCAAGCAATCTATCTTTTGAACAGTTGAATGTTCCCAGCATTGGGCAATAATAAAAATTAAAATTAAAAGTGCAATAACCTCATATTTATTACCACACCCACATCCCTACATCTCAACTCATTCTATTCTATTCTGTATATACAAATACTTTATTTTCTTATTTAAATATGTGTATTTTTTATTTTTTATTTCTCATTCTATTTTCTGTTGTTATTTGTACTGTTATTGTTATCTCTGTGCACTGGAGCCTGTTACACTAAAACAAATTCCTTGTATGTGCAAACATACTTGGCAATAAAGCTCTTTCTGATTCTGATTCTGATTCTGATTCTGATTCTGATTCTGAATTTGCTCATTTTCTGAACTCAGATTTCTTGAGTCATAAAACATATTTCCTTTTGAAATCTTATTTTCACCAGTATAACCATAACAGCAACAGAGGAATGTCATTTCTCTTTCACCAGAAATTATTAAGCAAAACCTATTCATCTACTGAATAGAAAACATGAAGGGTCTAGTGATTGGATTCTGTTTATTGGATTCCAGTGAAATGGGGTTAAGTAAAAGTGAGAAAGCTCACACGTTTAGCCCACCCACCCACTCACTCACTCAGTCATTATAGCTGAGGAACCGTTTGTCTAAAACTTAATAAACCGCCTGCTCATTGAATGTTGCTCATTTATTTTGATTTATTTATCTAGCAGTAATTATTTTATTAGTAGTATTTGAGGAGAAAGATTGTCTCCAAGGAATCAAATGAGACGAATACAGATCAAGTTTTGATTTGATTATGGGTAGTGTGTGTGTGTGTGTGTGTGTGTGTGTGAGCCACACAGATAGTGAGGTCCCCATTTGGGAGTTCCCATTTGGTATTTAAGCCATAAAAAAAACTAGCTAACTAACTAACTCACTAAATAAATAAATAAATAAATAAATAAATAAATAAATAAATAAATAAATAAATAAATAAGGGCTTTTATTACTCATACACCATGTGATGTCAGGACTTTTTTTTTATTTATAAAATTTATTTTATTTTATTTTATTTTATCGCATTTCTACACCATTATCTATAATCATTCTTAAGAACCTTCTGGAAAGAAAGTCTCACTTATAATGGGGACTTTTCATAATTCTAATTATAATACTATATATCATTTTTATACCTTCTGTATATATGTAATAAAGTTCCACCAAAGAGTTAACCTTTAGAACAAGATTTGTCTTTTTTCTTCAACCAGTTAGAACATAAAAATAAAAATAATACTGAACCTGGCAAAGTACAATTAAAACATTCAAGCTATAAAACTGAACATCAAGCACTGCTGTCATACCCTTGAAGTTAAATTTTCACTGAGGAACAAAATGTCCCAAAATGTCCCGGTACAGTACCTTGTTCCCTGTTTGGTACAAAAAGATAAGAGATAAGAAATCAGTCTTACGGATTTATGAAACAATTCAGGTTTCAGATTAGATTCAGGTTTCTTTATTCAGCAGAATTTATTACCCATGGTTAGCATTAATAAGGTATAAACATTAATTTTGCCTTAAATACACAGATCAGCCATAACATTATGAGCAGTGAGAGGTGAAGTGAATAAGACTGATGATCTCCTCATCATGGCACCTGTTAGTGGGTGGGATATATTAGGCAGCAAGTGAACATTTTGTCCTCAAAGTTGATGTGTTAGAAGCAGGAAAAATGGACAAGTGTAAGGATTTGAGCGAGTTTGATGACGGGACGAATTGTGATGGCGAGACCACTGGATCAGAACATCTCCAAAACTGCAGCTCTTGTGGGGTGTTCCCGGTCTGCAGTGGTCAGTATCTATCAGAACCAAAAAAGGCATGTACATGGAATTCTATTACTTCTATTACTTGTTTAATGTGAAAAAATAAAACTGAAAAGCACTGCTTCATTTTTTTCATGCTCAAAATCCAATAAATACGTGTAGTGTCCAAGGCTGAGATTTTCCCCACATGTTTTTTGTTCAGTGATAACTTTCCCTTTTCTGCACTTCAATGCTGTAAACCTTTCACCTCTGGCTGCTGTGTAACCTGAGGAACGCCTGCTGCAGCCTGTCTCCGCAGCCCAGGGCAAAACCTGCACCGTATAACACACTGTTCATAAACCGAGACAGCGAAACACTGTACCACTTATACTACTCACATTCACACACACACACACACACACACACAGAGTTTCTCTCCATTCCAACATTCCAAACTTTATGCTAATACGTCAACACCATCACCATCACGCTAGTCATCTCATAGATCTGTTAAAGAATTAAGAAGTTTTTCGCACCATCTGTGATGTCAGTGCGGCCCAGAAAATGCTAACTTCTGACAAGGAAAAAACCAACCAACACCACAATCGCTAAAAACATCACAGATATTACAATACACACCGATTTAATGCACCATAACATGGATCTCAACATGGAGAGAGCAGAAAAAAAGGCTTCATTTTTGAAGCTAGCTTCTAACGATTGCTCTCTGATAAAGATGCTAACACCAATTGAGAGAGTGAGTGAGAGAGAGAGAGAGAGAGAGAGAGAGAGAGAGAGAGTTAGTGAGTGTGAGCATCTACAGTTTGCATCTTTTATCTACAGTTTATTATCTGTATGCTTTCTGTTTGCAGACTCATAACGAATTGCTGAGCGTTTCAGATAAAGCTAACTTAAAACAAAACTCCAAGGTGGCTTAATGAGAGGTTCTAATGAAAGAACACCCACACAGCTTAAACGAGGGCCAACCAAAGAAAAAGAGAAACACACACACACACGCACACACACACACAGACTCAAGTCTCCCCTTTGTGGCATCTCAGCCACCTTCCAAAAAAAAACCCACAATGGCTTCTGCAACAACTGACAATGACAGTAGTTTTTTCAGGGTCAGAGTACGACACGATACCTCCTGCTGCTTGGATTCCTGACATTTTGGGGCAGCTCCTGTCCAAACACGAGTCAAACCCGATCCCTGGCGTCACACCTAGGACCAACATTACAGCCCACGTGAAACGGGTCCTCACAATAACCCTCCGACCCCCAAACCGTAGCTCCTAATCCTCCACACGAGCCTGGCAGCGGGGCCTGAATAAGCACAGCCCGTGGCACAGGCAAAGCGACACGGCAATGCGGCCCGTCAACCCAACCCCTGAGGAGAATGAGTGGCTAGCAGCTGCTTCGGACAGACATGGCAACGTTGGCTAATAATGTAGAACGATAAACAGTTCTGAGAAATTGGATTCAGAGTAAGCAGAGGGCAAGTGATTAGTCAATGTTGGTCAGGGGGATATGTTGCAAAGAAGGTTACTGAGGAAATAAACCAATATAAAGAGTTGCACACAAAAATAGAAGAAGCTTATTCAGTCATGGATTTCATTTGCTCTAAGGCGAATAATAAATTATTTATTTTTATTTAAAGTAATAATCTTTTTTTTTCTGGGGGATACCCCCCTATCTATGAGGACTTTTTTGTTTTATATATAAGCATTTTTGGAAGGAGTCTCCAGTGTCAGCACTTTGTAAAAGAAAGAGGAGTGTGTTTTTTTTTTTTTCTAAGTTATGTTAATTTTTTGCTGTTGTTGTTGTTGATGCTGGTGTAGGAATCGGGATGGAAATAGTAACAGCGCTGTGCATATACATATTAATCCTTGAAAAAAAAAATAGTAGTACATTTTGAAAAAAATATTTTGTTGTCTTAGGTGTTCATATATGAAACAAAATCATTTTTACTCCACTGCATATGTTTTTTTAATTTAATTTTAATTTGTTTTGTATGTACAGTACATACATGTCATTTATATAAAATATGCAAATCTATCTATCTATCTATCTATCTATCTATCTATCTATCTATCTATCTATCTATCTATCGCAAAACCTTTTTCTTCCATCATAACCACACTGAAAATCGCTTATTTTAACATCATTATTTCTAATATTTCTTCATATAACTATAATAATTCTCAGGAAACAAATTTGTTTGACAAAGAGAAAGCAACAAAGAGAAAAGGAAGAAGGCAGGAGTCGTTTTCCACAGCAGGTCGGCGATGTCGGTTTGAAATCCCTAGCTTTTCATGGTAGGGAAATGATTTTGATTTTCCCACATTTATATCCGCCAGAGTATGTAGGAACAATCCAATTTTCTTCGCCATTGTTGACTGAACATCCTGTTGTGGCCGGGTAATTTGGGGGCTTTCCATTGATAGCTGTGTGTGTATCTTTCTCTCTCTCCCCCTCTTTCTTTCTCTCTATTTAGCCCTGTCTCTCACCCTCTACACCACAAATCCCACGCAAATTCGGCTCTTAGTTCCCTCTGCCAAATTTATTAAGACTCTCATACTTCCTCAGACACACAACTGTATTGCTGCTACACACCTGGAATCACTGTCTTGTTCTTGGTGCCTTGCTATCCTGGTGAGAACATTTCACTGACATAATTATGAAGACAGAATGAATTAATGTCATGCTACACCAAAATCTAACCCTGAATTTAACCATTCATTATTTATTTATTTATTTATTTTTTAATAAAAAATATTAAAAAAAAAATATCATAAGATTAAACATCTCTCATTTCTCTTGCGAACCAGTCAAAACTGTTAGATATTCCCATATTTGTTGGGACTTTTGGTCCCCATCAAGATATATAAAAGCATGCACACACACACACGCACACACACTACCATTTCTCACTAAATGGTATCTTTGTGATGCCACCTTCAGTATCTTATGAGAAATCAAGAGTGCATCCCCCATCACATCCTTTTCTCAATGAGTCAGTGAAGACTGAGACATGCCACTTTGAAGTCTCTCCTTTTTTGTCCCACACACACACACACACACACACACACACACACAGAGTTTCGGCATCATAAAGAACTGCATTGAGCGCGTGTGGCTGTTTGCCGGCCGTCCGTGGACCCTCAGCTCTCTCATGTTACACTAGCGCCTTTGATCTGCACTTCTCCTATATTAAAGAACGTCAGCTTCTGGAGGAGGCCATTGTTTCTCAGACCAAGCAACAGAGAAAGGAGAAGGAGAGGGTCGTGGAGAGGAAGAAAGCTCTTCCCTTTTTTTTTTTAATTTTCAGGCAACTAGAGGGAAGTGATGCCTCAGAGGTGACTAACTATAAGTCCTCCTTCGAGCCATTACTCACAAGCCTCATGCTGCACACGTATGCCTACAGAGAGGAAGGACGGGAGAGAAGAGAGGATGAAAAAGAGAAAAAGAGGAGAGAAAGCAGAAGCAAGACTCTCTGAATAGACGTTCCTCAAAGTTCTTTGCTTCGAGTGTACGGCGACTAAAATAAAAGCTTGAAGTAGGAGTCGTTCGACAGCGGAAAATTAGCGTGTTCTTGTTTTTACAGGCTTCAGAATTGGAAAGAAGTGCTGAAAGGAGCACTAAAGTTCCACGATGGATCGTTTTCTAAAAATAACTAAAAATCTTTTGGTTTTTTTTTTTTTGCAGATTGCATACTGGTGAACTAAGTAGCTAACTCATTGCAAATTGCTAAAAAAATTCAATGGAAATGGACACAATTTTGTTTAGGTGTCAAAACACATTGGAGGAAATTAATGGAGCTAATTGACACCCCAGCCTTTCGACCTATATATCTGCAAAATGCTAATTACTTTAACTAGTTAGCATTACTCCATTCCCTGCAAAATCACACGACATAAGGAGTCACTATATATTGCTCTGCTCCAGTGAAGGAACTAGCAAGGTGAAAATAATCTATTTATGCTACAATAAATCATGATAATAATCAAGTCTAGCTGGTTTGTACAGTATTACCAAGTCCACCTCCGGTCACAAATCTCTCCTATACTGTACGTTGGCTAGATAATGCTAGCTAGCCTAAAAATCTAGCCTTCGTGAAATCTTGCTAGCTAGTGAAGCATAGGATAAATAATATCGCACTATAGGTTATTGGAAATAATTTAAGGACTTACTGAAGAACCTTTTTTTTTTTTTTTTTTTTTAGCTTGTTGCATACATTGGGACATTTTTATCTGGTGTGTGTGTGTGGGGGGGGGGGGGGTGTATTAGAAACTGCACCAATTTGGGTTGCATTCTCACTAATTACTTTTACAGCATCAAGACGTCAAACAGAAAGAACATAAAGGATGTCATGTCATCATTTTTATCCATTTAATCTTGAGAAACACCCACGAAACAAGTTTCTGTTATCATATACGCGTCGTTCTTTAGATTTTACTTGAAGTCAATAAGAAATAAGAAAGATTCAAAGACTTTACTTCCTGAAAAATTTCCTGATACTGACTCTGGAGATTCATTTCATATTTGAAATAATAAATAACAGTCTCCAGAATTATTTTTATAGAGTAATAATCAAGCTTTTCTGATCAGAATTGTCAACACAATACGGCTTAAATGCTAACATGATAATGATATGATATTAATAAAAAAAAAGGCATCAAAAACAACAATATTTGTACATTTAGTTCCCATGTTTTCCCATGTTCTTTAGGGGTTTTTTTTTTTAGTATAACACCTTTGCATTGCACAAGCAGAGCTGAGTAAACACATTTATCAGTTAGCATGGACTGTGTTATGGCTTATGTAGGCGAGGGGGGTCTTGCACAAAGCCTCGCAAACATTTATCTACAGGGCAGGTTCCCACCCTCGAGTACACACATTCAGCCACTTATCCATACACTGAATGATCCTGGCTCATAGAGTCAGACTTAACATCTAACAACACCATCCACCCTGGTGGTTTAAAACACTCCATATTCCCTAACACACACACACACACACACACACACACACACACACACACACACACCTGTCGTCCTGCCGATCGCACTCTCTCTCCTTCTCGCCTTTCCACCGAGGTTACCGATGATGAGAGAGCGATTTGGCCGTCATTAAGTGTAAGCGATAGGTCTGAATTTTTCATGCAGGGTGTGACGGTGGTGTGAGGTGCTGGCAGATGGAGCAGCGCTCTTTTCTTCCTCAGATTGCCTTCAGGTCAAAGTCAGACAGCAACCTGTTAAACTCACCGCACTGATCAGATGGAGCTCTAATTTACATTCACAATTAAAATAATACGAAGCGATAAGATAATGCATTTTGCTCATAGCTACTATATGAAAATAATCAACACAGCACTTAATATATGAAAATAATCAACAATTTTACCACAAACACTGACATTGCTAAGTGAGGAATATAACACAATAGGGTGTAGAGTTAGAGGAAAATAACCAAACAAGTAAAAAGTGAGTATAACACTTGCTATTTCTAAATATACAATTCTTATAAGCCGCAGCATCCAAAACAGCAAGCCAGCTAATTGCTAGCAAGCTAGCAGGGAGTAGCACTAGCTAAACCTGTGGAAACAAGCTTTACTATCAAAAACATTAGCTAGTTGTCTATTTAAGCACACATTCTGAGGAAAACGTTTTATGATGCTACTCACTTCCTGAATCTGTGCGTAAGTGTTATGAATCCAAGAGGAAGTAATTGTTCAAACATGTGTTAGGTTCAGAATTGTAAATATACAATTTTTAAAAGCCCCAGCCTTCAAAACAGCAAGCCAGATTATTGCTAGAAAAGCTAGCAGGGATTTGTCAGGGTGTATATTCTGACCTTTTTTTTACTTAGCATTAGCTAAACCTGTGGAAACAAACTACACTATCACAAACATTAGCATTCTAGTCTAGTTTAGCATTCAGGTTCTGAGGAAACATTTTTACGATGCTACTCACTTCCTGAATCGGTGCATAAGTGTTACAAATCCAAGAGGAAGTACGTGTTTTAGGTTCAGATGAACTTCAAATTAAGTGCTTGGACTCGGCAGGACTTTAATTCCTCACCGCAGGAATTCCTTTAACGATGAAAGTTTTACTGTGCACTTAGCATGTTTAAAGATGAGGTATGAGGTCATGCTAACTGGTTCCCTTTAAACTGCCCCATTCACTGTTAGCCCCATTAGCATTCTGGGGTGACATAATCCTTTAGAATGACCATAACTGCTCATCCTTGTCATGTCCAATGTTTGGCTCACACGCCACTGCCACCCTCAGTGAAAGAGCAGCTTGTAAACCAAGAGTCCGACAGTGTTAGCTTTCATCTCATTTCACACAGAGCCATTAAGACGTGGTGCTTAATTAGAGCCGAGGAAACCAATAAAGGAAATTCAAACTCGGCCCGAATCAGGAGAGTAACTCTATATCTGTTTGTCTTCTGCTCTTTTTCAATAAGACTCATCCATCGCAAGTCGTTGATGGAAAGAGGGCAAGAATGAAAAGACAGCCAGAGAAAAAAAATAGGTGGGTGAGATGGGAGGAGAGAGTTGTTCACCACAGGAACACGATCCCAACGAGTCACAGCGACTCTATTGACTCGAACACGGTACGTTGATCACAGCTTGAACTCCCTGGGGAACGCACATGGCTGTGAGCTTCACACCTTCAACCTGTTCATTTCAACATAACAGTAAAAGAATTCTTTGATGGAAAAAGCGCTGGTCAAAGATTTTTGCATAGTTTGTTTTGCAGTAGTTCATAGATAATATCTGAGCTAATGGCATGGGCAGGGTCATCATTTAGTTAAAGTAGTGTCCATTTTAATGAAGCATCACTTGAAGAACAATCAGGACACAACCAGAACTCACACAGCATCATCTGAAACTGTTGCCAAGGGAAAAAATCTAAGGTATTCAATAGGGATACATTTTCTACAATTGATTTATTGTATTTTTATATTATATTATATTTACTTTATACTATTTATACAGGTTCTTAAAGAGAGGTAGGTAAGGTAGCATTCAGAAGTGTTAGGTGAGGGTATCTGTCCTAGTATTGGATTAGAAATTTAAACCAATAATTAAATATTCAAAATAGGTCAAATAAATATATATATATATATATATATATATATATATATATATATATATAAAACATGGTTCAAGTCTTGATAAGCTCACAAACCTTTTAAGTTATTCATATTTGTGGATATTTTTTTCACCACAGTGCTGCTCGAATCTGATTGGCTAGAAGGTTTCTATAACGCTCTCATACATTATTGTTTCCATAGCAACAGCTTACACATAATCCAATCCTCACAATCAAACAGAGAAACCATTAAAAACCCATCGTCGTTGATACTGTGAAGTTTTTTTTTCCAAACTAGAGGTTAATTTTCATATTTTTGTCAGCATTTGTTCGTATTATGTATTTTAATTTGAACTGGTTTTAAAATTGATGCTGTGTTTACACCAACAGTTTAATTTTACTTTATGATCTAATGAGATCGACAACCTACATCCTGTTTTTGAATCTTGCTTTGCAACAGGTTATGCGCCAAGTGTTTTTCATCTTAGAAAGCCTTTTTAGCTATTGAAAAGGAATGAAAGCAGAACTTATTCTCCCACACTAACCAGAAATACTTCTATATTCGAAATTAGAATTTATATCTCTGGTTATTAATAACGATCGACTTCTTCAGACGAAACACACAAGAAATGTATTGCTTTCTTCAGGGAGTATTTTATTCATATAAATGGTCGTATACACACATGGACAAAATTGTTGGTAGCCTCGCATTAAAGAACGAAAGAAAAGCCCACAATGGTCACTGAAATAACTTGAAATAACTGACACAAGTAATAATAAATAAAAAAAAATGTACTGAAAATAGACTAATGAAAATCAGACATTGCTTTTGATTTGTGGTTCAAGTGAAGCATTTAAAAAACAAACTAATCCAACCGCCCATGACCCTGTCGCCGGTTTACCACTGTTCCTTCCTTGGACCACTTTTGATAGATACTGACCACTGCAGACCGGGAACACCCCAAAAGAGCTGCAGTTTTGGAGATGCTCTGATCCAGTGGTCAAGCCATCACAATTCAACCCTTTGTCAAACTCGCTCAAATCCTTACGCTTGCCCATTTTTCCTGCTCCTAACACATCACCTTTCAGGACAAAATGTTCACTTGCTGCCTAATATATCCCACCCACTAACAGGTGCCATGATGAGGAGATCATCAGTCTTATTCATTTCACCTGTCAGTACTCCGAATGTTATGGCTGATCGGTGTATTATTCAGAAGTTTAGACCGTAGTTTGGACCGCAGCCAACCTCCCTGGACGTGGCCGCAAGAGGAAAATTGATGACAAATCGAAGAGACAGATAATACGAATGATAACCAAAAAGCCCAGAACAACTTCCAAAGAGATTAGAGGTGAACACCAAGGTTAAGGTACATCAGTGTCAGATCGCACCATCCGTCGCTGTTTATAGTGGACTTAAGTGGACTTAATGGAAGACGACCGAAGAGCACTGTACCTACTGTGAAACATGGAGGAGGCTCAGTTATGTTCTCGGGCTGTTTTGTTGCATCTGGCACAGGGTGTCTTGAATCTGTGCAGGGTACAAAGACATCTCAAAACTATCAAGGCATTCTGGAGCGAAATGTGCTGCCCAGTGTCAGAAAGCTGGGTCTCAGTCGCAGGTCATGGGTTCTCCAACAGGATAATGATCCAAATCGCGCATTTAAAAACACCCAAGAGTGGCTAAGAACAAAACATTGGACTATTCCAAAGTGGCCTTCTATGAGCTCTAATGCAAATCCTATTGAACATCTGTGGAAAGAGCTGAAACATGCAGTCTGGGGAAGGCGCCCTTCAAACCTGAGACAGCTGGGGTAGTTTGTTCACGAGGAATGGGCCAAAATACCTGTGGACGGGTGCCGGAGTCTCACTGAGAGTTGCAGAAATCGCTTGATTGCAGTGCTTGCCTCAAAAGGTTGTGCAACAAAATATTAAGTTAAGGGTACCATCATTTTTAGTCTGGGCCAGTCTGATTAGTTTTTTTTTTTTTTTAAATACTTCAACTGAACCACAATTCGAAAGCAATGTCTGATTTTCATTAGTCAATGTTCAGTACATTTTTATTTATTGTTACCTTTGTCAGTTTCAAGTTATCCAGAGACCATTGTGCATTTTTCTTTCTTCAATGGAAGGGTACAACCAATTGTCCATGTGTGTATAAGCATTTCCAATGCATCTGGCAACATAGTGACTTCATTTTGTCTGAAATCTCTATTTGACTCGATTTAATTTGCCCCCAAACACAAATTACCTCAGATACAAACTTTACTTTTGATGTTCATTTTACTTTCAGATTCACAGATACACAAAATACACAATGTTCTGGATTATTGGGTAATATTATTATCTAATAATTGCATTACTGACTAATAAGCTTTACTAAAAGTGACTTTGACCCTGAGTTCAACAGTTGAATCGGGGATAAACATTTAGTTTCAGTTTCTTTACTAAGACTTAAAACAAAACATTTAAAAATCGAAGAAAACTCCCCTTTTGGGGGGCAACAGGAAATTGGAGGCATCTAACGCTTCTCCTTTTTTTTTTGCATGAAATATGGTCAACACAGATTGCAACATTTCATGTGAATTTTACACCGATTTTTTTTAGAAACTTTGCTCTCTAAGATGAAACAAGTATGTATGAAATGGCAAAATGGAGCCATGTTCTTCAGATATCCTCTCAGTTGGTGTACCGATAACGGTGGTGGGAGAAAACACTGTCAGTGTCCAATAAAGTTCTCCAAACTCTCCCAGAATTATTGAGATTGGGTTGAAACCATAGCGTATAATTTGCATCTAATATTTTTCAACCACATGAAACCATTCAGTGAGCCCCTGTATACTGTAATATAGTATATAGGAAAAAATATAAATATAACTATAAATGTAAATTATTTGTACTTCTAAAACTTCTTTATCGGAAAAAAAACAGCAACTTTGGTGTATGAAACATGGTGGGAATAAAAATTAAGATACTGTAGTACAGTATCATGTATTATTGAAATAAATAACACTATTTAAATATTATTTAATAGTATTATTTAAATAATAGCATTATTTAAATCTTATTTAAATACATAATATAAACCATTTATTTATTATAAATTATTAAAATGAATTATTTTACCGGACTTTTTTTTTTTTTTATAAACACAATAAAACATAACAAATTTTTTTTTTTTTTTTAACAGATGCAGTAAACGCATCATAGCTTTATGATGAATTAATTCTCTGCATGAACCTCCTTGCTCATATGTTGTTTACGGACTGGTGAATAACTAGGGAGGAAAAGTTACACAACATTAGAATGGACAGTTGATCTATGCGTGATTGCATAACGATGGTGAAATTTCATGTCACTAACATATCCGAATTTGGACTGGTTTTATACCTCAAGTTCACACATCTTATAGAGGTAATGTACTGTACGATCTGGATCGTTTAGCCTATCTTGTGTTACAGCAAACTAAGTTATTCAGGAATACATAAGCACAGACCCAATAACCAGTATATAACTAGGCTGGGGTTTTTGTTATTGTATTTTAATATAGGATTTGTTCCTCAGCAAACTTCTACGCACTTGATACTGAGTCAAATGCAAACTCGACTGAATGCAAATGAATCTGTAGGAACGCAGTTTTACTAGTGGGTGAATTTGAATGTGAAACGAACGCAAGAATTTTCTGCTCTGGATATAAGTGGAAGCCGTTTATTAATCCTGATTGGCAGACAAGCTTGCGGTTAGAAACACAAAGAAATCGAACTGCAGGCAAACAAAGCAATTCAGGGCAAGGAAGATCAAATATGTCCAAAAAAATATAGGCCGTAATAAGAAAAATGCTTAGAAAGGCACATTGGAATAGCAAAACATGGTCTGATTCAGGGTTTGGCTGTAATAACTAAAAAACTGTAATAAACCTAATAAATATCTTGATCATTTGCTACACATGTTCATATTCATATTCTTCAGCACATAAACGAGATTATAACCAGAGGATCACAATTTGCATTGTTAAATGGTAGATCATGAATATATGATAAACTAGCATTGTAGAGTTTTAGGTTTTATTTAGTATTATGACAAACGATCAGATGTTTTACTGAAATTAGGTCAGGAAAAAAAATGGCATGACTGAAACCATATAATTAAGTAAGTCTTAGGAAATATGAGATATGAGTCAGGACGATCCTGAAATGCAAATGCTGTTATGCATGTGGCAATAACAGATGATCTTGAAGAATGAGTGAAGAATACCTAGAAGAGGTTGTGGTTACGATGTTGGACTACTCACTGGAACGACTGCCAAGCTGCCATTATTGAGCGCTAGAGCAAAGCCCTTAACCTTTTAATTTCTAATAAATCAGATAAAAGTACGTTGCTCTGGATGAGCCAAATGCCATAAAGTTCTGGATGAGCCGTAATGCCGTAAGTGCTCATATTCATAAAGGGAAAAAAACACTAGTTGATGGGTGACATCAAGCGTCATCGACAAAGAGCAGAATCCATGAGATTCAGATCGCTGTTAGACTTTAAGAACCAAAAGAAGCAAGGTTAAACTTGACTAAAATACTACACAGAAACGGATAAATAAACTGAAGATTGAATCAGAAAGAAATATGCAAAACGGCCTAGGTTAACATGCTTGAAAATGTATGAAGTATATACAAAGATTAAAGTTAGGTGTTGAAATTTCTGTGGCTAATTTTTTGTTGTTGTTGTTGCTGTTGTTGTCGTCAAGGCATTGACCGATCGAGTGTGACTTTCGAGTATGTGGAAGAGGGCAGATAGCGCTTTCTCTAACACAGAAATACAAGAGCAGAGTGAAAGATTGCAGTTGGATATCTGCATGAGTCTTAGAGGAAGCATATTTTAGCCTTTACCATCCCATAAAATAATAACTTTCCATTAATTCATTTTGATTTCAAATAAATCTCCACTTTCACGCCACAAAAGATTCCACTTAATCTAGGAAACAATTTTTACACTCTGTCTATTAGATCACAACAAATCACAGCAAGTCCCTTTTTTTTGAGATGGAAAGAAACCTGGGGACCTGTTATATAGACAGATAATACCAAGGGTTTCAAAGGTTCAAAGGTTAAATAATTAATACTCAATATCTATCATATCTAGTTATCTCCTCAAATTGTGGATTCTTCAAAAACAGGAAAAAAGTTTTTTCAGTTCAGTATATCAATAAAAGCAGGATGCTTTTATTATGATTATTTCCTGGGATATTTTTTTGTTGGGAAAAGTTGGATGAAAAGGTGAGAAAAGAATCAAATGGCCGGGTTTTCATATCACGGGCAAGGTTGAATAATTGTAAAAAAAAAAAATAATTATAAGTCTGGGCTCATTCATTACTATAAAATGTTTGGCACACCTGCCATGTGTTTCTTCACCTCACATGTTGAAGTAAATTATAACTATTAACAGTGTGATCTTTTACCTAATTGAAAGATCATTAATGAAGTGACTAATGCATAAAAACAAGTAGCATGCCCTGAAGCAGTAGTGATTTTCCTTCTTTTTTCTTATAGTTTCTGGTAAAACGTCTCATGTTTTTTTCCCAGAACGCCAGAAGTATAAGCTGTTCTCAAGCTCTTTCCTTTAAAACATTATTCAAAAAGACTGTACGTCAATGGTCTGGCCACCTGACCAAGCACCTGAAACCAATTACAAGAGCATGCGGTTATCTCCACTTCTTAATATGTTATTCCTGTGGGGGAAAAAAACGATTCAGACTGCATGAAATAGCATTTTATAGATTTATTCTAGCGTGCAAAATGTGTTTATATCCTCAAAACACTGGTATGCGTAAGAGATGGGAATCGAGTTAGGCTCTCATCCAGAAGAGCGTCTTTCGGCAGAGTTCGGCTTTCAGTTCCCCTGTGAGGCTTTGGCATGTTAGGCAAGAGTCGATCGGCGCTGCAGAAGAAGCCAGAATTTCAGAGATTTCTCAACGCTGATCATCAACTGTGAGTACAGCCTGCTGGGAAAGCTCCTCCACTGCATTGCTGAGAAAATCCAGACTCATCACGAAGACGCAACATCCGTACGTCTCGGTTGCCCACGTCATCCCATCATCCCGTTTCCCAGCTGTAGAATCTACATTGCGTGTTGATAAACATTCGAAATGGTGTGACTAATGCCAAACTTTGTGGAATATGTACTGTATATCTTATGGATTAGGTATCATAAATTCTATTTTGTGATATATTACGCCGATTATATCGCTTCCGTGTTAGGGAAACAGATGGTTTGAATATTGAATATAATATAAATTCCTTGCTAGGCAGTTCAGGCTAAAGACTTGGTTGAAAATGGGTCTTCGGGTAAGTGTGTGTGTGTGTGCGTGTGTGTGCGTGTGTGTAGGTGTTCATCATGCTCTCAAGCTTCAGGTCGAGACGTTTTCAACCATTGAGTCAATGCGAAAGGGTGCTACAGATGGGTAAAACCCCCCTAAAAATCCCCCAACACCCAACCACACACACCCACACACACTCACACACACACACAAAGATATACTGAACATAAAGGCAACACATGGCCAAATCTATCCGTTGCCAAAGCCAATTAATCTTTCTGAATACATCCTGCAATAATCATTTTGTTGGCGTTCGTATTTAATCCCGATTTTGCCAGTACATCTATATATACGCATGTGCTTCAACACACACACACAAGCAAAAGTGAAGTGGTCAGTTTAATATTCACACCTTATTAGCCATTGTCTGGAGATTTTAGAGAATTTTTCCTTCGTCACAACTTTGCCGTGTCAGTGATTTTGTCTTTCATACATTAGTACAGTCAAAACAAAAAGAGGACATGGGTAGTCAAAAAAAAAAAATAGCACATGTGGTTCGTAGTGACGCTCGGCTGTTTTCCATAAGTGAAAATGACTAATAGGATATTTATAATGTGTCTGAAGCTCTGTGATCTTTGAGGGGAGAAAAAAATTGGTGAAGAGTTTAGAATTTGGAAATTGTGCTGTTTCTGTGATGACAAAGTACACAAAGATAGACAGACTGACAGACAGACAGAAAAAAAAAGAGAACGATATCATCATATCATCATCATCGTATCAAAATTAAGATCTCTGATGATAGTCATGACTAGTCAAATACTCTCTTACTGTCATTTTTATACCTCAGTTCTCTAATCTGATCTCTGAAGCGCTAATAATAAAAAAAAAAAACATATTTTTTAAAGAAAAACGTGACGCAAGGTGCATATGGTACCATGAAGCTTTATATGAAGTGACATTTATAGTATAACCTTTAAGGGAGGAGTCTCCAGTGTCAGGACTTTGTAACAGTCTGTAGCTTTAAGCTTTCTGACATTATCAGGACAGAGGACTGGAGTTTATCTGTAAAGTTTTGAACTTCAAAAAAAGAGAAAAAAATGAGAGGCTAGTGAGGGAATGACCGCTTGTAGCTGCTGTAACATAAGTGATAAGAGGATCTGACTTGTTTCTTGGCTCTTCCACACCTTTAAATGTAATTAGAAATGGATAAAAATGATCAAGTGTCATTCTTTAATGAAGAAGTTGCTTTCGGCTGCTCCCTGTTCGGGGTCGCCACAGCGGACCAACTGGTCCGCACAACATCTTGGCAGATGTTTTACGCCGGATGCCCTTCCTGACGCAACCCTCCCATTTTTCCGGGCTTGGGACCGGCGCTGCATCCAGTGGCTGGGAATCGAACCCGGGCCTTCCGCATGATAGGCGAGAAACCTACCACTGAGCCACCAATGCCAAAGAAAATTGAAATAGTTGGAAATATGCTGTTTTTATTAAAGCAATAAAACTCTATATGCAAGATATGCTGTTATAGGAAAATGGTCAAGTTCATAGAGTTAAAAGTAACTATACTTCAGATCACACTGCACTGTACTTTTCCGTTATTAATTGCTTTCCTCTAACAGCGAGAAGAATAAAGAGCACTGGAATGTTTTACTTCCTTTTCTGGAATAGTAATAAATACAGATAGGAAATTTTAGGTCCCGTTATCATGTGGTTAGGTTGAAGCTTGTAAAACATTTAGTGTAAGAAAAAAGAAAGGAAATGAAACAAAGACAGAAGCATAAGATTAAAACACTAATATATTAATAATCTCATTCGTGGCCAAACAAAATAATATGTGGTGTTTGATTCATAACGCATTATTCTCTGCCAAGGTTATACTACTACAAATAATTGTTCCTAATGCAACTTGCCTATGGCAATCATTACTTAGCTTTAACATTTGGACCCGAGCCCAAACAGAATGAATTCTGCAAAAAGCCTTTCCCCGTCAGCGTTTCATTGACGACCAACAACTCTCGCTTCCTTGATTTAACCACAGCCTTGCGAACTTTTTCTGTGTGTACCAGCAGGACAAGGCTCAAGATTCACTTTCTCACATTTTCACTTCGTGTTTTATCTCACAATACGCTCGTCAGATTAAAAAAAAGCAAAAATATGAAGAAGGACAAAAAAACGCATGTATGTCACTCTTGCATTGTTTTGACGCTGAATAGTTGGTGCCTTGAGAGTGTAAAAATTTTACTGTAATAAGATATAAGTGCAGAAAAACCTGAATATGTGGAACTACTCAACTTTGACGTTGTGGTTGTCACAAGTAGCATCTCATGACATAGACATAAGATTGTAATGGTTGTCGTGTTAGACCTGGTTGCATTCGACATCAAAATCAAAAAGTTTTAAAAGTTTGGGACATTTGAATGTTTGGGATGTGACACATGGCACTTTCATCATCTAGCATTAAGGTTTCTTGAGCATATTTCCTCTATTAAAATGGCCAAACAGACCGAACGCCTCATCTGACCGCACTCTTTATATTTTCTATAAATTGAATTCGTACAAAATAAGCTAGTCTAGCTAGTACAGTGACATCAGACAACTTGCAGATTTAATGATGTCAGATGAAATCTTAATAATCTCACAGAATTACACCAGTTCCATGAGTCACTGATCTCAATCTCATCAATCTCAGCCTGGTTAAAGAAGGAAAAGAAGAAAAAAAAAATGACAGGATGTGCCGTGATGGGGAACAAAATGAGAGAAAGAGAGTTGACCCTGAAGTTATTATTTCCCAATAACTGTACATAAATGCTTTAGCATTCTTGTACAGCAATTTGCAGATACTTTTGCATCCATATATAGTCATTTTTTAATGTTTGGGAATATTTTCGAGCCACTGTAGGTTTGTATGTTTTATCAGTATGTTTGGTGGCTCTGGTATCCTTTATAATGTAACAGCTGTAAACAGATGTTTCCATGTTTCCTGTTCCGTAATATGCAAAGTTACAGCTTTTCCTGTAATTTGTAGACATTTTGTCATGGAAAATGGCACTATAACTACACATTTATTTTGGAAATCTGTTCACAAGGACGCCTTCTATGTTGTTACTGTAGAATTAACAATATATGTGTACAGAAAAATGCATGAATATAAACCTTTTTGTTAGAGAAAATTCATCAACACCTTCTGACCAATCAGAATTGAGCATTCAGCAGTGTTGTGATGTAATTGTCCTTATAATATATCCTTCTAATTGTCCTTATTAACTGACACTGGAGACTCCTTCCTGTCCTCATTGGAAACGTCAATTATTTTTAAAAATCTGTTCATGTGCAATAGAAGTCCCTGTGTAAGTTGTTACTGTAGAAATAATAACATACAAAGTGCATCAAAATGCCTGTAAAGTTTCCTTTTAGAGAAAATTCATCAACACCTTCTGACCAATCAGAATCGAGCATGCGATAGTGCTGTGATGTAACTGTCCTTATAGCTCAGTGCTATACTGTTATGTAATGTATTTCTATGTAAATAAATCAGTTGCAAAAACACAAAACAAGATGGTGTCCTCTACAACACAACAGCTGTAAACAGATGCTTTCATGTTTCCTGTGCCAGAAGATATAAAGTTACACCTTTACCTCCAATTTCTAGAAACCTCTGACACTGGAGACTCCTTCCTTTCCCTCCTTCCCTAGATTCCTTACATAGGAAATCTAGTCCCTATGTAAGTCTGTGTAGAAATAATACCATATTCATACAAAGTGCATTAATGTAACCCTTGTTAGAGAAAATTCATGAAAACCTTCTGACCAATCAGAATCGAGTATTCGATTCTAACAGTGCTGTGATATAATTGTCTTTATAGTTCAGTGTTCACTGTTATGGAATCTATTTGTATATAAATAACTCAGGCATCAAACATGCATAAACTTTATTTATTTAGTGTGTTCAGAGATGAAAAACAATCATTTGGCCAGCGCAGCGGTGGCTCAAGCCTTTGGATTGGGAAACAAGTGTTGTGATTGCGCTAGACGGTTCCCAGACAAGGCTTGTGCGTGTGAGAAATACAGAACTTAGTTCTGACATCACATTCACGCCATCTCCAAATAGTCTGAATTGTGTTTTTTGCCTCCCACGCTCCCTGTCGAAGCTTGGAGAAAAGCAGAAGTTTTGAAAAATACTTTGTAAAAAATTTTTTTTGAACGTTTGGCTCCCCAGGAAGTTGACTAAAGCACACATACAGTCTTAGGTAAAAAAAAAAAAAAAAAAAAGAGAGATAAATAAATAAATTCTAAGAATGCAGCTTTAACCATTGCTTAAACTTATTATATAACTGATTTTGGTGCTTTGTACTAAGCAATCCTGATCTAAGCAGAGATCTGTAAAAAAATAAATAAATAAATAAATAAATAAATACATACATAAAATAGCCATCATTATAATGTTTCCCATGGCTTGTGAAGTAATCAAGGACTTGAACACCACGTCAGCTTTTATTGTTCGTGAGATCACCAGGAATAAAGATTGACTAATGTTTGTGAAAGCACTGCCGCTGCATATCCACTTTCTCTCTGTCTGGTTCACCAGCAGACATGGGGAGGTTAAAAAAAAAGCCTCTGTAATGATTAGGCCTATATACAAAGCCTTATTCTTGGAAGGTTGCTTGAAAATCCGTCTGCTCCAGACACTGTTCATCTCTCTGGCATGAGGCATCATGTAGTCACCTTGACTACAAGGAATTGCTTCCTTGTCCCAGCATCATCCAGCTCTACCTAAAGCCCCAACTAGATAATCAGGGTTTTAAAGCTCCTGTCAGAAAGATTTTTTTTTTCAGCCTTGCACTATTTTACTCATGTTCATATGATGTGTTGCTTCATTACAGCTAGCTTTTAAACATCCTCTTTGGGACATTTGAATGTTTGGGATGTGACACATGGCACTTTCATCTGGCATTGATGTAGCTTGAGCATATTTCCTCTATTAAAAAGGCCAAACAGACCGAACGCGTCATCCGACCGCACTCTTTATATTTTCTGTCTATAGCAGACATTGATGTCAACATGTTATCTGAAGCGTTTCCTCTGCCGTGTTCGTTATTCGTGCCATCAAGCCAGTTGTGTGCAGTTGTGTGCCAAACTTTATTAATGTCCCGGGTGAGAGTGGAAGCCAGAGTAAGACAAGCCTGGGTGAGGGACATGAAACCACATGGCATAAGACGTAAAATCTCCACATGTGTCTCCTTAGAGAGAGTCCTGTATCGGGTTTTGGGATGGCAACGTAAAAAAAAGAATAAGTGGGGGCCATACTGAGGGCTCGTGGTTAACCCCAAATGCTAGAGGAAGAAACATCGCCTCATATGTGTTTGTGTGGGTGCTTTACAGTTCTTTCAAGAGGGGCTCCACAGGAAGTGAGGGGGAGGAGGAAGTCCTGTAACTGCCCCCAGAAGCGTGTCGCCAGGAAGCAGGGAGGAGCACAGACCACCCACCACGATGGAGGGAGGAAAAGAGGGGGGACAACAGGTAGAGGAAAAAAGCAAATGGGGAGAAGGCAGTGGTAGACGGAGAGGGGACGCAGGAAGAGGAACTACAAAATTCACAGAAACCCCTTCAAGATGTATATAAATGTATATAAAATTTGTGACAGGAAGAGAGTAGGCTGTATGGAAACCCAGGATCTGATATCGAAAGCAGTGCTTTAAAAATTTACACCGCTAAAAAGCTTAAACCTAGCAAATGTCCCATTTACGCTGCAGTGCAAGGTGAGCCTCTGTTGCTTTTCTTACAGTTCCAGTGAAAGCATCCTGATTTGTATCTTCTGTATCTTATGTTTAGCGAGATCAGGTTGCTGAAAGGACAAAATCACAGGAAGCTAAGAAAAAAAAACTACAGTATATCTAAAGATAAAGCAGGATAACCAACAGGAAGTGGATGATGAAAAGCATGCCTGAGGATTACCTCACTATCTAGTGTGGTGGGAAGATACCTTATGAAGCTGGAAGCATAGGCTGAATTTTGGGGGAAAAACAAAAACAGCGAAACATGCCATCTTGGGTGATTTTGTGACGTTGGAACTGTTTTCTCAAGCTGTAGTGATCCGTTTCTACCAGCATAAATCTTATGCATGATGGCAGTATCAGAAGCGTGACCCCCCCCCCCCCCACACACACACACACACACACACATACACACACTTTTCCCTCCCTTAGAAGACAACATTAAAAAAAAACATCTGCTGACTGATCAGTTTTATATCAGAACTGTCAAAAAATCTTTTGCATAATGCAAACACTCACTGACCTTAATGCCTGACTTTGAAAACTCTTTGATAAACTGTTACTAGGTGGAAACGGGGAGCTGTATCATGCGACACGTGTTGCTTTACCTGTGGGGGTAACGGATAAAAGAGCTGGATGACAGCCATTCTTACTGTCCCTGAGGCTACAACGGAAAATTTTGGCTTAATCCATAAATCAGCGTCGGATCTGACTCGGTTAAACTTGCCGGGTAGAAATTGTATCAGAAAGCCAATTCACACTGTATTTTAGACTGATGGTGCTGTTACCCTTCATCCCTGATCCTGAAGAAAGAGGATGTGCTTTAGATAAGGCGACTATCTGTCTAATGGCATTTATGCAAATGCAGTTTTGAACCAAAGACGACAGAGAAAGTGATTCTTACATTGTTTTTTAAAAATTAAAAAAATCTATATATTTTTTTATTTATTTGCAAATAATTTTTTTAAGCTTTAGTTTGGTATATAAAGAGTGATATGTTTGTTATTTCTACATCCCAAATAAGGAAGTTGCTTTAATATTTACTTATTTGCTTTAATATTTATTTATAATATTTTATATTTATTTATTTATTTATTTTAATGGGTTGCACTGCAAATTTTATTTATTTTTTTTAAATATGATGTAAAATCTCAACACACCACAATAACAGCATTACTAATCAACATTCACACACCATCTGTGATTCTCTGTTCTGTACATGTACATGGGCTCACGTTTTAGGCAAGGGACTAGTTAAAAAAATGAAAATTAGTTAAAATGAATAGATTTTTCATGTCAGATTCAATTACTGACTTATGTTTGTATGTTTGTTTCAGTTTGGTAGAATGTATTCAGTAATTTATTTATTTATTTATTTTTGATTCTGTTATATTTTTTCGATAAACGGCGCAGTGGTAGCTCAAGTGGTTAAAGCTCTGGCTTGTTGATTGGAAGATCGGGGTTCAAGGCCCAGCAATGCCAGGCTGCCACTGATGGGCCCTTCAGCAAGGCTTTCAACCCCATCTACCTGCTCCAGGGGTCATCATGGCTGACCCTGTGCTGAATCCAACCCGCCAAGGATGAGATATGTGAAGAAAGAATTTCATTGTACTGTAATGTATATGTGAGGGTGGCTTGGTGGCTTGGTGGTTAGCATGTTTGCCTCACACCTCCAGGGTTGGGGGTTCGATTCCCGCCTCCGCCATGTGCGTATGGAGTTTGCATGTTCTCCCCGTGCCTCGGGGGTTTCCTCCGGGTACTCCGGTTTCCTCCCCCGGTCCAAAAACATGCGTGATAGGTTGATTGGCATCTCTAAATTGTCCGTAGTGTGTGATTGTGTGAGTGAATGAGAGTGTGTGTGTGCCCTGCGATGGGTTGGCACTCCGTCCAGGGTGTATCCTGCCTTGATGCCCAATGACGCCTGACATAGGCACAGGCTCCCCGTGACCCGAGTGTAGATCGGATAAGCGGCAGACAATGAATGAATGAATTGTAATGTATATGTGACGAATAAAGGCAACTTAACTTTACTTAAGTAACCCATTAGCTGAGGTGTAAATAAACTATAAAAATTGGATGTCCGATTATTTCAACCTTTTCATTTGCATATGGTTAGTACAAATTCTAACCATATCAAATAATTTGTATGGCTATTGTACAAATGTACTGAAATTACATCTCATGACATACAAGTTTGAGTCATTTTGCACAAAGCTTGTTGAAGTAAGGGCATGACAGTGTGAGTGTAGGAAAATAATGAATAATCTAACAACCTCAGAATTTCCTACACCAGCATGTTCAGAAGTGTTTTTCCCACTGATCCCTCAACAACATGCCGGGTTGGGGAAGATTTTTGTAAAATGATGTGCAGTTTATATGAAAATCTTAATAATTATCCATCAAGAATTTGTCTTGAGTTCAGTAACACAATACAAGTTCATGAAAGAGTGAAGTATGGGTTTGATCTTCAAAAGCTGACCACTTTTAACACTGCCAAATTTTTTGAGCAGGCCAAATATTTGCATGGGTCAGTCCAAATGAACGAAAGCTCAGCTCTATTGGAAAGTCCCGGCGTCTCTGACTAGGCCAGCTCATTGCGCTAGCTGGTTTTCTTTCCAGCCATCAAACATGAGTCACCTAGCTGAAACACAGTCAGGTGATATGGAGGCAAAAGGGAGGAGTCTGTCTAGGGTCCTGTTAGTCCCTGGTCCTAGTCTGAAAAAAAAGAGGGATGAGAGACATTTGTCAGTTCAAAGTCCAAACCCTAAACTATGCTATTTCTTAGCTGTGGTGTTTATTCATATGTTAATATTTTGATCAGTTTCATTTTTTTTTTTTTTTTAAAAGTACAAGTTTAATAAAAGGTGATAAGAAAAATTGCATTACATTTTTAATCCTATGTTAACATGCCATAACAGCAAATGAGTGCTCTGTGATGAACCTTGATCTATTATCTCACACATAAGTCACTTCTCTGGTTAGAGCATGAATTTCACTCAATAAGCACTAAGAGATTTGTTTGACTGAATCCTCCAGATGATGGACAGGAATTCAGGTGTACCTGTTTCGGTTACCTGCACCGACTGGGCTTGGTTCCAAGCAGAGTTATTCTCTGACTCACTAGTACTTGCAAATCAGAATTTTGTGTGTGGGTGAACAAGACTGTTTACCAGACACAGATTAAACCTGGATGATGACACATTTCCCAAAAAAAAATGACTTTCATAATTCATTCAATATTTATTCTAAGTCTATGAATATGTTTTTATTTACACATATACATATATACATGTGTGTGTGTGTGTGTGTGTGTGTGTGATTAATTAAAATTAATTAAATAGAATTTAAAATATTATGTATTATAAGTATTTTTGGGGGCAGTGGTAGCTCAAGTGGTTAAGGCTCTGATTTGAGGATCAGGGTTCGAGCCCCACTGCTGGGCAATTGAGCAAGGCCCTTAATCCCTCATAGCTGCCCCTGTGCTCTGACCCCAACATCCTCAGCTGGGATATGTGGAAAAAAGAATTCCACTGTGCTGTAGTGGATATGTGGCGATAATAAAGGCTTTGTGTCAATAAATATATTGTCTTCACTGGACACTCCTTCCGATTAAATATCAGGGTCAGAACACGTCAACGTATATGTCAATAAGTTCACACATTTGAATCAGTAAGGAATTAGCATCCACCATACCAGTTCCTGTGTAGGTTGTTGCTATGGAAACAGTAACAGTACAAGCACGTATTAAGCTCGTAGTTTTTGATGCTATGCATCGAACATTTGGCATGAAAGCTTCTTCAGGCATCATCATTACCCAAGTATTTGTTTTGAAGGCTCTGTGGACCAAACGGGAGTGTCCCTTAATCTCAGCAATGTTAAAGTGTTTACATGTTAGCAGGCATTTCTGGCTACAAACATGGCATGCTAATTCATTACGAATGTCCGGGAGGGGAACGTTTACCTCTGTAATGCCATTTAGATCTTGAGATCTTTCTTATTACCTCTGTTTTCTTGCTTAGTCAGAAGTTTCTGTTGGAACAGTGCTAGGTTGTGGGTTTAGCTAGTGTAGTAGCAGTCACTCATCATCAAAATTCTTTCAGTTTTGTTTATCATCATCAAAGTCCATTTACAGTTTATATACACCCACACACACACACACACTGCTCATTCACCCACACATGCACTAATGACTAGCCAATAACTCAAACTCGAAGTGTATTCAAGAGCACGAGTCTGATTTAAGCGAGTTTTATCTTTCTGCGTGCTGCATGAGCATGAAAACACATGACTCATTCCTACATTTCATAACTCCCTTGTTTTGTTCCCCTGGCTTGTGTATAATTATCAGCACATCTGCCTAATTTAGCATGGCTTCTCCATTGAAAAAGGAGATGTGGTCTCGATGTTGTCACGTTGTCACTCAGCATCAAACAGCATCAAACAGACGGTAATTATGGGAATGGGAATGGTGTCGAAAATAAATGCGATCAAGTATCGACCGAGTAAAGCCGAAACTCTCCAGCCTCCAAATTTTTATCAACAGTGCTGTTGTGATTACCTTCTAAAAAGCTTTCGTGCCATATAAGGTAATGAGTAGGTGTCTTTTCCATTCTGCTGATAGATAGAGGAGGGAGAATGCTGTGGCCTTTCTCTCTGATAAATCCCCTGAATGACACAGTGGAACTGCCCTACGCCTACGCCCTGAAAATCGGCCCTGTTGTGCACGCAGTCTGGCGGTTAAGCTGTAAAGCCCGCCGGGATTTGTCGCCCTGTTGCTGTTCTCGCTTTAAGCTTGGAGTATGTCTGTGTTTTGCTAACAGATGCATAAGGATTAAACATGCTATTGTGTTCATTTGGGCCACACAGTTTAAGACATTAGAGCTAGCACAAACATCGACTGAGATAAGTCAAGTAACACACCGTCAACTGGAAGACATGTTCATGACTTGTTTTTTTTTTTTTATTGTGTCATTAACTGTGTGATCCATAACTCACATGATGCCACGTTATGGTGAAATCGATTGCCGATAACCCAGTTTGTAATGATTTACTGATGATTCAAATGCAGCAGCGATATATCTCATCAAAATTAGTTTTGCATAAGGAGTGAATCATGGAAATGAATTGAAAATCTATTTAGAAACATTAAAAGATATATTGATATATGTAGTATATTCTATTAGATTGTGATTAAGCCAGAATTTGTGTGTTCAGGTCCTGTGATTTTCCCCATAGATACGAGAAGTATTTCAGGGAAATCATGGTTCACCAAACCGTCTAGCCCACCTACGGCTTCATGTGACTGTCCAGGAGAGATGACACACATGGTTTCCGGCAGCAGCATGGTTGACAGCATGATCAAGTGCCACAGCTCTTAGAAGAAAGCAACAAGTCAGGATATGTATTATTATACTGTCTTTTGTTTTGTTTTGTTTTTTATTGCAAATTTGACACCATGGGTTTGACCCTGGTGTCCTTTACTTTTCAAACCTAGACACACTAATGAAAGCAACTAGGTCTTGCTTCGTACAAAAATGAGCAAAATTTAATCATTGAAGCTAGGCAAAAAAAATGATAATAAAAGTGGTGCGTGGTCATTAAATCACTTTAATAAATGCAAGAAAATGATAATAAACTGTATATAATGTACGCAGTCATAAAGTGGGATAGTGATAGTGGGAAATATTATAAATGATCTCCTAGCAAATCTTTTAGCAAATGGAAAAAATTATGATATTTTTAAAACATTGCCACCCATGTACGCAATGGAAAAAGTTCCGTATTGTCATACACTCAAGCCAGTTTATTATTTATTTTTCATTTTTTACTTTATTGTAGGTTTTGTATGTAACTGTCTCGTTTTGAAATAAATTAGAAAGAAAAAATTCACTGTGCAACCTGATCTGTAGCACAAATACTGTAAGGGTTTTTAATGTACTCTGTGTGTGTGTGTGTGTGTGTGTGTGTGTGTGTGTGTGTTTTCAGTCTAAAGAATTCTTACAGCTGTCCAGTATTTATTTAACTAACTGAAAGCCTGAATAAAGGAGTCCATGAATTCACATTCAGTTTTTTCATCTTTAATATTTAATGATGCCAACATCCTGAGTATCATGGTAGGCTTGATAGATCACATAGCAAGATCGTTGGTGCTTAGCTGTGTATGATTAGCTTTCCTTTTAGCTTTTCCTTGTAAAACATACTGATTAAATAAAGATTTAAATCGTTTGAACCCAAGATCTGTCTAAAAATGATGTCCAGCATCTCATATCTCTCGAGTGTCATGTCTGTAACTATGTTTTGTCTGAAACTATGAAGTCTGTGCTAATTTATTTCCTTTCTTCATAAACGGACCTCTCAGATGTTGTTGATGTTTTCGATTGCTAAAACTACGAGTTGTTTAACTGAGTAAGGATGTATGAATGTGAAAGGAAATTATGCTAATAATAGCAATAGCTAATAATAAAAATAGTGGAAATGAAAGAGCAGGATATAAAAGAGCATATAGGCCGAAATTTCAGCACAGCTTTTAGTTATTTGTCATTTAATTAAGTTTTAAGAAAGTATGTCTAAAAGTATGCTTATTCAAATAACCTTCGTAAATGTAAAGCTGTTTAGGTTTCTGACCATCTAAAACTATGAAACTATTTCACTAGCCTTTGCCGCTAGCAGTCTTTACTATATTGCTTCTTCCTGCATAAATTCTCCTCTTAGCTGTTGTCGATATTTGGACGGATAAAACCACAAACTCCTGTGAGGTATGAGATCACTGGAATGTAAGAATGAAACGGAGACAAAATAATAAGTTAATTGTGTTTGCTAATAGTAATAGTTAGAATACTTGAGATGTGAAGGTGGGATGGGCAATGCGGAGAGTCGAAATATGCTAAAAATATTATGCTAGCAACAGTTTTTCAAATTAGCAGAACACACAAGGGCAGAGAGGGAAAAGCATAAGGTAAAGGTATTTAATTTGTCAGGAATTTTACTTCAGTAACATGAAAAAAGTATAATTAAAGCTACTTTTTTACATTTTAAGTAGTGTTTATTAAAAAGTTACCTCAGGAAATGTAAAGGAATGTAGCGATTCTGCTTATTAGCACTAATGCTTGTCTTCAGTGAAGGCTAATCATGATAGATGTGAAAGATATAATGAAATATCTATAAATAACTTGATAATGAACCTTTATAAGTGTCATTGATAAAATAAAACTATATCCTGATGTCTTTAAAATGAGGACATTATGCTCGCTTATCCTTATTTGGTTATCGATAAGATCTGAAATAACTTTTTTACTGGATCTGTGGCTATTTTGTGTTGGTCTCTTTGTCCCGGTGTTTTGGTGAGGAACACACACTGTTAAAAATAAGCCACTAGAAAGTTCTGTCATCTTTATTTGTTGTGTCTTTCTCTTGACTATACAATTAAAGAGAGACCCTCTTTCATCAGCAGCACTTCTTTCTCTCTCTCTCTCTCTTTCTTTTTTGAAGCTGGCGTCTCTCCAGAAAAACAGCGGGCACACCTGTAGCCCAAATTGCCGGTGTTGTCCCCTATCGCCCCTCCCTTCGCTGCCTTCCTCCTCCGTCCCAAACACTTCCGTCCACACATCAAAGCCCCGGCAATCAAAAGCACCTCACAGACGATGTAGCCTTTGCTGAGGAGAGACAAAATATAGTTTACCTCAGCCTTGCTTCCTCCTTACACACACACACACACACACACACACACACACACACACACACATGTAAGGCCAAAACACAAACACTTCAGATACTGATACACAGCACTGATATCAGACAGGCGACACAAGAGACTAGACTACTTGGTCGGAAACCAGATAATGGAAGGGTGCAGTGTCGGTGTGTGTGTGTGTGTGTGTGTGTGTTTGGGGTCTGTGTGATTGTAAGGTCTGAGTGTAGGGTCACTGTGTCAGTAGAACATCAAAAAGTCTAACAGCTTGAGGTCTTGAGTTACTGTACTTATGTGGTGTGTGTGTGTGTGTGTGTGTGTGTGTGTGTGTGTGTGTGTGTGTGTGTGTGTGTGTAATCTACAGAAATACTCTTAGATTTCTAGATTCATTAGTTTTTCTAGTTCTATACAGAAAAGACATTTTAGCATTGACATTAAAATTTATAAAGATATAATATTGTTTTATAACACTGTAATAACAATGTGGCAAAAATCAATCTATTTGAGTAATACATGTAATAATAATTTGTAAAATTGTGATGCATGCTTGTCGAAGAAAATCAGTCAAGTATGCATGAATGATTAAAAAAATGAATAAATTACCGTATAAATTAATAACTTAGGTGCTTGAGATTTAATATCTAGATTATATGAGATATAATTCATATAGATGTAATGGTCTGTGGCATGAAATTTGCATCATGTCACATGAAATCTCACGAGTTACTTCCCAGCACAATAAAACAAGAAACAGATTCAAGAAATAAACAGATAAATGATTTCACATGAAAAAGAAAGTGAATATGTAATATAATAAATACAATAATGTTTATTCAATCAGTCAGTAATGCGATCGGCATGACATAGAAAACGGATTTAAACCTGCTTAGTGGATCTAAAATTTGTAAATATATCAGATATACAGTATTGTATCAGATCTAATCAAATCTAATCAGTCTAATCAAATGGTCTAATCAGCAGCTCTAGGCCTGAAACTTCAGCGTCAGCCTTCTAATTATATTTATTCAAGAATCACAATATAGGCTGATAAAACTATTATGTTATATCATATTATAATATAATATAATATCACAATTATAATTCTTACAGGTTCAGACAGTCCGAGTTACTGTAGTCGGACGCTGTGGAGGAGAAAGAAACAGTCGTAAAATGCTGCTTTATTGATTTATTTATTACTTTATTTAATGTTAAATAGCAGGTTTAACTCGACTGAAGCGAGTTTAATTCATTCTAAAATAACGAGCAGTAATAAATCTGCATGTTAGGCAAATTTTTTGAAGCAAGCTAAGTATTGAAAACAGGTGGAAAAAAACATGTCAATCTATTAAACTATCCATAAAATAAACTTGTAAATATCTGAGGCACAAATAAAGCCTAGCCTGCTGCATAAAAATCGAATCGTTTCTATAATTACGGTAATGAAAGAAAGCTAGGCAGCATGGTGCCTTAGCGGTTAGCACGTTCACCTCCAGCATCCTGGGTTCGAGTCTTGCTCCCGCTCACTGTGTGTGTGGACTTTGCATGTTCTCCCCATGCTTAGTAGTTTTCCTCTGGGTGCTCCGGTTTCCTCCCACAGTCCAAAGACATGCTTCTTGGCTGATTGAAGTCTGCCAGTAGTGTGTGAATGTGTGTGTGTGTGTGTGTGTGTGTGTGTGTGTGTGTGTGTGTGTGTGTGTGTGTGTTCCCTGCGATGGGTTGGCACTCCGTCCAGGGTGTATCCTGCCTTGATGCCCAATGACGCCTGAGATAGGCACAGGTATCACTTTTTTTTATTAATAGGTGATGTGGTATAAATTAATGAATGATATTGTATTTTATTAATATATTATGTTAAAATTAAACACTCAAGTATTATATTAGATTGTAGGTATAATAATTATTTCTGCTTATTTTATTAGGTTATTAATAAACCTATATACTAGGTAACAGCCAGAGCCATATAGGTTTCAAAATCGTCTTAATGAATGTGTTTAAATAGCTTAATGTGGTAATTTATACAATAAATAATATAATATAATATAATATAATATAATATAATATAATATAATATAATGTACAATGTATAATATAACGTATTGTATTTATTAAATAAAATATATAATAAAATAATAAGTATTTGTAATTTTGAGAAGTATTTTTTTTTACAAATGATTACAATTAGTTTTATGTTTATTTAAATATTTTTCGTTTATTTTGTCACATACAGTGAAATGTTTTTCGACAGTCCATGTAATAAAAAAATAAATAAAAGGAATAAATAAGACAAAATAAAAATATTATATTTAAATAAAAATTGAATAATAGATTTTTTTTTTAAATGACAGAATATACAAGGAAGTGAATATATTCTATTATAAACTATAAGAATTACATATGCATTGAATTATTAATAAACTACTAGATGATTTAGCACCATATTGGCCACAGACAAGCCCAAGTTGTAGCTTAAATACTTCTGTCAGTTAACATTCTCTACACAAATCGTCATATTTTGCGACTTGGATCTTTCTTAAAGTGAAACTGGAATGTAAACATTGTTGACAGAATATCTCACGGAACCAAAAGGTCACATGTGAAGTCCCTCCGAGCATACAGTGTGGTCACATGTTTCACGGCTTCCCACTACAACTGTTTCTTTCTTTCTGTTTACGGTACGTAAGGAAGGAAGTCGAGCACTCCGGAGACGTCACGTCGTCTGTCACTCCGTCAGCACATCCTAGCCTCATGATTTTTAGCTGAATGCATTGCGTGCTTCGTAACCTATCATTTACACAACCTCACACACTCCTCCCAGGAGCACTCAAATATCAATCTTGGACCATCACATCAATAAAAAGCAGCAGCATTTCTTTCTGAGATGTGGAATGCTGATTAGGACGTGGGCCTGACTAATGCAGCGAGTGTCTATTTGTTCTTCTGCTTAACTGTGTTTGTTAAAAGCACGTTTATGGACGTGAATTAGCCAGCGTGACTCATTGCGTGTCGTGTATTTCTGGGTGCCACCGAGTCTGGCTGTTTCAGCTGTCACTCGATGCTGTCACTTGCCAGTCACTAGCTTTTCGTGCACCGGTCTCCATTATAGCTTCTCCTGTCATTAGCGTGACCTCTTAAATCCTGTATCTGCCTGAGTATTACATGCTTTTAAATTAAAGGCTTGTCTCTGTCTTTGTCTCCCTCACTGTCTCCCTCTCTCTCTCTCTCTTATTTGTATTTCTCTCTCTCTCTCTCTCTCAGCTGTAATTGGACCCAATTCTCCGGAAGTCAGACTTTGATTACAGTATCTGTGCAGTCCGTAGAGATGTTTACTCTATAAGCTAATATTAGCTCTCTCATCGTAGACAGTCATCGCCATTCAACAGGAAAGCTGATGTCTATCCTCTATCCCCCATAATTTCTCTCTCTCTCTCTCTCTCTCTCTCTCTCTCTCTCTCTCTCTTGGTCTTTCTCTCTCTCTTTGCTTTTCTCCTTTTCTTTCACTCTCTCACACACACACACGCCTCTCTTTCTCCATCATGCTTTTCATATTTCTTCAGCCAACTCTTGAAAAGGTGTGAAAGTCACGAACGCACTCCTTCACTCACATTTTAGCAAACATTGAGCGTTAACTCCAAGGTGGTGATTAGTATGCTTGGGTTAGGAAAGACTCGAACCAAACGAGTTCAAACGCTAACAACGCAGCCGTCATTATTCTTTTCTTTTCTATTTTTTTCCCCTTCAACTTCACCTTTTACTTTTCACATCGCAGTTGACTTTGCGTTTTAAAAGGGATTAAGTGTTGAAATGTCCGGAGTGTGTGTCATCTTTCGTTTCTGTTTGGGGTAATTATTGTACATTACAAGCCTGCGTGTGTTCAGTGACAGCTTGGGCATGTGTGTACGTGTTTATGTCTGTGTGTGTGTGTGTGTGTGTGTGTGTGTGTGTGTGTGTGTGTGTGTGTGTGTGTTAGAGTCTAGCATCAATTTGAAAGTGTTATTATTTGCTGAGAGGAAGGAAATTGGGAATAATGCACTTACAGGAAACACAAACAAGTGTGGTTCATTGTGGCAAAGCGAAGCAAGGCTATGTAATAGAGAGAGATTTTGTGTGTGTGTGTGTGTATGTGTGTGTGTGTCACACAGATGTTAAGCACCTCTGAGAGTGTACCTCTTAAAATATTCCCATCGATGTTTTCAGCTGCAGCCTGCCATCCTTTCAGATGTATTAGCAGCCATCAACAATATAACTGCCAGTTTGTGTGTGTGTGTGTGTGTGTGTGTGTGTGTGCGGGTGTGTGTGTGCACGTGTGTTCATGCCAAGTTCAATATTTGCCCTGACCAAGCTACGACTTGACGCTTTGATTTCCCACATGGAAGAATGATGTATCTCAGTGGCACTCCCTCTGTCGTTGTCCTTGATAGGGGATGAGTTGTTGAAAAGTGTGTTATTTTTTAACACCTCCTCCACACACACACACACACACACAAACACACAAATCCACCCTACTCTCAATCTCTCGATCCACCAATCGTGGCTCGTTTCAGCGTCCACAGAGATGTTTTGTCATTTTGTTGCTTCACATCTGAACTGGAAGTAAAATTTGAAAGTGAGAATGTTTAAGCCATCGCTGAAAAAAAAAAAAAAAAGATGGCTCAGGATGGCCTTCTGGGCGTGAGATAGATCACGTCCGCTTTTCGCGCTTCCGTCTTGAACCCTGAGAAGCTGAAGGGCTCTTGATTAACAGGAAAAAACCTGATGTCAACGTGAACGTTATCCAACAAATAATAACAAAACTTGGCTGGATTGATTGTCTGAGTTCCTTTGCTGTTCTGTAAACAGTACTGAATTTCTCTCGCGACTCTATAAACACTGATCTCTGTGTGGGCCAGTCATGTGTTTGGTCTATGCTCATGTTTGTGGTTCAGATGTGATTTTTCTTTTACACTCTATTTCTGCTGCCTGAAAAATAATGACTAAGTTTTCTTTTCACTTCCAGGAGCGGTGTAGAAATACGAGAATATACGTCTAGGGGGCTGACGAGGAGAGGCAACATCCATGCCGGATTTGTTAACAGTAATAAATCGATGCACGATCCAAGCAGTGATACGAGCTGAGTCATGACAGAAAGGATTGTGAAGGTGCCACTTGCCTGGGTGTCTTTCCAGACGGATTATCTGGAAGACAGGATGAGCAGCTGAGTTGGGAGGATATGGATGGACTGAGTAAGATTGAAAAGAGGAGGGGAAATAAAAGAGAAGAATGAATATGTAGAGGGATATTGGGAAAAGTTTGGAAAGGAAAGTGAGCAAGCAACGTTTCTCGGTATAGAAAAAATACTAGTGACGACAATAATGATGAGTGGAAGGAAGTAGATAAAGAGAGGCAGTCAATTTGGTCAATTCTTTTTTTTTTTCAACAAAAAAAGACTTCCTTCCTGCCATTTTCCTTTCTTTTTTTTTGGTGTTGATGTCGATGACGGAATACCGGAACGAAGAGATGATGGGTATCTGGCACGTTGGGTTATCTCCAGACTAAAAATAAGTTTCACACCAAGCAACAGAACTGAAAACACACCAGTATGGACAATAGGAAACACTCCATCTCCATGGCACACACTCGTTCCTAATACTTAACAGGGAAAATAAACACGGCTTTGCTTTCGCTGTTCTTGCTGCTTGTTGAATCACGGCTCGTCTGCCGTACCACACCCCGAAGGAACACCTTTATCGCCCACGCGTCGAGCTCAAAAACACGGACGAAGCTGCTTGCAACACACTCAACACATTCAACACACCAGTCCCACTGCATGCATTTTTTTCCCCCTGCATATTGGTAAACCCCTGATGCATTGTGGGAATGACGTTCACTCAGAGCTTACCCTCTGTGGCCATTGGCATTTCCAGGAATGAATTGAAGAAAAGCCCTGTTTCAGGATGACACAGAGGCAAGCTTTTGCCTGTGGTTGTTGTGAATTTGTGCTGTCATAACCTTAACACGCCCCTCGGTTTGTGTGGGCTCGCTTATTTCACAGCATCGCTTTGACGACTCTCAATGGAGCATTTGATAGCCAAAACCTCAAAAAAACAAAAAATTCTCTCCCAATTCTCCTTGTTTTTGACCGAAGTGTAGATCTGGTGTTTACTGTAAATATATGT
>JAUCMX010000022.1:16850608-16858108 GCA_033459395.1 Hemibagrus guttatus | reverse complement strand
TTTCGATTTTCACCGATTTTTCCGTTTTATTTATTTCTGCTCTGGTTAGCGGACTGCTGACACGGCTTGTTTACAGAAAGGAAGACGAGGAAAGCAGTGTGTTTAGACGAAGTCCTATGCGTCCAAAACAAATGTCTCATCGCAAGTATGTGACGGGTATCGAAGGTAGTAACATGAAGCACACGAGTGCAAAACTTTTGATCATCTTCAACTGATTAGTAATGTTTAAGCATTAAAAGGCAACTATTCGTCACATTTCTGTTAAGTCAGACAGGAAATGATCAAAAATATGCGATTGGACCTTCAGAAATTTGCACTGCTGTAACACCAGCGTCTGTCCCACACATTTTATTTTTGTCCCGTGCGAAGCCTGAGCCCTGAAGCCTCACACAACATATTGAGCAGCGTGTTCTCGCAAAGCCGTTTGTTCTCCATCTGGGTGTTTGGTGAAGGAAGTAGATCCCCCGTTCCCCCTCTCTGTCCCTTTCTCTCTCTTTTCCGTCCTCTCTCACTCGCTCTCCACACCTGCCTCTCCTGGCGTTCTCAGGCCGCCGCCATTGTTTCTCCGGAAGAGGAGAAGGATGTGGCTGGCTTTCTCTACAGCTGTGGATAACATGTGGTGTGTGTATGTGTGTGTTATAGCTTGTGAGTGGTTGCAGGTGTGTGTGTGTGTGTGTGTGTAAGCATTTATGACACTACAGGAAAAAACAGCATCCATTCAACTGGTACACAGAGTGACCAGTTGGAGTCGCACAGCCAAATCATGCGTGGCTGTCTTCTGTTCATTCACTGAAGAAAAAGTGTGTGTGTGTGTGTGTGTGTGTGTGTACTAGAGAGAGAGAGAGAGAGAGAGAGATTGCATGTCGCCCCCTACTGGACACCCATTCACATCCTGCCACAGTAATTTAATCCACATGCATCCCATCATACCATATTTACGATCATATCACTTCCAAGTCCAGTGTAGTTTCCTGTAATATCAAGTTCTTAAATTTGAGAGAGAGAGAGAGAGAGAGAGAGAGAGAGAGAGTGTTCAAAGTGATGTTCTTTCGGTCATTCTTTTGTCTTATGGCACTTATGGGAAACGCAACCATCTGCCTTGTGTTCATGTGACCTCATTAGTATCTGTTACACACTCTCTCTCTCTTTCTTCTTCTCCTTGGCTCTCTCATTAACACCAGGATCTAGGGGGGGTAATCACATACTTGGTAAATAGTCAGGCTGCCAGAGTGATGAGTCTGCGTCCAGTGTCTCTCTTTCTGTCTGCCCACAAACACTATGCGACTGCATATACAGACACACACACACACACACACACACACACACTCGGACACAGGAGTGATAAAACTTTACAAGCATGACGCCACACACCAGACCACTACTCATAAGAACTGTGCTGGTTGAGGAAAACATCTGACTGTTTGTGTGTGTGTGTGTGTGTGTGTGTGTGTGCACATTAATGAGTATTTCAGAGGTGGCAGGAAGTGGCCTGTCAAGAGCCACATTGTTCTGTTTAATAATAAGAAGGACTTTGGCAATGAGGCAGAATTACCACCATGTTTATAGGAACTCTTGAATTCTTTTGCTAGTATAATAAATGACATCATTGTATTAGCATTTAATGAATATTTTTAGTAATCGTTCCAACATTTTTTGCATTTTTCTTTCCTCGCTTGCTGTGTTTTGTATTTTATCTGAACAAAGGTCCTATACAATGCAGAAAAAGACCAATTCATCGATGGTCATTATCATGGTCAGTCATCTTTACATGTGTTTCCGGCTGAAATCACAGGGTACGAGCAGCCATGAGCGGGCGCTCATATTTGCCCTGAGTTTCGCCCCCTCGACCTCCACATCAACCTGAAACCCGACGGGGTGACATGCTGGTCAAAAGCAAAGCGTATCACAGAGTCCATATATCAAACTATTATTAGGAGGAAGTCATTACGGTGGGTCCGACCCCTCCTTGACCCTGGAGACCAGATTAAACTGTAGCCAAAGTTCAGGGCTGGACATCGGCAATGTCAGGCCAGTGATGCAAGGCTTTCACTGGCTGGATGATGTGCGACAGGAGAGGTGTTTAAATTCTTATACTGATCCATTTGTACAGTATGTATGTATTTTAATTCAAACGAGAGAGAGAGAGAGCGAGAGAGAGAGAGAGAGAGAGAGAGAGAGAGAGAGAGAGAGAGAGAGAGAGAGAGAGAGAGAGAGAGAGAGAGAGAGAGAGAGAGAGAGAGAGAGTCCGAATACTGGACAAGGAAATTTTTTTGCTAATTTTTGGTATTTCAAATGGTAATGGGTGGGGTGCTTTTTAGAGTATTTCCCAGAAAATAAAGGAATTTACTTCCTCAGTATTGAATCACATCTGATAAAATTCTAAAGTGTTATAGGAAATGGTTCCCAGTAGGAAATGGATCCTGTGATATAATCCGAATATTCTTTCTATCTAGAAATCACTTTTCTGTACAAGTTGTGAATATTTCAGATGTCCTTTAAGTTCATTAAATCACCACTAAAACTGCAGTCTGTTATTAAAGTTCTCAGGGACCAGTAGACTTGTGTGTGGACCATTAAATCCCAGCTGAAAACCACCTCTTAGTTCACAGGGTCGTGTGTGACAGGGAGAGGATTGGTACGGGCAAAGGGGCATCTAAACGGCCTGAGGCCACTGATGCTCAGCAGAAAAGTGATGATGGTTCCAGCCCTGCCGTCGCCCGTGTTATCGGCCGGCTCGGCCTGACCCCTAGCAGCCCTGTCAGGAGCTGAGTGGGGAGCAGTAATAGCTGAACTTTGACCTTGTGACCCTCTGAAAGGTGATACCACAGCAGGAAGGTGAGGCTTGTGTCAGAGAGGACACTGGGTTGGACATCACGGTACAAACAATTTAAGAGTCTAAAAGTCCACTCATTATTGATTTTTTTTCTTTCTTCCATCCAGTGAAATTTGATGAATTGTCATATCTTGATGTCTCAGTTAAATGGTAAATGTTTGAACTGTAAAGATCTGCGTTTTATTGTTGCCATGGTCACAAAAAAATAAATTATGAGTCATTTATATACTCTACATGGTGAGCAATAGCATTGCTAAATATTGTAATATTTATAATACTACCAGAACTCAAAGAAAAACCTTTGAATTTCTCGGCAGGACAGAATTTAATGCGTTTTGTTTAAGTAATAAAAATGATGAGCGGCTCTACGTTCTAGAGTAGTTGATATTTAGTAGAGGGAAAACGGTGCCTTTCTGGAAATTTCTGACTGATTTAGTGCATGTTGTGCAACCAGAGAAAACACTCTGGCTCCTGCGATCTTTATTTGCTTTTCTTGCCCTCCTTAAACGGGTTCTTGTTCTTTGTCATTGTCTAAAAGAGCCACTTTGATGACGCATTAGTGCTGTGATTTATTTCTTTTCTAAATGTACTTTCCAGTAATAACATGTGTCTTGTCCTAGACTATGACTCCAAGAACACTTCGGGTTCTGCAGCTACTCGTCAAGAGATCAAATTTGAATTAAATTTGTGTGTGTGTGTGTGTGTGTGTGTGTGTGTGTGTGTGTGTGTGTGTATATACAGAAATGTACAGCAGTTTTAATGGATTACTCATCACAGAAGAAGCCTCTGTGCTCGGATGGGTTGATGGGCTGTACGTTTGTGAGGAGGGCTGTGATTGGTGCAGAGCTGCCGTGTGATGTATAGGGCTGCTGATAGAGTTCCTGATGACTCTGATAGCCCCTAAGACAGGATGGGAACTGGGGTCGGGGGTGTCACAGGGCGACACTGAGGTCTTAGTGATGACAGAGGAAAGGGGTGGGCGAAAGAGAAAGAGACGCGATGAAGGACACGGTACGGCAGGTTGAGAGAAAGAGAGAGAGGGAGAGAGTGGAAACAGATCAGAAGTATCTTTATTAATCCCCTGTAGGGAAAATTAAAAAAAAAAAAAAAAAAGTCTGCACATCTAGTCATTGGAGAATGCATTTTAATGATCACGCTACCTCTTAAATGCTAAGTGACCGCTTTACCGGTTGAGCTAATTCCCCCAAAAAAGTTCCCACAGGTTCCACTGAGGCTCAGAGTCCAGTGCCCTAACCATTACACCATGGAACCAGTTTTCATCACATATCCCAGCTTAGTTGGGGTCAGAGCACAGGGTCAGCCATGATACAGCACCTCTGGAGCAGAAAGGGCTAAGGGCCTTGCTCAAGGGCCCAACAGTGGCAGCTTGGTGATGCTGGTGCTTGAACTCTGACCTCAGAGCCTTAACCATTCGAGCCACTAATGATTGAATATAATAATATTCATTCATTCATTCATTGTCTACCGCTTATCCGATCTATTCTCGAGGAGCCTGTGCCTATCTCAGGTGTCAAGGTCAGAGTGCCAACCCATCGCAGGGCACACACACACTCTCATTCACACACTACAGACAATTTAGAGATGCCAATCAACCTACAATGCATGTCTTTGGACTGGGGAAGGAAACCAGAGTACCCGGAGGAAACCCCCGAGGCACGGGGAGAACATGCAAACTCCACACACATGGCAGAGGTGGGAATCGAACCCCCAACCCTGGAGGTGTGAGGCAAACGTGCTAAGCCACCATGCTCCCCAATATAACAATATATGAGATAATAATAAGAGCATGTGTATATCTTTGGTGCTTGGCCCCCTAAAAACTGGAAATGCAGCTCTTACTAGTGAAAGCTTTCCTGAGTAAAAGTAAGCAGTCCATAAATCTGCTGCCTCGTACCAAAACACATACGTAGAGCTTTAAAATCCGATCTTCAGCTGGTTTAGCTCATGTTGATGGAATGGCACATTGCTGGGATTCTCCACATATAAAGAACCATCTTGTATAAAAAGGAATTTGAACAAAAACCCTCACAGCTCCACGTTATCGTTCCCACTTGAAAGCAGTTCTGAAACTCGGTCCTGACTAATCCCCCCACCCACTGTGCAAACACAGCAGTTACACCTTCACAGCATTAAAAATCAATTTCTCATAGTTTTGTCTATCAGTGTTGACACATCATTACACAAATATTCTACTATTAGTGTTGGCATGGTGTTGTACAACATAACCGCTATTATTCACCTTCTCGTAAGAAGGTGAAGCAACAACAGGAGAGGCTGTTGCGTTTTTGGCCACTTTTGCTTCGTATATTTTTCCACTCACATTTATCTAGAGATTTTATTTTGTGAACCCTTTTCACTTATGACTGTAGCAGAGGTTTATTGTTTTAAGTATTGAAACAGCGCACACATTAGTATACACAATAAAGCAGATTATCTTTAGATTACAAAATGAATTTGTATTTGGATCTGGATTTAGGTTCTGTTAACTTTATTTATTCATTTTATGTTAGTTACAGCCTCACATCACAAAGGGGGTCATGTGACTGCCTGATACTTAAACCTTTTTGCCAAATTATGATAAAATATGTGTTTAAATAAAGGATCAATCTTATTAAAGCAACTGGACCCAAGTGACCATGTAGCTTTATTTTTTATTTATTTATTTATTTTAATTTTGCTTTACAAAATTTGTAAATAACATGGTTATCTTAAAAAAAGTAACATTTAATTCAGCTTGATTCATAAGCTATAATAACAAAATTATATTTTTTTATAATTTATAATAACAAAATAATAATAAATTTTTTTTATATTATGTATCATTAATAACAATAATAATAATAATAATAATAATAATAATAATAATAATAATAATAATAATACAGACCCATGGGTGATTCATTGACCCCACATTAATTTCTAAGCTGTTTTTAAACAATGAGTGGCAGAAGTCTTCCATATTAACCTGTAACTACACACACCTAGGATCATGTCTGTCAGAATCACTACAGAAACTGACAAATGAGACAAATGCACACAAGTCATACATGATCCCGTCTAATTAAATGTTCTAAATTAGCCTTTTAGTCGTTAGGCCTTATCTGTGTCATTATTCTCACAGATATTACACTCCTTTCTCTCTTTTTAAATGAGGTGTGGAGCAATAGTCAGTGACATGTTCATACACACACACACACATGCCCAGAATCATACATATGTTAAGCAAATGCAAACAAACCACCTTAAACACACAATGTAAATTCTCTGACCAAAGGTCCAGTCAGATCCTTTCAAGAGTTTTGGTGTGAAATCAATTTTTAGAAGTATACACACTCCGTCTGGCTTCCTTGTCCTGTCAGGTGCAAAGTGTGTGATAAGCATGTGATAACCAGCTGACCCCTGTGGTGGGTCAAAGTGTTTAGCATCTCAGCTCTGTCATAATCACTGATGCCCTTGTGGTGCCCCGGGTCGCACTCAAAAGGTTTCAAAACCTTAGTGCTGGAGTCCAGGGGCAATTAGGCTTTCGCTGCTTTTAAAGAGTGAGGATGTCAACAAACTTTATAGGGTGTGTGTTTGTGTGTGTGTGTAAGGCCAGGTTAATGTGTGCTTGAGTGCACCTTGGAAGTATAAGAGACAACCATTTTTGTTTGATTGGCGAGGGGGAAAGAGCCAGTGGGTCAGGGTCACTAGGCCTCTTAAAATATCTCTTTAGTATCGCATAAACCTCTAAAAGCTGCATGCCTTCACTTGCTATCTCATGCCTTCTTTTCTACTCTCACTTGACTGGTTAATTTTGTGTATTGCTTTAGATAAGGTAAAACAATAATAATAAAACTCTCAGAGGAGTGTGCTGTTATAGGAAAATAATCAACAACAAAGTGGAGTTACTCTTCTCACTCTGAAGTGTTTTATTCCTCCTTTATCACAGCATTTTAAATAATAATAGACGTCAGGTTATAGCTTCTAGATAGCTGAATTCTTGTTAGCACTTACTTTATAACAACTATATATATATATATATATATATATATATATATATATATATATAACCATAAACAGCAGTTTCCTTTCAAGCCTCTGTTTGCTTCTCGTGAAGATTGTCATGTTGCAAAGAAACTGCATGTGTAAAAGACAACGCCACAGCAGCATGTACAGGTGCATCTCAATAAATTAGAATGTCGTGGAAAAGTTCATTTATTTCAGTAATTCAGCTCAAATTGTGAAACTCGTGTATTAAATAAATTCAATGCACACAGACTGAAGTAGTTTAAGCCTTAGGTTCTTTTAATTGTGATGATTTTGGCTCACATTTAATAAAAACCCACCTGCTGAGGTGGTATGGAAGCCCAGGTTTCTTTGACAGTGGCCTTCAGCTCATCTGCATTTTTTTTCCCACGACATTCTAATTTATTGAGATGCACATGTACATATCTTTGGTGCTTGGCCCCCTAATAACCAGAATACAGCGTATAACTAGTTGACAGCAACGCGCTACAGTAGTCGTGGCCGAGTGGTTAAGGCGATGGACTAGAAATCCATTGGGGTCTCCCCGCGCAGGTTCGAATCCTGCCGACTACGAGTAGCTTTCTATTGGATTAAGACCGAACTGCTCGTTATGCTAATTTATGAACGGATGCCTTAGAGAA
>JAUCMX010000022.1:16790608-16845608 GCA_033459395.1 Hemibagrus guttatus | reverse complement strand
ATACATCTAGACTCTTCTCTGTTCTGGCACCGAGGTGGTGGAACGAACTTCCCCTAGGTATCCGTACGGCCGAGTCTCTGACCGTCTTCAAACGGCAACTGAAGACTTACCTCTTCCTGAAGTACTTAAACTAGCTCTTATTTTTCCCTGTTTATGTATTATGTTGCAAAGTTTAAAAAAAAAAAACAAAAAAAAAAAAAACCACAACAACTCCATTTAGGCTAATGGTATCCCAAGTTTGTGTCCTACCAGAGTTGAACCAGTGTTAATGTATTCATTGACTTAAAGCACTTTTGTACGGCGCTCTGGATAAGAGCGTCTGCCAAATGCTAGAAATGTAAATGAACATTTAATTTTTCAGCTGACAATTACTCATAAACTTATTAATCAAAATTAAATTAATTAATTAATCAATCAGAATTAGGTCTCATGCAAACACAGGCAATTTGTAATGTGACATTATGACTGTGATACATAGAATTTCTCAGCTATATTGCGAAAATTAGAAGACAGAAAAACTAACAGTGTGGATAATTTGATCAGAAATGCATGTGCAGCATGGGAAACTTTTTATTTGGCTAAGAAAAAAAAAAAGTGAAAGATTGTGTGTGTGTGTGTGTGTGTGTGTGTGTGTGTGTGTGGTTTTTCCAGATGTAGACATTTTGCCGGAACTTGGCAACGCTCGCTAAATGACATTAGCTGCATAATTGTGCCATGGTATGAGATACATAAAAATAAAAAAAAAACACCAAAAATAGGCATATTATTTATTGAATATTGACTTTAGGTTACACGATTTAGTTATTAGTGGTTTGGTCCTTTGGTCCCATATCTTTTTCTGTTAATTATATACTAGATAACATACATGCAATAGGTTAAAGTCAAAAAAGATGTCTTTAGTTTGTTTGGAAAAAAAAAAAGCATTCGTATAAAAAAAAGCTCACTAGAGTCTTCGTTATATAAGCTAACATGCTGGAATATGTTAGATTTCTTCTTCCAGAGATTTCCCTCAGGTGCTCAAAGTGCACTGGATAAACTGAAAGCAAAAAGAATGAAGAAAAATCATGTGAATTGCACATTTTTTTTTAGTCATTTTAGATTTTATGATAATATCTAGTACAATACTGTCATACATACGTCATCGTACTGAAATGAAGCGGTTCCATTTTGCCCTTGATCCCTTCTGCGGAAAATATCTGAAGACGATTTAACGTGTCAATGAGTAAATCAAAACACAGTAGATCTATGATATATGAAACTGGACAGAAATGCTGTTAGAATGTAGAAATTGTCTAATGTACCAGTCAGGGCCCTCAGTTTGACACAGCACGCGACATAATCATCAAAGGTGATCCTTCCTTGAGTGCTGTAGCGCTTGATGATGCAGTTCATGGCTTGAGGACTCAGCCTGTAGCCTGGAGACAAAAATAAATAGTACAATATTACAGAAATGCATCTTCTAATTAAATAACATCTATTTGAAGGATAACTTCCTGAATGCATGAGTTATAAGTGATGTTATAATGAGATGTTACGGTAAGCAGCGCTTACCCATAGAGGAAACGGCTTGCTGCATTTCCTGTGGGTCAACTGTCCCGCTCATGTCTTTGTCAATGGACATGAAGTGCTGCTTCCAGCCGTTAATCACTGCCCATAGCTCCTTAAACTCAGGAAAGCCCATTGTACCTGACATATCACGCTAATAAAAAGGAAGCGAGTTAAGGGTTTTAATTCTTAGCAGTCTGGAAAAAATATTGCACATATTCTGCACATGCCAAAAATCACAAGAAGCACGAGGTTATTGTGGCATTTTCTAGATGTATTGAACTTTCACGTTCATATTAAGGAAAGGTCCCCAGTGGTAGTCCCTAAGTCTATGTCAATAAATTATTAGTTCATATGAAGTTTTATGTGACAGAAAAAACTGGTAGATGAATCAGTTACTGAATTTAAAATAGAAGTGCAATATGTATAACGTTAGATTTGCGCCATTTAAATCAGATTTAATATAGCTGTCTAAACACAACAGCTGTCTCGTGAAGGATTTATTCTGTCTTTATGTTCTCATGCTAGCTAGTCAGACAGCTAATGAGCAGGTCAATGTTGTGGTCTTTAACTGTACAAACTGACAGAGAAATCCTCTCCAAAACGACTTGGTGCCGTGACCCAGAAAGCACACTATCACCATCTTTCTGGTTCTTTCTGGCGAGTCTGATCAAATGTTTATTGAAGGCAAACCATTAATGAATGATTGAAGCAAAGACCTGTTCCTTCCATAAATCACCTTACAGGAAGTTTTATGAAAGCTTAAGTATGGCTATAGAATGATGGCTGCAAAGGATACATCAAGCATGCCGATCATCAGCCTGCAAGTCTCCAAGTTGAAAGCTGTGAAGAAGATCAAATAGTTAAGAAACTATGCAATTCATCAAAGTTTTCCTCAGCAACCCCTTTTCCAATAACATCCATATGACCGGAGTATTAAACAGTCTTACGTTTGTATCCTCCAGAGAAGTTTGCCTGGGTTAAACAGGTCTGGAGCTCTTCAGCAGATATGTGTCCATCCTGTAACAAAATAAACCCCGGTTCAACATCCAACGCTCCAAATAATAGGATAATAATGTAAATAGTTTTTTGTTTATTCTGTCCTACAACTACATTTGTTCTGCGATAACATTTTAATATATGTATAAAATGTTTAAATGGATCGAGAGACATGAAGCTACCTGGCCAGCGATGGCAGTGAAGTATCCAAAGAGAGGATCCTGCTGCTGGCCGGGGAATCCTCCAGGAAACTATACAGAAAGACACAGAAATCTTTTCAATATTTCAGCAGTGTATATACTTCAATGATGTATTACATGTATAATATATATGTAGAAAATATTAAATATGTATTCAGTATAGCCATTCATTTTCTGTATTGCTTATCGTACTAATGAACTAGACTTAGATGCAGAAATGTACATAAAAATAAGAACTATTAATAGTAGGTAGCAACTCTAACAAATTATACAATTATCATTTGTGTTTACCTGCATAAATGTGTCTTTAAACCCTATAATTAAGCTTATGCTAACTAAATAGCACAATGAAAAAGTAGCGCTCTGCAACATTTTCTGACATCAGCATCAATAACAAACCACATAGACATCCTCTTATATATGTTATAATAATATGTTATAATTTCTGTTGTGAAATTTAGTTATTGGACATTGATGAGAAGAGGTTCTTGTATTGGCTTCAGTTCCTTTAGTTGAAGTGCGCTAGTGTGCATTCTGAACAGCTGGTAAAAATCAAGGTGGACTTTTTTTTTTCAAATGTTTCCCAAGAATGTCATATAAGCAATTATTATAATAAATTATTATTATTATTATTATTATTATTATTATTATTATTATTATTATTATTAACACTTGGATGAGTGTAATCCAGTGAAAACTTAATTTGTGCAAATTTAAATAATTTAAATTCAAGACTAAATCAAGAATCCTTGGCCCAATTTTTCGAGTATCTATATTATCTTTAAAATGCTATCTTTGCTTAAATGCTAATGGGAACAGGTACACGTGGGAGTCTTACAAATCTACACAAGCCTGTATTGATATCTGCATTTCACAGCTCACAACATGCAACCTGCTAGCTGAGTGAGCTAGACGAGCAAACCAGATCTTTTGACATGTAACAACATGAAAGATTCGTATTAAAACTTCAGTAAGATCACTAAGATATTCAGTAGCAACTGCCTGTTGTGTGAAATAGATCAAAGTGCTGCTATAGCCAATTTTAGCAAATGGACATTTAGCTAATAAAGGCAGATAAAGAACAAAAAAGCATTTTTAGCTCACTGAGTGCAATGCTAAGTTCACTTAGATAAAGGTTCGGTTTTGATTAATAAAGTCAGGCTTCCCAAAAAGTTTTACTTTCACGTTTATATTTGTACTCACTAAATGTTTAGCAGACTTTTTTTTTGTAATCTACAGAATCCACTTCTTTTAGAGTACCCAATGTATGTTCTGCAGACTGCTAGGATATTTTGTTTCAGCTGAACATCTAAAAAAAAACTTATGTTTTAAGTAAATAAACTCACTCATCTTCAGTAAGAGCTTTATCGTGGTCACTGTTTAGGTAGATCTGGGGCTCAGGGAACACTAAGTCTGAGACAGGAATACACTGTGAATGGGATGGCAGTACTTTATATGGCTTAGAATAAGTGTACCTAATAGTCAAAACAGAAATGCACCAATAGGGGCAGGAATCACGCTGTCCCATGTGAACATGTTTTCATCTCTTCCTGACCATGAATCATTTTCCTCCCTTCCCCTGGACTCAGCTACTGACACTTTGCTCTCCTCTCTTTCCTCAACCATGGACCTTCTCTGCCCTTTGTCCACTATACGCAAGAAGAATTCTTCTACTGCTCCTTGGCTGTCAGACGTGCTTCGCAACAATCGGAGAGAACTACGATCAGCAGCGAGGAAGTGGAAGAAATCTAAACTCGACACAGACCTCATCTCTTATCGCACGCTCCTGTCCAAATTCTCCTTCGACGTGACTTCTGCTAAGACCTCCTTCTACAAGGAAAAGCTTGAAACTTCTGCACAAGATCCCCGAAAGCTCCACAACATCTTCTCGTCACTACTCAACCCTCCGGCTCCACCTTCTCCATCCTCCCTGACCGCCGAAGATTTCGCCACTTTTTACACAGAGAAGATTGAGAGGATCTGCCAGACCTTCACGTCTCTCCCAACTTCACCTACATCACACAGTCAGCACTCTGCTACTCCTTCACTGACGCAGCTCTCAACTGTAGCATCAGAAGAGGTTTTGCAAATTACTCGGTCCTGCAATCCTACCACCTGCCCACTGGATCCAATCCCTTCAGCTATGCTCCAGACCATCTCACCTGACCTCCTACCCTTCATCACCACAGTCATCAATGGATCCTTAACATCTGGTCATGTTCCAACTGTCTTTAAGAAAGCCAGGGTCATCCCCATCCTGAAGAAACCTGCTCTGACCGGTATCACTTCTCTCATTCCTTTCAAAAATTCTCGAACGTGTTGTGTGTAATCAGCTGTCTGACTATCTCATGCAGAATAACCTCCATGACCCCAACCAGTCTGGCTTCAAAGCAGCACATTCCACAGAGACTGCCCTTTTGGCAGTCACTGAGAAACTACATGCTGCTAGATCAGCCAAACTGTCATCGGTCCTCATCCTCCTCGACCTGTCTGCAGCATTTGACACAGTAAACCACAAGACTCTCTTGTCCACCCTCAGGAGTCTTGGAATTTGTGGAACAGCATGGGAATGGTTTGCTTCCTACCTGGATGGTCGCTCATATCAGGTAACATGGAAGGGATTGACATCTGCTCCACGCAGACTCTCTACTGGCATCCAAGCAAGGCTCAGTACATGGTCCTCTCTTTTCTCCCTCTATACTCACTCTCTTGGCAAAGTTATATCCTCACATGGATTTTCATACCACTGCTATGCCGATGACACCCAACTTATCTGCTCCTTCCCTCCCTCAGATACCACGGCTTCTGCTCGGATCTCAGCGTGTCTGATGGACATTTCATCTTGGATGATGGCTGAAACTCAATCCCAGCAAAACTGAGCTGCTGAACATCCCAGGTGATCCATCCCCAGCCCAAGACCTTGTGATATCTCTGAACAACTCCATGATTTCCCCTTCAGCCACTGCTCGCAACCTTGGGGTAACCATGGACAATCAACTATCCTTTTCCTCCCATGTCACTAATGTGACACGCTCATGTCAGTTTCTTCTGTACAACATCAGAAGGATTCGGCCATTTCTATCCACACAGGCTACTCAGGTGCTTGTTCAGTCTCTGGTCATTTCGAGATTGGACTACTGCAACTCTCTTCTGGCAGGTCTACCTCTGAACGCAATTCGCCCACTGCAAATGATCCAAAATGCAGCTGCACGACTTGTTTTCAACCTGCCCAAGTTCTCCCACACCACCCCACTGCTGCGTTCCCTCCACTGGCTTCCTGTAGCTGCACGCATCAGATTCAAAACACTAATGCTTGCCTACAAAGCCAAGAATGGACCAGCGCCATCTTACCTCAAAGCTCTCTTCACTCCTCGCACTGCACCTCGCTCACTCAGATCCACTAGCACTGCTCGACTGGTCCCACCATCTCTCAGGGAAAAAGGTAGGTATACATCTAGACTCTTCTCTGTTCTGGCACCGAGGTGGTGGAACGAACTTCCCCTAGGTATCCGTACGGCCGAGTCTCTGACCGTCTTCAAACGGCAACTGAAGACTTACCTCTTCCTGAAGTACTTAAACTAGCTCTTATTTTTCCCTGTTTATGTATTATGTTGCAAAGTTTAAAAAAAAAAACAACTCCATTTAGGCTAATGGTATCCCAAGTTTGTGTCCTACCAGAGTTGAACCAGTGTTAATGTATTCATTGACTTAAAGCACTTTTGTACGGCGCTCTGGATAAGAGCGTCTGCCAAATGCTAGAAATGTAAATGAACATTTAATTTTTCAGCTGACAATTACTCATAAACTTATTAATCAAAATTAAATTAATTAATTAATCAATCAGAATTAGGTCTCATGCAAACACAGGCAATTTGTAATGTGACATTATGACTGTGATACATAGAATTTCTCAGCTATATTGCGAAAATTAGAAGACAGAAAAACTAACAGTGTGGATAATTTGATCAGAAATGCATGTGCAGCATGGGAAACTTTTTATTTGGCTAAGAAAAAAAAAAAGTGAAAATTGTGTGTGTGTGTGTGTGTGTGTGTGTGTGTGTGTGTGGTTTTTCCAGATGTAGACATTTTGCCGGAACTTGGCAACGCTCGCTAAATGACATTAGCTGCATAATTGTGCCATGGTATGAGATACATAAAAATAAAAAAAAAACACCAAAAATAGGCATATTATTTATTGAATATTGACTTTAGGTTACACGATTTAGTTATTAGTGGTTTGGTCCTTTGGTCCCATATCTTTTTCTGTTAATTATATACTAGATAACATACATGCAATAGGTTAAAGTCAAAAAAGATGTCTTTAGTTTGTTTGAAAAAAAAAAAAGTATAAAAAAAAGCTCACTAGAGTCTTCGTTATATAAGCTAACATGCTGGAATATGTTAGATTTCTTCTTCCAGAGATTTCCCTCAGGTGCTCAAAGTGCACTGGATAAACTGAAAGCAAAAAGAATGAAGAAAAATCATGTGAATTGCACATTTTTTTTTAGCCATTTTAGATTTTATGATAATATCTAGTACAATACTGTCATACATACGTCATCGTACTGAAATGAAGCGGTTCCATTTTGCCCTTGATCCCTTCTGCGGAAAATATCTGAAGACGATTTAACGTGTCAATGAGTAAATCAAAACACAGTAGATCTATGATATATGAAACTGGACAGAAATGCTGTTAGAATGTAGAAATTGTCTAATGTACCAGTCAGGGCCCTCAGTTTGACACAGCACGCGACATAATCATCAAAGGTGATCCTTCCTTGAGTGCTGTAGCGCTTGATGATGCAGTTCATGGCTTGAGGACTCAGCCTGTAGCCTGGAGACAAAAATAAATAGTACAATATTACAGAAATGCATCTTCTAATTAAATAACATCTATTTGAAGGATAACTTCCTGAATGCATGAGTTATAAGTGATGTTATAATGAGATGTTACGGTAAGCAGCGCTTACCCATAGAGGAAACGGCTTGCTGCATTTCCTGTGGGTCAACTGTCCCGCTCATGTCTTTGTCAATGGACATGAAGTGCTGCTTCCAGCCGTTAATCACTGCCCATAGCTCCTTAAACTCAGGAAAGCCCATTGTACCTGACATATCACGCTAATAAAAAGGAAGCGAGTTAAGGGTTTTAATTCTTAGCAGTCTGGAAAAAATATTGCACATATTCTGCACATGCCAAAAATCACAAGAAGCACGAGGTTATTGTGGCATTTTCTAGATGTATTGAACTTTCACGTTCATATTAAGGAAAGGTCCCCAGTGGTAGTCCCTAAGTCTATGTCAATAAATTATTAGTTCATATGAAGTTTTATGTGACAGAAAAAACTGGTAGATGAATCAGTTACTGAATTTAAAATAGAAGTGCAATATGTATAACGTTAGATTTGCGCCATTTAAATCAGATTTAATATAGCTGTCTAAACACAACAGCTGTCTCGTGAAGGATTTATTCTGTCTTTATGTTCTCATGCTAGCTAGTCAGACAGCTAATGAGCAGGTCAATGTTGTGGTCTTTAACTGTACAAACTGACAGAGAAATCCTCTCCAAAACGACTTGGTGCCGTGACCCAGAAAGCACACTATCACCATCTTTCTGGTTCTTTCTGGCGAGTCTGATCAAATGTTTATTGAAGGCAAACCATTAATGAATGATTGAAGCAAAGACCTGTTCCTTCCATAAATCACCTTACAGGAAGTTTTATGAAAGCTTAAGTATGGCTATAGAATGATGGCTGCAAAGGATACATCAAGCATGCCGATCATCAGCCTGCAAGTCTCCAAGTTGAAAGCTGTGAAGAAGATCAAATAGTTAAGAAACTATGCAATTCATCAAAGTTTTCCTCAGCAACCCCTTTTCCAATAACATCCATATGACCGGAGTATTAAACAGTCTTACGTTTGTATCCTCCAGAGAAGTTTGCCTGGGTTAAACAGGTCTGGAGCTCTTCAGCAGATATGTGTCCATCCTGTAACAAAATAAACCCCGGTTCAACATCCAACGCTCCAAATAATAGGATAATAATGTAAATAGTTTTTTGTTTATTCTGTCCTACAACTACATTTGTTCTGCGATAACATTTTAATATATGTATAAAATGTTTAAATGGATCGAGAGACATGAAGCTACCTGGCCAGCGATGGCAGTGAAGTATCCAAAGAGAGGATCCTGCTGCTGGCCGGGGAATCCTCCAGGGAACTATACAGAAAGACACAGAAATCTTTTCAATATTTCAGCAGTGTATATACTTCAATGATGTATTACATGTATAATATATATGTAGAAAATATTAAATATGTATTCAGTATAGCCATTCATTTTCTGTATTGCTTATCGTACTAATGAACTAGACTTAGATGCAGAAATGTACATAAAAATAAGAACTATTAATAGTAGGTAGCAACTCTAACAAATTATACAATTATCATTTGTGTTTACCTGCATAAATGTGTCTTTAAACCCTATAATTAAGCTTATGCTAACTAAATAGCACAATGAAAAAGTAGCGCTCTGCAACATTTTCTGACATCAGCATCAATAACAAACCACATAGACATCCTCTTATATATGTTATAATAATATGTTATAATTTCTGTTGTGAAATTTAGTTATTGGACATTGATGAGAAGAGGTTCTTGTATTGGCTTCAGTTCCTTTAGTTGAAGTGCGCTAGTGTGCATTCTGAACATCTGGTAAAAATCAAGGTGGACTTTTTTTTTTCAAATGTTTCCCAAGAATGTCATATAAGCAATTATTATAATAAATTATTATTATTAAATTATTATTATTATTATTATTATTATTATTATTAACACTTGGATGAGTGTAATCCAGTGAAAACTTAATTTGTGCAAATTTAAATAATTTAAATTCAAGACTAAATCAAGAATCCTTGGCCCAATTTTTCGAGTATCTATATTATCTTTAAAATGCTATCTTTGCTTAAATGCTAATGGAAACAGGTACACGTGGGAGTCTTACAAATCTACACAAGCCTGTATTGATATCTGCATTTCACAGCTCACAACATGCAACCTGCTAGCTGAGTGAGCTAGACGAGCAAACCAGATCTTTTGACATGTAACAACATGAAAGATTCGTATTAAAACTTCAGTAAGATCACTAAGATATTCAGTAGCAACTGCCTGTTGTGTGAAATAGATCAAAGTGCTGCTATAGCCAATTTTAGCAAATGGACATTTAGCTAATAAAGGCAGATAAAGAACAAAAAAGCATTTTTAGCTCACTGAGTGCAATGCTAAGTTCACTTAGATAAAGGTTCGGTTTTGATTAATAAAGTCAGGCTTCCCAAAAAGTTTTACTTTCACGTTTATATTTGTACTCACTAAATGTTTAGCAGACTTTTTTTTTGTAATCTACAGAATCCACTTCTTTTAGAGTACCCAATGTATGTTCTGCAGACTGCTAGGATATTTTGTTTCAGCTGAACATCTAAAAAAAAACTTATGTTTTAAGTAAATAAACTCACTCATCTTCAGTAAGAGCTTTATCGTGGTCACTGTTTAGGTAGATCTGGGGCTCAGGGAACACTAAGTCTGAGACAGGAATACACTGTGAATGGGATGGCAGTACTTTATATGGCTTAGAATAAGTGTACCTAATAGTCAAAACAGAAATGCACCAATAGGGGCAGGAATCACGCTGTCCCATGTGAACATGTTTTCATCTCTTCCTGACCATGAATCATTTTCCTCCCTTCCCCTGGACTCAGCTACTGACACTTTGCTCTCCTCTCTTTCCTCAACCATGGACCTTCTCTGCCCTTTGTCCACTATACGCAAGAAGAATTCTTCTACTGCTCCTTGGCTGTCAGACGTGCTTCGCAACAATCGGAGAGAACTACGATCAGCAGCGAGGAAGTGGAAGAAATCTAAACTTGACACAGACCTCATCTCTTATCGCACGCTCCTGTCCAAATTCTCCTTCGACGTGACTTCTGCTAAGACCTCCTTCTACAAGGAAAAGCTTGAAACTTCTTCACAAGATCCCCGAAAGCTCCACAACATCTTCTCGTCACTACTCAACCCTCCGGCTCCACCTTCTCCATCCTCCCTGACCGCCAAAGATTTCGCCACTTTTTACACAGAGAAGATTGAGAGGATCTGCCAGACCTTCACGTCTCTCCCAACTTCACCTACATCACACAGTCAGCACTCTGCTACTCCTTCACTGACGCAGCTCTCAACTGTAGCATCAGAAGAGGTTTTGCAAATTACTCGGTCCTGCAATCCTACCACCTGCCCACTGGATCCAATCCCTTCAGCTATGCTCCAGACCATCTCACCTGACCTCCTACCTTTCATCACCACAGTCATCAATGGATCCTTAACATCTGGTCATGTTCCAACTGTCTTTAAGAAAGCCAGGGTCATCCCCATCCTGAAGAAACCTGCTCTGACCGGTATCACTTCTCTCATTCCTTTCAAAAATTCTCGAACGTGTTGTGTGTAATCAGCTGTCTGACTATCTCATGCAGAATAACCTCCATGACCCCAACCAGTCTGGCTTCAAAGCAGCACATTCCACAGAGACTGCCCTTTTGGCAGTCACTGAGAAACTACATGCTGCTAGATCAGCCAAACTGTCATCGGTCCTCATCCTCCTCGACCTGTCTGCAGCATTTGACACAGTAAACCACAAGACTCTCTTGTCCACCCTCAGGAGTCTTGGAATTTGTGGAACAGCATGGGAATGGTTTGCTTCCTACCTGGATGGTCGCTCATATCAGGTAACATGGAAGGGATTGACATCTGCTCCACGCAGACTCTCTACTGGCATCCAAGCAAGGCTCAGTACATGGTCCTCTCCTTTTCTCCCTCTATATTCACTCTCTTGGCAAAGTTATATCCTCACATGGATTTTCATACCACTGCTATGCTGATGACACCCAACTTATCTTCTCCTTCCCTCCCTCAGATACCACGGCTTCTGCTCGGATCTCAGCGTGTCTGATGGACATTTCATCTTGGATGATGGCTCATCAGCTGAAACTCAATCCCAGCAAAACTGAGCTGCTGATCATCCCAGGTGATCCATCCCCAGCCCAAGACCTTGTGATATCTCTGAACAACTCCATGATTTCCCCTTCAGCCACTGCTCGCAACCTTGGGGTAACCATGGACAATCAACTATCCTTTTCCTCCCATGTCACTAATGTAACACGCTCATGTCAGTTTCTTCTGTACAACATCAGAAGGATTCGGCCATTTCTATCCACACAGGCTACTCAGGTGCTTGTTCAGTCTCTGGTCATTTCGAGATTGGACTACTGCAACTCTCTTCTGGCAGGTCTACCTCTGAACGCAATTCGCCCACTGCAAATGATCCAAAATGCAGCTGCACGACTTGTTTTCAACCTGCCCAAGTTCTCCCACACCACCCCACTGCTGCGTTCCCTCCACTGGCTTCCTGTAGCTGCACGCATCAGATTCAAAACACTAATGCTTGCCTACAAAGCCAAGAATGGACCAGCGCCATCTTACCTCAAAGCTCTCTTCACTCCTCGCACTGCACCTCGCTCACTCAGATCCACTAGCACTGCTCGACTGGTCCCACCATCTCTCAGGGAAAAAGGTAGGTATACATCTAGACTCTTCTCTGTTCTGGCACCGAGGTGGTGGAACGAACTTCCCCTAGGTATCCGTACGGCCGAGTCTCTGACCGTCTTCAAACAGCAACTGAAGACTTACCTCTTCCTGAAGTACTTAAACTAGCTCTTATTTTTCCCTGTTTATGTATTATGTTGCAAAGTTTAAAAAAAAAACAAAAAAAAAACAACTCCATTTAGGCTAATGGTATCCCAAGTTTGTGTCCTACCAGAGTTGAACCAGTGTTAATGTATTCATTGACTTAAAGCACTTTTGTACGGTGCTCTGGATAAGAGCGTCTGCCAAATGCTAGAAATGTAAATGAACATTTAATTTTTCAGCTGACAATTACTCATAAACTTATTAATCAAAATTAAATTAATTAATTAATCAATCAGAATTAGGTCTCATGCAAACACAGGCAATTTGTAATGTGACATTATGACTGTGATACATAGAATTTCTCAGCTATATTGCGAAAATTAGAAGACAGAAAAACTAACAGTGTGGATAATTTGATCAGAAATGCATGTGCAGCATGGGAAACTTTTTATTTGGCTAAGAAAAAAAAAAAGTGAAAGATTGTGTGTGTGTTTGTGTGTGTGTGTGTGTGTGTGTGTGTGTGTGTGTGGTTTTTCCAGATGTAGACATTTTGCCGGAACTTGGCAACGCTCGCTAAATGACATTAGCTGCATAATTGTGCCATGGTATGAGATACATAAAAATAAAAAAAAAACACCAAAAATAGGCATATTATTTATTGAATATTGACTTTAGGTTACACGATTTAGTTATTAGTGGTTTGGTCCTTTGGTCCCATATCTTTTTCTGTTAATTATATACTAGATAACATACATGCAATAGGTTAAAGTCAAAAAAGATGTCTTTAGTTTGTTTGAAAAAAAAAAAAAGTATAAAAAAAAGCTCACTAGAGTCTTCGTTATATAAGCTAACATGCTGGAATATGTTAGATTTCTTCTTCCAGAGATTTCCCTCAGGTGCTCAAAGTGCACTGGATAAACTGAAAGCAAAAAGAATGAAGAAAAATCATGTGAATTGCACATTTTTTTTTAGCCATTTTAGATTTTATGATAATATCTAGTACAATACTGTCATACATACGTCATCGTACTGAAATGAAGCGGTTCCATTTTGCCCTTGATCCCTTCTGCGGAAAATATCTGAAGACGATTTAATGTGTCAATGAGTAAATCAAAACACAGTAGATCTATGATATATGAAACTGGACAGAAATGCTGTTAGAATGTAGAAATTGTCTAATGTACCAGTCAGGGCCCTCAGTTTGACACAGCACGCGACATAATCATCAAAGGTGATCCTTCCTTGAGTGCTGTAGCGCTTGATGATGCAGTTCATGGCTTGAGGACTCAGCCTGTAGCCTGGAGACAAAAATAAATAGTACAATATTGCAGAAATGCATCTTCTAATTAAATAACATCTATTTGAAGGATAACTTCCTGAATGCATGAGTTATAAGTGATGTTATAATGAGATGTTACGGCAAGCAGCGCTTACCCATAGAGGAAACGGCTTGCTGCATTTCCTGTGGGTCAACTGTCCCGCTCATGTCTTTGTCAATGGACATGAAGTGCTGCTTCCAGCCGTTAATCACTGCCCATAGCTCCTTAAACTCAGGAAAGCCCATTGTACCTGACATATCACGCTAATAAAAAGGAAGCGAGTTAAGGGTTTTAATTCTTAGCAGTCTGGAAAAAATATTGCACATATTCTGCACATGCCAAAAATCACAAGAAGCACGAGGTTATTGTGGCATTTTCTAGATGTATTGAACTTTCACGTTCATATTAAGGAAAGGTCCCCAGTGGTAGTCCCTAAGTCTATGTCAATAAATTCTTAGTTCATATGAAGTTTTATGTGACAGAAAAAACTGGTAGATGAATCAGTTACTGAATTTAAAATAGAAGTGCAATATGTATAACGTTAGATTTGCGCCATTTAAATCAGATTTAATATAGCTGTCTAAACACAACAGCTGTCTCGTGAAGGATTTATTCTGTCTTTATGTTCTCATGCTAGCTAGTCAGACAGCTAATGAGCAGGTCAATGTTGTGGTCTTTAACTGTACAAACTGACAGAGAAATCCTCTCCAAAACGACTTGGTGCCGTGACCCAGAAAGCACACTATCACCATCTTTCTGGTTCTTTCTGGCGAGTCTGATCAAATGTTTATTGAAGGCAAACCATTAATGAATGATTGAAGCAAAGACCTGTTCCTTCCATAAATCACCTTACAGGAAGTTTTATGAAAGCTTAAGTATGGCTATAGAATGATGGCTGCAAAGGATACATCAAGCATGCCGATCATCAGCCTGCAAGTCTCCAAGTTGAAAGCTGTGAAGAAGATCAAATAGTTAAGAAACTATGCAATTCATCAAAGTTTTCCTCAGCAACCCCTTTTCCAATAACATCCATATGACCGGAGTATTAAACAGTCTTACGTTTGTATCCTCCAGAGAAGTTTGCCTGGGTTAAACAGGTCTGGAGCTCTTCAGCAGATATGTGTCCATCCTGTAACAAAATAAACCCCGGTTCAACATCCAACGCTCCAAATAATAGGATAATAATGTAAATAGTTTTTTGTTTATTCTGTCCTACAACTACATTTGTTCTGCGATAACATTTTAATATATGTATAAAATGTTTAAATGGATTGAGAGACATGAAGCTACCTGGCCAGCGATGGCAGTGAAGTATCCAAAGAGAGGATCCTGCTGCTGGCCGGGGAATCCTCCAGGGAACTATACAGAAAGACACAGAAATCTTTTCAATATTTCAGCAGTGTATATACTTCAATGATGTATTACATGTATAATATATATGTAGAAAATATTAAATATGTATTCAGTATAGCCATTCATTTTCTGTATTGCTTATCGTACTAATGAACTAGACTTAGATGCAGAAATGTACATAAAAATAAGAACTATTAATAGTAGGTAGCAACTCTAACAAATTATACAATTATCATTTGTGTTTACCTGCATAAATGTGTCTTTAAACCCTATAATTAAGCTTATGCTAACTAAATAGCACAATGAAAAAGTAGCGCTCTGCAACATTTTCTGACATCAGCATCAATAACAAACCACATAGACATCCTCTTATATATGTTATAATACAGGCATGATGTTTAGATCCTGGTGCTTAGATCATATTCTGTTTATTTATACACTTGTTTTAATGTTTTAGGCTCAGAAAATGAAAAACCACAAAATGGAAAAGTGCCAAGTCTTATACACTGACTGTTCTTTTTATTAGGTAAAAGGTAAAGAAGCGAGTGCAGGCAGGTTGGAATGGGTGGAGAAAGGTGTCGGGAGTTCTGTGTGATAGGAAAATATCAGCGAGAATCAAGGGGAAGGTGTACAGGACAGTGGTGAGACCAGCCATGCTGTATGGTTTAGAGACAGTGTCACTGAGGAAGAGACAGGAGTCAGAGCTAGAGGTAGCAGAGCTGAAGATGTTGAGGTTCTCTTTGGGAGTGACAAGATTGGACAGGATTAGGAACAAGTACATCAGAGGGACAGCTCATGTTGGACGTTTGGGGGACAAAGTTAGGGAGGCCAGATTAAGATGGTTTGGACATGTTCAGAGGAGGGAGAGTGAGTATATTGGTAGGAGAATGTTGGACATGGAGCTGCCAGGCAGGAGGCAAAGAGGAAGGCCAAAGAGGAGGTATATGGATGGAATAAATGAGGATATGAAGCTAGTGGGTGCAAGTGTTGAGGATGCAGAAGATAGGGATAGGTGGAGAGAGATGATTTGCTGTGGCGACCCCTGAAGGGAAAAGCCAAAAGAAGAAGAAGTTCATTTTATTAGGTACCCCTGCACATTCATGCAATTATCCATTCAATCAGCTGATAATGAGGCAGCAGTGCAATGCATAAAACCAGGCAGATACAAGTCAAGAGCTTCATGTAGCATTCACTTTCAATATACAAATGGAGTCGCAATGATTTTGACCGTGGCATGGTTGTTGGTTCCCAGACACAGTGGTTTGAGTTTTTCACAAAGTGACTGGAATCTCCTAGGATTTTCATAGAGAACATTCTACAGAGTGTACACACAATGGTACAAAACACACCCAGTTCTGTGTGCGGAAATTCTTTGTTGATGGAGAACAAATAGACATGTTTGAGCTGACAGGATGGCTATGATAATACAAATAACCACTATTTACAACCATGATGAGCAGAAAGGCACTTCAGAATGCACAACATGTCAGTCCTAAACCAGACACACATCGGGTTCTTCAATTATCAGCCATGAACATGAACCTGAGGCTACAGTGGGCACAGACTAACCGGAACTAGACGGGTGAACAATGGAAAACTATTGCCTGGTTTATTTTACTTCCTGTGTAATTATTAGTAGTCAATTGTAGTGACTTGTGGGTTAATATAGTACCAGCTTAATTACATAGGAGTTATTGAACAAGTTCTGCTACCTGGGCTCAGGAACACTACCCACATAAATTATATATATATATATATATATATATATATATATATATATTTATATTTATATTTATATTTATATTTATATATCTCAATCATCACTTAATATATATATATATCAATCATAACTTAAATGCATCTCGGACCTCCCAAAATGTTTCGAGCGATCAGATTTAAGTCCGTTCTAATATATGGGTGTACTTAGACCTTTCTGTGGATCATTTCCTGCCTCTACCAGGATATCAAAAGCCAAAAGAAGAAGAAGTTCATTTTATTAGGTACCCCTGCACATTCATGCAATCATCCTGGTGATTGAATATCATCCTGGTAGAGGCAAACAGGCTCAAAGGATTCTTTAACAAAGCAACTCTAACAGATTATACAATTATCATTTGTGTTTACCTGCATAAATGTAACTCTGACTGTCCATTTTATTAGGAACACCTCTGGTACCTCTGGTAGTGCCTGGTCTATTTCACTTCCTTGGTAATGCAAACAGGCTCAAAGAAGACTATTTATAAAACGCTTTTTGTCTTAGAGATTTCTTTTGGTATGCGAATTCTTAAGGGATTGAATGAAAACCTGAAATCTGTGCACTTATCGACAACACCATATCAGACAACAAACGATCAATAAGTTTGTGTCCCATTCTGTGCAGTTGATTGTCTTCTGCTTTGTACCTCTCTCTCTCTCTCTCTCTCTCTCTCTCTCTCTCTCGAAAAATAAGTAAATGTCACAAGGGTGTATGTAAACATCTAGTACAGCGTAGAGAGGAAACCGGAAGTGCTGTATGCTTTACTGTAATAGCTCAGGAACTTTAAAAGCGAACTTTATTAATACTGACGAGCAGACTTCTATATTAATATGGAAGTAATAAGGCTATTTAACTTTATTAAATCAAATCACTCGACATCTTATACGATTAGGTAACGATCATTGTTTTGATCATCAGTAACAAATAAATAAATAAATAGTTCTTACCGCTCCTGGATAGCCGCCAGCGGGAGCACCATACCCTGGGAAACTCATATTGTAGCTAAAAACGAGGTTCTTTAGTTATACAGATTTAGGAAGTGAATTCAGCGCTTGCAAAGGAGCAATTTTTTTTTATTTAAGTTAAAACCACGCCCTTTTCCGTATTGGGTGTGTTTTAGCGCGTTTTTCAACGCATTGTTCCCGCCTTCAGCGCTGTGATTGGTCAATTTAAGTCCAACCTCCAGCGATATGATTGGCTGCAAGCTACAAAGCTTGCACACTAGAAAGTGAAAATAATATGGATTTAACTTATACATTAGAGAACAGTGATCTTCAAGGTTGTTTCGTGAAGCTTAATGAGACATGATTCCTGTTATTAAAAAATGTTACAATGATGTCCAGCCCACCTTTATTATCTTTAAAGATACATGATATAGCTGTATTATTATAAGAGTTCTTATAAGAGAATTATTATTCCGATTAGATGATGGTCAATTGAACTGAAGGGCTTTAATTCAACACGCAAGGACTCAAAAACCAAGTAGCTCTATATATAATAGTAACTGTAATAGTAAATGTGTTTTGTTAGTTTTGAATGTTCAGAATATAAAAAAGATCCATTGCTAATAAATAGTCAAAATATTATTGTACGGTTTAGGTTATAAGTTTACATATGAAACAAAAAATGTCTTTTGAACTATATGTAATGATCTGTTACTAGAAATCTGAAATATCTTATTCAGGGCAGTCCTAATAAAAATATTTTACATTTCTATCAATCAAATAACTTTTTAAGTATTAAAAAATAACTATCTCTTTCCCTCTCTAATAAGCCTAATATCTATCTATCTAATCTATCTATCTATCTATCTATCTATCTATCTATCTATCTATCTATCTATCTATCTATTTATTTATTTATAGATCTTATTGATCTTATCTTATATATATATATATATATATATATATATATATATATATATATATATATATATATATATATATATATATATATATATATATATATATATATATATATATATAATGTGTATGGGTTTTTTTTGTTTGTTTGTTATTTTTGTTGTTTTTTTAAATAAAGAGCCTAATGTTACAGTAGGGGGCACGGTGGTTAGTGGTTAGCACGTTTGCCTCACACCTCCAGGGTTGGGGGTTCGATTCCTGCCTCCGCCATGTGTGTGTGGAGTTTGCATGTTCTCCCCGTGCCTCAGGGGTTTCCTCCGGGTACTCCGGTTTCCTCCCCCAGTCCAAAGACATGCATGGTAGGTTGATTGGCATCTCTAAATTGTCCGTAGTGAATGAGAGTGTGTGTGTGTGTGTGCCCTGCGATGGGTTGGCACTCCATCCAGGGTGTATCCTGCCTTGATGCCCAATGATGCCTGAGATAGGCACAGGCTCCCCGTGACCCGAGTGTAGTTCGGATAAGCGGCAGACAATGAATGAATGAATGTTACAGTATGAAGGAGGCCCAGGTCCAAAAAATTGAGCAAATTAGTGCAAGACAATAATTTGAAGAGATTTACGCACTACTTTTACTTTTATCATGGCTTATCTTAACCATCTAGACATGTAGTCAGGTACTAGAGCTTACCTTTTTCCATGCACAGTGTTTACTGCCCACAGCCTTACTTCCTTTTAATTTTCCATGACAATATTGCACAACTTTTCTCGAAACCTTAAGACTAGTATAGTTTGTGGTCAGCCACAGGCCTCTGGGCTGTCCTTCTACACATTTCTTTGCTATGGCTGATGTGTGGTGTAGGTTCTGTTGTACTGGAAATAAATCCAACCGCAGAGCACTCATCTCAGGGTCTTTAATAAGCTGCTTCAGTTTAGTGTTTTAATCTTTAATCAGATTCTGCTGCAATTGTCAGCAGAACAAGGAGTCATGCAGAAAAATAATGCACGACGTGTTGTGTGATATGGCCTGACATGAAGTGGAGTGGATTATATTCCTGTGATCTTATTCTACTTATACAACATTGATTTGCCAAAGATGATCAATTTTATGTTTTTAATGAATGTCATGCTTAAGATACATTTAATGTTGTGGAATTTCCTAAAGACAAGTTAGTTCCTGTTATCACCAGCCCTGCTTTTTCTCCCCCTTGAAATGCAGCTTGCAATCTTACAGAGAAACCACACAGTGATTGATACAAAGTGCTGACACAGGAAATGTTTTCCATAAATGTTAAATAAACATCTTAAAATTTCACCATATCATAAAAGTAATTGTTTCCTCTTTAAATAATCCTTAATCCTTAATTAATAATTACTCTTTAATTTTTTCACATTTATGATCACATTTTTTATGCATGTATATATATATATATATATTTATGATCCCATTTTTCCCATTTATGATGTTTTATGCAAACATTAGCTGAAGCTCTTGACCTGTATCTGCCAGATGTTATGCTTGTTATGATGTGTATGTGTGTGTGTGTGTGTGTGTAATCATGTTTTTCCTTTAATGACAGTGTGCACTCGAGTTGCCTTTAGAATCTAGCGCAAAGCCTCAGTAGATTAGATTAAATCACAATATCACACACTTACTTACATTTAAATTATGACCAAGAAATATTAGAGAATCTTGAATATAATCTTTATTTTATATATATATATATATAATCAAATTTATTGTATAATATAATGTATTTATTGATTTATTAATTTTAAATATTTAAACATTCTCAAACTTGCTTAAATTTAAATTAAATAAATTTAAATGAAATATTAGACAATCGTGAATATTTTTATTTTATATGTATATATACATTTAATATAAATAATATAATGAAATAATATTTAATAATAATGTTATCTATCTATCTATCTATCTATCTATCTATCTATCTATCTATCTATCTATCTATCTATCTATTTATCTATCTAACTATCTATCTATTATTTATTTATTTGTTTGTTTGTTTATTTATTTATTATTCGTTTGTTTGTTTTAAATATTTAAACATTCTCAAACCTTTCTTTTTATTATTTCCTAAATGTCCATAATAAAAAAAATCCCAGCTTGTCTGTGCAGTTTCTCATTTTTGGACCACACCGTGTGTGTAGATATATTTAGAAAATGGAAAAACAGCCCTCTGCTGATGATGAGGTGTAGTGCATATCTATTTGCATATATCATATAGATTTTTATTTTTTTTATTTGTCAGGTAGAGGACATGGTCATTCTCTTCAGGTGTCAGTGCCCTTCCTTGAAGCACTGCTCTTGTGTTTGGTCACAAAACTGACAGACCAGGTAACAACATGACAATGACACAGCTCAGAATGCCAGTTGATTCATCTTGGTCCAGTTCTTGTTATTCTAAAGCCACTGGCTCTGACACTGAAAAACTGCTTCTTTCCTCCATATGCTAAGTAAACTCAGTCTGTCAGCCATGATGCAGTGCCCATAGAGCAGTGAGCACGCATTTTATTGCAGCCCAACAGTGGGCTTCAATACAAAACACCCCAGATCTTTAACGACTTGAGGTACCACTTCTCAAGACTGACCATAGAATCATGTGAGTTCTACATTTACATAGAATCGTGTGAGTTTTACATTTCTGGCATTTGGCTTACATTTTATACAAATGAGCAATAGAGGCTTAAGGGTCTTGCTCACCTTAAACACTAAGCTACCACATCGTTTTTCTTTGTGTTTTGATGAAAGAAAGTTTTGATGATGTTTTCTTCTGGCCATCCAGATGGAAATGTAGAGACTTGGAGTTCAACATGCTGCTTTCTTTGCTAATCTCCATTTGTGATCCTTAGAGAATTTTTACCTCATCCTCATCACCACATTGAGATCAAATGCACTCTTGTCCTCTTTCTTTCAGAGTTATTAAATATTTTACATGAATTATTTCCCTAACAGTGACTTTGGACTCATTTCATGTTGATGAATGCATCCACTCATATTAATACCCCAGTAAATCAGGTGAATTCTAGAAATCGAGGTTCATGTTTACTCAAATTAAAGTTCAGATTTCTCTCATATTTTCAGTGATATTTCAGTTTTTCACAACACTTTTAACTACTATGTTTGCTAATAATTCAGTACTAGACATTCTTCCAGTTGAAGGTGGAGGAATGGGAGATACATGACCTCACATCCTATCTGAACAAGATACTGAGTAACGTGGGAGGTCCAGAGATCAGAGACACTCAGCGCTCGGATGTGACCGACTCTCAGGGGACGAAGCTAATTGCTGATAATCACTAATCGATCCAAGTGAGGAGAGATGCATCACCAAAAGCACCACTGTTCTCTGGCAGACAAACAGTGTATCTGCTGTCATAGTTTGAGGAGACATCATGGTGGATTTGAGTATGATTCATGTAGAGAGCAACAGAAGGAGGACATCAACATTCCCGGGACGCAAGAATGTCCGAGTGTGTGTTATTACCCAGGTAAGGCATGAAAGTAATCTTTAGATATGTTTATAATAGAAAATTTCTTGATTTCATATCAAGTACAGGTTACAAATATTGTCCAAAATTATAATCCTATTAATTTTCAGTCACTTTTCTCATAATTGTCTTGCATTTAGTTGAATTATGGCACTATAGTTTTGGTGTATGATGTATGTATTGTTGTTGTTTATGTTCTGTATATTGCATTCTGGGTAAACACGTGTTTTATGTTGTTTTTTTTACTGATTTCCCAAATCAGTTTTTAATTCCTAATTCCACATTCTGCCCTGCTCACCAACAAGAGCGGAAAACCAGCAGTGCCGTGCCATACACGATCTCAGCATGATCGCTGGCACACACAGGATTACGACATCCTGCAACAAAGCAGCCCTCCATCCTCTTCATCCCTTTCTTTCCCTTTCCTTTTTCTTCCCTATACATTATTCCTTTTATAAAACAGTTGAAGAGTCTAGCAAAGTGTTGCCTTGTGATATGCTGAAAGCCTTCTTGATCCATTTCCTTCTTTAGTTTTAAGATTTGACCGAAGTTGGTTTTTTATCCATTGATAGTTACTTCTTAACCTAGAGTTGTTCCAGTGCAAAACACGGATAGACTGTATAACAAAAAATACTTTTATTTATTGTTTACAAAAATAAATGAGCACAAATTATTATATAATAAATTCTAATATATATTTTTAAATGCAAATTGTACTGAATTCCATTTTGAAAGACATTTTGTGATAGTATTATATTTTTTTAAATGATTTTTTTTATTTTAAGTATCAAGATACCATTGCAGAAAAGTGTATCGTGACAATTTATCACAACATCAATGTGAAATAACCCTTTAAACATTAAGTTTACTTCATTGGTACTTTTAAAATCTACAAAAAATAAATTAAGGCTAAAAACGTTTTGAATATTCAAAATCAGTTGCTTCCAGAGATTAGAATTTATGTAAATCCAGGTTTATGTAAATTTTATTTTTATGTCACAGACAGTCCAAAAATTTCACTACACATTGTACCATATATGGTTGTGACTGATAAAATTGAATTTAAATGTGAAAATATTTAAGAGGTTACAATACCCATTATACCTCTGAAAAGTGTATTGTGGCATCATTTCACATCCTTTATATTATATCCATCAGATCATCCAGCCCTATTGAAAAATGTTATCATCTACAATAAAATATACAATATACTTAGAAAACAGCTAGATTTAGCTAACATTCACATGCTTGGATTTCATTCATCCTCCTCATGTATATTTTCCTCCAGGAGACAGCGAGCTCCCCCATGCGTACGTTCAGAATGAGACTGACTCCTGCTTGAGTGATTCTGAAAGTGATTTTGGAGAAATGTGCCACCAGACCGATGTTCATGATGTCCACCATGTCCAGATGGATCCATGCTTCCAGACCTGTGATGGTAGAGAACACAACCCTGAAGTTTCTCATCTTCAAACCAATCAAAGAAGGGATGAAGAGCCAGAACCAAGCGAAGACACTTTATGCCCATGCAGGACCGTGGATTCAAGATGGAGTAGTAACCAATGGCCATCTTTACCTCCTCTGTGTTGTGATGGTGTGTTTCAATTTCAATAAATAATACAAAAACAAAGACATTTGAAACTCATTTCATAAAAATAACGAACACAATACTGTATTTTAAAGTCACTACCTCTTAAGCTATACCTGAGCCACAGTTTATCTGGAAGGAAACTTTACTTAAGGACGTCCATATTCACAATATTGTTGAACAATCATATTATAAAATGTATTGTGTTGAATATTGCTGATTTTTGTAACATTGCTACCTATGTGTTTGATGCTGTTTAGTCAGAAACTCATTGGTGGTGGGATTGGAAGTGGATGTGCTAGAAGAGGTGGTTTACGAGGACACGGAAATCGTTCAAACACAAACCATGTGAGTCTATGAAATCATTTTTCAAATCAGTTTTGTTTGAGTTTCCTTAGAAAGACTGCACAGCTACTAGACACAAGGTATGTTTAGTAAATCATGGAATCGTGTATCTTTCATTTAGGCTTTGACTTTTACAGAGCATTACATGCTTCATTTGTTCTTTCACCCAAACCGACGAGCCATAATCCATTCCAAGCACAGATCTCTGACCTCTGAGATGTTTGTCATTTTCAGCGCCCTCTGCTGTCTGCATGGCGAATTCTAATCGCTATTAAAACATTGACTAGCCAAGTCAAGTCAAGAAGCTTTTATTGTCATTTCAATCATATGTAGCTGACGCAGTACATAGTGAAATGAGACAACGTTTCTCCAGGACCCTGGTGCTACATAAAACAACATACCAACAACATAACAACATATAGCTACAAAACAACACAGAGCTAAGTACAGAACGTAGTTGTCCTAGCTACATAAAGTGTAATGTGTGCAACGTTTTTTTGTAGCCTTTCCCTTATACCAATGGACCTCACGAGCCAACTGCAATTGCCTATTTGCGAGTTGCCATTTTGAGGAAAAATAGCAGAGCTAAAAAAGCAATACTAGAGCTGAAGGAGGGGCCTATTTCTGGGCCAGAAAAATATAAATAGAAGCTTGGATATGAGAAATAACCACATTAATTGAATTGCAAAACATAGCTTATCAACAAAATGAATAAAATGATATTATAGATGTTGAAACAAAAAGGGTTTAATCATTTGAGATTTTTATTAGAATTAACAAATCACCTTCTTGATGCTGTAATTCTGCTCATTTATTTTCATGTTGTAGGTTTGACGGATGCCTGGAGGATCATATGATGGACTCCACGTCATGTTATTGTGACCAGTTGTTTTTCATGTGACTGTATCAAATTATATTATTATTATTATTCCTTAAATTATCGTACATTATCATATTACTACATAATGTTATTATTAATGAATGGTTTCTTATTTTTTTCATCTGCGTACGTGTACAATGTCTTTAGGAACGTGTTTGCTTCATATTTAGTAGCATATTTAGTGGCTATTATAATATTTCAACATGTGAAGCATTGATTAATGTCATATAGCATTTGGCATATCATAAAGACTCTTATACAGCCTGAGAAGTTAACTTATTACGCTATTTAAATAATAAATGCATGTTTTGTATATTAAATATACTGTACCTCAGGCATTAAGGTTATTTTGTTAGTTCAATTACAAGAATTGCAAGAAAGTTTTTTTTATTTCTTTTATTTCCTAGTAATCCTTCGATGCTCTATACTTTGATTGGATTCTGCCTCATTTTGTAATTTTCAATAGAAATGTCTGCTAACTGAATAAATATGAATATTTACAATAATTATACTAGAATTTACTTTGGTTGTACAAGAAGGTTGCCTTCATTTGGACAGCTTTAACAGCTATATCAAATGCTAGTCATTGCTACCTGTAATTCCAATGTAATGTTATACATATGGAGTCTTTTCCTGGTTATTTATTGACATATCTGAGGAAAATGCCAAAATTTCTGATGCTTCTGTCTTGTTTCTTTTGATTTTTTTTCTTTAACCCTGTCCATTGTGACAACATAACAAATATGTGCTAGCTAGCTTCAGTAAATAGCTAGCTAGCACTGTGCCCTTGCATTTCTTATGACTTTAACCACTTAATCCTTTATTGCTCTGTACTTTGATTGGATTCTGCCTCATTTTAGTAAAAGTTTCTGCTGAAAAAATAAATATAAATGTATACTAGATTATACTGTGGTTGTACAAAAAGGTTGCCTTCATTTGGACAGTTTTGTTGTTGCTAGCTGTAATTACAGTGTAACATTAGCCATATAGAGCCTTTTCCTGGTTATTTATTGACATATCTGAGGTAAATGTCAAAATTTCTAATGCTTCTGTCTTGTTTCTATAGATTTTTTTCTTTAACTCTGTCCACTGTCAAAACATAACAAATATGTGCTAGCTAGCTTCAGTAAATAGCTAGCTAGCTCTGTACCCTTGAGTTTCTCATGACTTTAGACACTTAATCCTTTATTGCTCTGTACTTTGATTGGATTCTGCCTCATTTTAAGGAAAAGTGTCTGCTGATAAATAAATATAAATGTATACTAGATTATACTGTGGTTGTACAAGAAGGTTACCTTCTTTTGGACAGCTTTGATAGCTATATCAAATGCTAGTCATAGCTAGCTGTAAATACAGTGTAATATTGGCCATATTGAGTCTTTTTCTGGTTATTTATTGACATATCTGAGGTAAATGTCAATATTCCTGATGCTTCTGGCTTTTTCTCAGTGACTTTTCCTCAACTCTGACTTTAACCACTTGAAAAGCTAATGTGATTTGGACAATCAGAAATGACTTAGTACGTAACAAAATAATATCGTGACGAGGAGAATCACAGTTTTCATAGACAGTCATTCATTTTATTCAACCGTCTCAGACGCTTAATATTGTAGAACGTTCTTGAAACAAGTCCTGACTGCTTCAGGTAAATGATGAACATAGTTATATTTGACAAAAGGGATGTTACATCATTATTTATTCACCAATCATGTTAACTGTTTTTCTCAAGCAATAAAAATGTGGTTTATTAATATAACATTATAATTATACTGTTATAATATATTAGGTACTGTGTTAGATGTTTGTGTTTATTATAATTATTGGTAATTATCACGTTTACATGTTTTAATGTATTGAGGCAATTTGTTATAAAATTTGTTTGTTTTTTGGGAGGGATTGTTAGGCGCTTTCTATGTTGGCATGGAAACGGTCCATACCATTTAAAAAAATGTAGGTGGTTATCAAAATAAAGCAATAAATACAGGATTAAGCTAAATCAGATATTAAGATAAAAACACATATTGCACACTTTATTGTAACACAATTATTTCAATAAAAGCACTCTATCAATACTGTTAAAAAAAATATATTTTTAGTGAAAAGCTAGAGTTCGGCCCAAGTACTGCTTGACAGGACGCGGTGGGCGGGGCCATGTGAACGCAGGAAGACGAAGAAGCAGCTTCTATGACTTCTCCCTAGCAACATCGACGTTCGGTTATGGATAAAACCGCCGTTGTAAAAGTCGGGGCAGTGGCTAGTGCGAGTGTGTGTGCCCTTTTTGGTGGAGTCGTCCTCGCTCAGTATATTGTGGCCAAGAAGAAAAGAGCTGGCAAGAAAACGAAGATCATCGAAATGGTGAGCTTCCGCGCCTCTGTTAACGCGCATGCGCAGATGAAATCGGCGAAAAATCCTGACCGAATCCCAAACGCCTTCGTACTCACTACATAAGTGAACTACATACGCTATAAATAAATAGGGCACACGCCATTTGTAGTGCACTTTATGTAACGCAGGAATGCTTTTTGGTGTTCGGTCGCAGATCCGCTTTAGAGGTCATGGCTACGAGTGTAGTAGCCGGTGCTGTGTTAGCATAGCTGTTTAAACATTTGACTAGATCTTACAGTATATTTTAATTAGATATTGTCATTAATGTTTTAACATGAATAATAATAATAATAAAATCATGTTCATGTTTGGCTGGTCATAGGACAATGAACATTATATAGATTTTAAAGATTATATTTTTTCCACTGAACTTTACGTCTCTAAAAAATTTCACTAAGCACTGAATCAATTATTCTATTTATCCGTTTGAATCCCGTGTATAATGCCCAGCGATTTTCTCACGTCACTGCCTTATCAAACGGGCATCAATTGACGTCGCGACTTAATGACGTCAGCGCTCGCACATTACAGACGCCAATTAAGCGTCATCTGACCTCGTGGTGAAGATTTACAATCAGGACAAAAGTCATGTGGATTGAGTCTCAAAGTACACAACTAATTTACTCATGTGCCAATAGCTCTGATAAGACGCCTACTCCAGCCAATCAATACCAGGGTTTGCACTGGGTTTCATGTGTTCCAGGGAAACCTGAGGACATTCTACATCTTCACCCCTGATTTGTTGACTAGAAAGCATTTTCTGTAATATTGCAACATAGATAAATCAACGATAATAAACTTGCGTAATTGTGAGTACAAAGTCCAGCATATCTACCATTCCGACAGATGAAACCTATGAAATGAATTGCAGAGGTTTAAATTTATTTATCTAGGGTTTATATTTTGATCCATCATAAGCTGTTGATGAATTTTCTTTCACAGCACAGCTGAAAGTAGTTCTGCAAGAAAAATCACAAGTTCTTAGGTATTAGGATAGCTTTCGGCTGCTCCCTGTTCGGGGTCTTGACACAGGTTTTACGCCGGATGCCCTTCCTGCCGCAACCCTCCCATTTTTCCGGGCTTGGGACCGGCACTGCATCCAGTGGCTGGGGTTGAGGTATTGGCTGAGAATCGAACCCGGGCCTTCCGCATGACAGGCGAGAAACCTACCACTGAGCCACCAATGCCTCAAGTTCTTAGGTATTAGGTATTAGGATGAGTGCATTAATATAAATCTGCGATGTGTTTTACAACCAGAACAACGAACGGCAGGTCAACTACAAACTTATGACAAAAAAATATGACAAATCTGTGAAAGATAATATTGCCTGCTCAGTGCTCAGTGTGTAGAACAACAGTCCTGTCTCTAGGAAAAGCCATTATTAAGACAGTTGCTTGTTGTATTCATGTAATCATGATTGTTGATGACGCAAATAAGAAGACAGTTAAGCCAGGGTTTAGGAATGTTCAGTATGAAATCTCAGATTATGAAGAGCCAGGATTAATTGTTAACCCCGTGTAAAGCAGGAGCAGTGTGAAATATCAAACAACCTGGGGTTTACAATAAATTTAGTACTGTTGGTTCTTGAGCTTAAAGATCCGTAAAACTTCTTTGTGATAAGAAAATCTGTGTGTTGCTGTATACATTATATACAAGTGCTTTTTCCCCCACATTTTATTTTATACACTGCAGATAAGGAAATATTTAAAGAAGCTCCACTGCTGTGGTTTGAGAAAACCTCCCATCAGGCCTTTTCAACATTCCCACTGCTTTATCATGTCTCTCACTATCGCCGTCAGAGATTTCCTGGATCGATGTGTAGACGGCATCTGATCTGGCCTTGAGAGGTATTGGGACACTGTGAAAGGAGGGGGGTTGAGGATGAAAAAAGCATGATAATGAACGGCATGTCTCAGCATCAGCGCTGTGGAATTCTCCCCGAAAACGAGGTCAGCGAGTGCAGGCCGTGTTGGAACGGGATCGTCAGCGAGTGGCTGTTGTGTGATTTGGCTTCTTTCCCTGCTCTTTTCCTGAGCTTGCGCAATCCGAGGTTTCGGAGAGATAGGAGAGAGAGGATTGTTCTGAATCCTGTGTGTGTTCATGGATTTATAGTCACAAAGTAGATTCTTAAGAAAATAAGAAAATGCAAAGCACGTTCATGTACAGTACGTTTGGAACATTCTCAAGGATCAACTTAAGTGACCGGTTAAATATACAACTAAAGACATTGAACTCTGACCTTTTGACCTCTGGCATTCAGCACAGCACACGCTTCAGCACAGGGAGAATAAGTGTGAGAGAAGGCTGATGAGCTTCTGTCTGAAAACCTCACTGCTGATTAAGGCAGGATAATGACAATGATGAATACGAGACCTGATATGAGAGTTTTACCGCCCTTTCCTGATGCTGTGTGTTTCAGTAGGTCGTCTTTACGTTAACTGCATTTTAGCTTAGATCAACGTCTTTCCTGATCGAAGTCCTCAGGCACTTTAACAACATGCTGCAGCAATTTCAGAGACACCGCCACAAGCTACACAGCATCACAAACATTGCATTACTGATTCAGGTGTGGTGGGAAAACATACTAGCAGCTTGAAACACTACTTCCTTCACCAGTGTCTCTCTATGTCTCTCTCATTCTCTCTCACACACACACACATACTCTCTCTCTCTCTCTTGCTCTGACAATGGAGACTCCTTCCATAAACAAACATCTCCTCAAATAATATCATCATATCAACAATTTTAGATATCTGTTTATTTTGAGCATGCAAGTACATGTGCAAGTAGTTACTATGGAAACGATTAGAGCAAGCGCATTAATATAAACCTGTGATTCGCCTTGCAGCTGGAACAGCTGTTATAGAAAATTAATCATCACCTTCTGAGAGATCTATAAATTTAAATCTATATTTTATTCTAGTGTAGTCTATCATTATATATAGTATAAAATATATTATATATAATATTCTTAAAGATTTCTTTCTCGTGTCACCATGGAGGTCGTCACCTCTGGTTTTCTCATTACGGATAAATCTATATGTTTTTTTTATATATGTAATTTTATATCCTGCTGTGTGACAATGCCTATTGTTTAAAGCGCTTTAAAACGGAATAAATAAATAAATAAATGAAATGAAATATAAATTGAAATCCAATTTATGTGTTATTTCACGTTTCAGTATCAGAATAAAAATCTTAGAATGAAGTTAATTGAAATTAATAAGAAGACTTTGTAAATGTTTTGTCACGCAATCATGATTTTATTGTTCATTTATGAATATTAGTGCTGAGAAGTAAAAAGCAGATAAAATGAATAATAAAAGACAGAGTATGAAGTCCAAAAATGATTTATTTTTTATTTTATTTACAAACGCATGGCATCCCGATCTGGCTTGCTACACTGACTACACGGCTTAATGCTACGTTCACACATACAGCGACAGATCATTCATTACCGACTTTTCTATTTATTTATTTATTTAGTGAATAGATGTGGGCGTGTCCAGTGATGCGTCAGAGTTGAGAAAAGTTTAACTACATGCAAATATGAAGCGACTCGGTGCAGCGACTTCCATTGCGAATGACGACAGCAGAGCGCACACAATTCCTGGCAAAGCACACACCCTGCTTCTACATATAGATATATATATGTATATACTGCTGAATTTTATAACGACAGACCTCTCTTCAGATTGTTTTATTTCAGCGGCAAGAAAACTGATTTTGGATGCTAGTTGTGGCATGCAGTGATGACGTTATTACTATGGAAACCAGTTGTAGGAACGCCTACTGATGACTGCACAGTACACTGATGTAATTGCAGAGGTACAATGGTGAAGTCTTTTGACCACGGATCAGAAGGTCATGAGTTCAAATCCCAACACTGCCAAGGTGCCACTGCTCGACCCCTAAGCAAGTCCCTTAACCCTCGACTGCTCAGTTGTATAAATGAGTTCTGGAAAAAGGCATCAGAGGCATCAAATTCCATGAATCTAAACGTAAACGTCCTCATCGAACTATAAAGCAACCTTCTAGCCCATAAACACTTGGGTGCTTACAGTGGAGTTTAACAGTAAAGGTGTTGACCAAAAAAAGTGCAATACTTGATGACTTTGGACCTAAACGTCTTACAAGCGGATACACAAACACAGGGAGCATTTTTGACATGATAACAAACCTAATCACAAAAAGAATGTAGGTCAAGAACTACTTTACACTTTCCTAATCATGTAGACTGATTATCAGGAGCGCTCGGAACTGAGTTGAGTAAGATCTCCAGGAGCAGGTTCTCAGAGAACCCTCGCTTATATCCCTGTTCTTCAGTATTTGACATACCGTTTGTTTGTTTGTTTGTTTTTATTTCTTTTAAACTTTGCTCGAGTAGACCTTTTGCACTTAAATCGAGGATGACACAAATAGCACTGAGTTCACGTGCCTTTCTGGAAGTCCGGAATTTTAAAGGTACTCATTTCCAGACCTGTAAAATTCCAGTTCACGTGCTTTCCGTCTTTATTTTATACACTAACACAGCCTCTACAATGCGCGTTCCTTTAAGTGCCTACTTTCTTATAGTCTTAATAAATGACAATTTTTCAAAAACATGCAAAAACCTCTGAAATATTCGAGCCAGTTTATAAAAATGGGAGAATATTCTGTAGGTTGAAAACTAAACCTTTCTACACCTTTAGCCGAAGATAAAACACACGGTGTGTTTACAAGTTTAATTATGTTTGTAAAAGATATTAATTAACCAGCAGAAACTTTTTTTATCTACACTGTATGCTGTGTGTGTGAAAGAGGGAGAGAGAGAGCGAAAGAAAGACGGGCCTCTAAGTAGGGGTGGGGCTTATCTGTAATCTGTGTCTGGGACACGCCCCCGGTGTGGCTGAGCTATATAAACTCTCATTTGATAGAGGGAATTTTCTTTCCTTGTATTTCACGAAGCTGCAACAACACAGGAGAGGTAAGCAGACAGACAGAAAACAACTCCTCACTCTAGAGATTGAGTATTTTATTCTTATTTGCATACGTTAAACAGGCAATACTTACGTACAAAGTCATGCATTTGTACCTAATTCCACCCGAGTCATGATTATGTATTTAGACTAGTAGTATAACAAAAGGAAATATGTTATGGACTCATGTTTATGAGGTCATGTACACAGAATCTACGTGTATTATGCACTACTTGTGTGTGTTAAGTCATGGTGCCTCTTTGCAAAGCAAATTTCGGGCCTAGAATTGATCCAGGGGCTTTTTAGGAGTGCAGGAGTGTGTTTAATGTGTTTCTGTTTTTTATTAGTAATAACAACCATGCAGTAGTAATATTAATGCTTTAAAGTTACCGTGTAGTGCTTATTTATAGTATAAAGTGATATACCTATATCAGTCTCTACCGTGAAATACTTGCATAATGTAGTTAGACACACAAGCACACACACGCAAACACACAGGTCAGGCATGCCCTGTAATTAGCAGTCTTAAAAATATACCTTCTCTCCTTACCAAGGATGTTTGTGGCTATTTTTTCACCGCTGCCCAGAATAGGTGTGCGCGTGGAACGAGGATCAGATTTAAGTTTGAAACCAGTATGGAAAAATGACAAATGACATAAAGGAAAGTAACAACAGATGTTTCCCTAGGATCTCTTTAGCCGTAGTGCTTTTATTTGTATTCCATATCGTGTCTAATATGTAAACAGCGAAAAATATCTATTCCATTTTATACGCATTAACGAAAAGAATGGCATGAATATAAAACGATGTGTAGTAACTTACTTCTTTAGCCGTGCTGAAGTTTTCAGCTCTTCAGCATGCTGCTCCTCTGCCTCTGTCACCGACTGACCGTCACTTACTCAAATATACACACGGGTCAAATGTGGGCGTGTGTGTGTGTCTGAGAGAAAGAGATAAGTTTACCTGGCTTCGTTTCCTCCTCCCAGCCTGTTTAAATCCCTCCTCCTTTACATCACATGTCTAAAAATGGTGTTACTTCACCATTACAGCAGAGGGGCGGAATGTATAGAAACTGACTAATAAATGATAATAATGAAATTAATAAATAAATGACTTAATCGAGAATTTGAAAATGGGAAAATGAAAGAATAAACAGATAAAGAAATTAGCATCTAATAAATATGTTATAATCCATGTGAAATAAAATAAATAAATGAATTAATTTATTTATAAATTCAAGTACTTTCTATAAAAAGGGAAAGCTCTCATTCAGCGTCATACACACTCACCACACATACTTTATAAAAAATAATGACTGTGGATCGGACCTGCTTAATAACGCTGAATATTTCACATTTCCTCTGGGTACTGCTACAGCATCACACCTCTGACTGTTTAACCCATGTCTCCACAGATGCCTGAGTTTGAGAAGAGCACGGTCCACATCAAGGACCCTGAGCGGGTTGAGCAGATCATCTGCGGGCTGATTCAAGGAGGCGCTTCCAAACTACAGGTACAGCGATCAGACACGAGAGTCAGATATTCATCACTTGGTTTGTTAGTTCAGACATGAGCTGCCCTATACTGCACCCACGTCTACGACTATTACTACTCTACTGCTGTATTATTATTCTATTACTACTATACTATCACTATTGTACAACTGTATTATCACTAACATAGTATTATTACTATACTATTACTGCTATACTTTTACTACTGTATAATTGTGCTATTACTAGCTTACTATTATTACTATACTACTATATTATAATTGCTATACTGTTATACAACTATTTTTGTTTAATTATGACTAACTTTGATAGATAGATAGATAGATAGATAGATAGATAGATAGATAATTTATTCATCTCAATTGGAAATTTACAAAAATACTACTGTACTAATACTACCGTAGTTTTACTACTATACTATTGTAGTACTATACTATTACTATTGTACTACTGCACTATTACTACTATACTAGTACTACTGTTTTTTCTTTTATTATTAATATTATACAATTGTTTCTGTTATAACTATACTATTCTGTACTACTGTACAACTGTTTTAATAAAACAAATACCATACTACTACTACTATACTTTTACAATTGTACAAGTGTGCTATTACTAGCATTCTATTACTACTAGACTACTGTAATACTACACTATAACTGCTGAACTACTGCACTATTACTCCTGTACTGTTACAGCCATGGGGGGCACGGTGGCTTAGTGGTTAGCACGTTTGCCTCCAGGGTTGGGGGTTCGATTCCCCGCCTCCGCCATGTGTGTGTGGAGTTTGCATGTTCTCCCCGTACTTCAGGGGGTTTCCTCTGGGTGCTCCGGTTTCCTCCCCCAGTCCTAAAAAACATTTTTGGTTTTTTGGGATTTTGATTGTGTGAGTGAATGAGAGAGTGTGTGTGCCCTGTGATGGGTTGGCACTCCGTCCAGGGTGTATCCTGCCTTGATGCCCAATGACGCCTGAGATAGGCACAGGCTCCCCGTGACCCGAGAATAGATCGGATAAGCGGTAGACAAAAAAGAATGAATGAATGTTACAGCCATACTATTCTGTACATCTGTAATTTAATTCATTTTCATACTATTACTACTATACTACTACTATACTTTTACCATTGTACATCTGTGCTATTTCTAGCATACTACTGTACTATTACTACCATAGTTTTACTACTATACTACTGTAGTACTGCACTATTACTACTATACTAGTACTACTGTAGTATTATTTTATTGCTATTCATATTGTACAACTGTATTACTACCATACTATTACTATTATACTTTAAGTATTGTATAACTGTGCTTTTACTAGCATACTATTACTACTATACTAGTAACACTTTTCTATTACTAGCAAACTATTACTTCTGTACTACTATACTATTACTGCTATACCATTTTTACTGTTCAATTATGACTATACTGCTGTACTATTTCCACCATAGTATTATAGTATAGCCACTATAGTGCTATACTATTACTACTGTACAACTATACTGTTACTGCTATACTGCTGTACTATTATTACTGTACAATTATGACTATACTATTAATACTATACTATAACTATTGTGCAGTTGGACTGTTTCTACTATACTATTACTACTATACTACTATAGTATTATTATTGCACTACTGTACTATTACTACTGTCTTTCTGTACAATTTCTGTCAAGCAGAATCTTCACTCTATCATTTAAAAAAAATAACAATTAAGGAATGAAATAATTGGCGGTGTGCTGTTATTAATATATTCCCTGATACAGTGGTGACGTGAAACAACCCATAACTGATCAGGTTCCTATTCAATCACATACCCAAGATTTTTATTCCTCTTACACTGCATCAATTTCACAAGGTTTATGAATGATCATTTATTAAAGACATGACAAACTGTAACAAAGCTCTGACACTGAAGACTCCTTCCATAAGGAGCACTACATGAGGAGAAGAGGATTTTCCAAGGCAGTGTGTCACTAGGGCTGGAACTGGAAAATCCCTGTCTTGCCAAATCGTTTGTTTGGCAATCAATATTTCATTAATAGTAAACTATGCTTATAAATTCTTTCAAACAAAATCTTAAATTGTTTCTGTTTTTTTTTTTCTTGTAGATCATCACAGACTTTGACATGACGTTAAGCAAATTTGCGATCAATGGGAAACGCCTCCCGACCTGCCACAGTAAGTCAAACCTGCAACACTTTTAGCAGGACTTTTACTCACTAAATGAGGATTAAACGGCGTTAAATTCAGGATAACGCCGAAGCTTCGAAGCACTCATCAGCCTCTTTCCTTCTCCTCAGATATAATCGACAACTGCAAGCTAGTCACAGAAGAATGTAGGCAAAAGGTGAGCATTCGAGCATGTCCAAACATACGATTTTATATTGCTGCAATGTGTTTATCCTGAAACTTTTCTTTTTTCTTCCAGCTGTTTAAACTGAAGGAGACGTACTATCCTATTGAGATCGACCCACATCTGACGATGGAGGAGAAATACCCATTTATGGTGGAATGGTGAGTGGACCACGTGTTAAACCTCACTCACATTACCTTTTATATTTATAATTATATTTATATTCCTCTCTGCATTTAGGTATTTTAAATCTCACACATTACTGGTAGAGCAGCGGTTGAAGAAGAACAAACTCCCCGAGGTGGTGAGAGAATCAGACGTCTGTTTACGGTACGATCATCATCATCGTCATCATCGTCATGTCAAGCTACTTCTTAAGTCTTGAATTGTACTTTCTATATAGATATTAGTACAGAGACAGTGGGTGTTATTTACATATCAGACTTTTTAACATATATTTATTTGTACAGAATTAATAACCATGTGTTATTGCAGAGCGAATAAGTAAAAAACGATTTTTTATGAACTAAGATGACATTTTTTACAATATTGGATACTGAACATTATTGTACATATTTATATATTAATAGATTATGTATAAAATTTCCAGAGAAACACTTCATTGTTACTTACTGTTTATATAGAGGTGTGTGTGGAATCTTCATCAGACATACACATTTATTACATAATTACTTTTTAACTTAGATGGGTCTTGTGTTAAATAATTGCCTGAGGTGTGTGTTTTTGTGTGTGTGTATGTGTGTGTCACAGGGAGGGATATGAGCACTTCTTTGACCGGCTACATCAGCACAACGTTCCCATGTTCATCTTCTCGGCGGGGCTGGGAGACGTGCTGGAGGAGATCATCAGACAGGCTGGAGTTTATCACCCCAACGTCAAAGTCGTCTCCAACTTCATGGACTTCGATGAGAAGGTGAGAATAAACGTATTATATACTGATACTTTAGATAAGGCTGAAGGATTTTTGTATTCAGTAATAAACTCGTATAGCTATGTCCGTGGCATTTACTACATATTTAAGTCACAGCTCATAAATAGGACTTCAGCACAACATTCTTGACTGAAAACTTTAGGAATTAATTTATTTATAATATGCTTTTATCCATGTATTAATTTAAGCCTTACTGAAGGATCCACAAACCCTGTAGTCACAAACCATTAAGCTATAGTGAACATTAGCTTCCTACTCACTATACACCGATCAGGCATAACATTATGACCTTTATGCCTAATATTGTGTCAGTCCCCCTTTTACTGCTGACCCGTCATGCACTGTGTATTCTGACACCTTTCTATCAGAACCAGCAATTTGAGCAACAGTAGCTCGTCTGTTGGATCAGACCAAACGGGCCAGCCTTCGCTCCACACGTGCATCAGTGAGTCTTGGTCGCCCATGACCCTGTCTCCGGTTCACCACTGTTCCTTCCTTGGACCACTTTTGATAGATACTGACCACTGCAGACCGGGAACACCACACAAGAGCTGCAGTATTGGAGATGTTCTGATCCAGTGGTCTAGCCATCACAATTTGTCCCTTCGTCAAACTCGCTCAAATCCTTACGCTTGCCCATTTTTCCTGCTTCTAACACATCAACTTTGAGGACAAAATGTTCACTTGCTGCCTAATATATCCCACCCACTAACAGGTGCCATGATGAGGAGATCATCAGTGTTACTCACTTCACCTCTCACTGGTCATAATGTTATGCCTGATCGATGTACATGCCCAATTACTTAATTTATATCACTTTATATTACAGAGACATATTTAGAAACGTTTAAGAACATCTGTAAAAACATCTTGTAGGACATTTATTTATACCTTATCCTTAAATTTAACACTAACATTTGGCCAGTAGGTTGAGGATGTTATGTTTAAAAAATTCAGAAATGTCATCTTTTTTTGTTTTTCAAATACTATATATATTATATGTAATATAAAATGTCTAAATTATAGTATAACGTTATTGTATAGCTAGCCATTTCATGAAGTTATTAGCTAGTTATTACTATCAGACTTCGACTAAAAACCAAATGGTTTAAAAAAGAAACTAAAAAGGAAACAGAATATATTGTAGGAAGAGTGAAATGATTTGATCAACTCCAGAAGGTTCTTCAGGTTTAACACATCCGAGCTGAAATTTCGAGTGTAATTTATCGATGTAGTGTTGTTTTAAAAGCTGAACACGAAGGGACGTTGTCATCCTGTAGGGCATACTGAAAGGCTTCAAAGGCGAGCTGATTCACGTGTACAACAAGCACGACGGCGCGCTGAGGAACACGGACTACTTCAAACAGTTGAAGGACAACAGCAACATCATCCTTCTGGGAGACTCCCTCGGAGACCTCAACATGGCCGACGGCGTCCCCAACGTGGAGAACCTCCTGAAAATCGGCTTCCTCAACGATAAGGTCTGCTTCCTCTAAAGAGAGATGCGCATGGAGAGCGTTCTCTCTTCAGTGTCGTGATAATAACGTTTCCTTTCTTTGCTTTGCAGGTGGAGGAGCGCTTGGAGAAATACTTGGACTCTTACGATATAGTTCTAGTGAAGGATGAAACCCTTGAAGTGCCCAATTCCATTTTACAAAAGATCTTATAAGTGTAAAGAGACTCTCGTTATTGGATTACTAGTCACTGGGCTAAAGCATGCACGCACAAAGCCATACGAACCCCTCACCACGATCCGTTAACATCACTTCCCATCCTAGACCTTGTCTTTATCCGTTTGTGTGTCTGTTTGGGGTTTTGTTCCGCACTTTGTATTTTTTAAGGAAAAACCAAACCAACTTCTGGGGAGAAAGTCTCTATCTAACCGTATTTGTTTAACGTGTACATGAGTAGACTTGTTAATGTATTATTTTTGATATTTTATCATTTGACTTCATGCGCAATAATATTAATAGCTGGGATGGAAGATAAGACCGGTGTTTAACTTAGACTGTAAATGCTAGCATTTTTTATAGTTATACAAGCAGTAACTGCAGTGTACTACAGTAATACTTGTACAGGTGTCCAAAAAAAAAAAAAAAATCCATCCATCCATCCATTTTCTGTACCACCTATCCTATACAGGGTCACAAGGAGCATGGTGTCTCTCTCAGGGGATTTGGGGGACACCCTGGACAGTGTGCCAAGCCATCACACCCATTCACACAATACAGACACTGTAGAGATGCCAATCTGCCTGGAATGCATCTTTGGACTTGGAAGGAAACCCCTGAAGCACGGAGAGAACATGGAAACTCCACACATATAAGAAAGGGGCTGGAATCAAACTCCCAGCCCTGGAGGTGTGAAGCAAACCTGCTAAACAATTATCCACCTTGCCTCCTGTGCTCCAAACATTTGTCTGTATAGTGGGCGTGGCCTAACCTGGAAACACCCTGTCAGCATGGCGTGTGGATTCCAGTTCCTCAACCTCATCTACATCTTTCCAGTTCATAACTCAGCTGGAGTTGTATGCAGAAATCTTTTTTTCTGCATGTTAACGAACATGGGCTTTCGTTTTTTGTTTTTTTAAACTTGCATGCTTCGTATCTAACCTCACGTTTATGGTGCTGCAAGATCCCAGTCACGATATACACCGGATGCCCTGTGAACCTTTCTGGATAGATCCTCCTATTATTATCGGTATTTTTATCCGTTTAGAACACATGATCTGTTCAGTCATATTCGCTTAATTCCCTATTCCACATCATAACAGGATGTTTACATAATAATTACATGGTTTCTAGATAATTCTAGATAGTATTACACACCAAAACGACTGTAGTACACTGTAGTTTCTTCCTGTATTCTTTTTCATATTTGTTAAATAGATATATAATTATATATATTATACATTATATATGCACATGGATATTTAGTCCATGCCATTCATCACACAGCAGTACAATATACCGATAGACAAACATATAACATGAACGTATCGTGTATTTTTATGACCTTTAACGTGTTACGCATCAGGTGCATTGGAATTTGGGTCTGCTTTCGGTGTTATGAGTTTCACTACCTCTATAAAGGACAGTTCATATAAAACTGCTAACGTTCGAACGAAAGCATCAGAAACCCGAGCTTTCGTTCGGTATTAGTGGAATCAGCATTTTTTTTAGGTGGATCGGTTCCTCATACGAGTGCTGGTGAGGTGGATTCAGTTTGACTTGCACTAAATTTGTCATTAGTAAGAGTGTGTCCTCTTAAGTTCTCGAGACCTGTCGTGTACGTGCTGCTAATTTGCATGTTGCCTTTCTTTGCTATCAAAATGAAATGTTGGAAGAGAAGAGCTGGTTTGTCAATAAATGTTGGCAATAATGACAACCACTTTTTATTAAAGGTTTGGAGGGCTAAAGGTATTTAAATACGGCTTGAGTTATTTCTCTGCTTTTTATATTTCTGCTTTTATAGTCCGGGATTTTATTCTTTTACACTGGTTGCAGGTAAATCTGTACAGCGATCCAGTACCTGAAATCATTTGTATACAGACAAAATCCGAGATTTTACTCACGTAATGGTCATGTGTGTAGCTTAATTTTATTTATTTCTTTATTTTTAGTAAAGCAAACACAATCAGTCTTAAAGATCATTCATTCATTGTCTACCGCTTATCCGAACTATTCTCGGGTCACGGGGAGCCTGTGCCTATCTCAGGCGTCATTGGGCATCAAGGCAGGATACACCCTGGACGGAGTGCCAACCCATCGCAGGGCACACACACACACTCTCATTCACTCACACAATCACACACTACGGACAATTTAGAGATGCCAATCAACCTACCACGCATGTCTTTGGACTGGGGGAGGAAACCGGAGTACCCGGAGGAAACCCCCGAGGCACGGGGAGAACATGCAAACTCCACACACACACACACACACACACACACACACACACACACACACACACACACACACACACACACACACACACACACACACACACACACACACACACACACGGCGGAGGCGGGAACCGAACCCCTAACCCTGGAGGTGTGAGGCAAACGTGCTAACCACTAAGCCACCGTGGCCCCATCCTAAAAGATCAGTTCATTTAAAATGAATACTTCTTTTATTGTTTATTCCATTAACAGCTTATTCACAACATCAAGATAATCAGGCACACATTTTGAATAGTTTAAACACATTTTAAATAAGGGAAGCCACTAAATCAGATTTGCCACCATAGGGGCAAACCAACAGTCTTTTGTCCGTCCTTATTAGCTTGTGATGAGCCTGAACACAGGCCCTGGTGCTTTCCACGCTTCCTGACCACACCCGCGTAAAGACGACGGCTCATTTCTTTCAGAGGATGTAGGTCTCGACGTGTTTTCATAAATAATTGCTTATCAGACAAGTTAGATTTACAGAAAGTTCACCCATACAAACACACGTACACACACACACACACGCGCGCTCGTACACAGCCGCAATGTTACGGGCTTTCAGAAATACAGTACTTTTCTCTGTGAGCTTTTTGAACAGTCATGTTAGTGCTCCTCCTCAGGCACAGCATATACAAAATAAACACCTCTAAATAAACAAGTAAATACATAAATAGTTCCATTTAAGTCAACGTTAATAAAATTAGAGTTTTGTACAAGTCCCTTTTTTTTCAGTCTTCGTTTGAGCGTCCAGTTGGTGTCTTTCCTCCTACCGAGTCCCAAACTGAACATGAACAAGAGCAGCTCGCTCGTACGTCCGTTCAGTAAACCAGATGGCAGAAGACGAGGTCCTTTTACCGTGGCTCGGGTTGTGCGAGGAGGTCAGGGCTCACACTTATCCTGTCCCGCTCTCCCAATGCATGAAGAGTAACATGGGCTCACAAATGATCCAGACCCTCTGTGAGGGTTTTTGTGTGTCTTTGGCTTCTCACCTGCATGTAGTATAAAGTCTTCAGGGTCGCCGGAGTCACTCGGGTCACCGGCCAGGACAGGACATGGGTTTAATACAGTGGCCCTGGTTGAGCACCAGGTTAGCCGGGCAGTGGCAGCCAGCCACGCAGGGTTTGTTGCACGGGCCAATCTCGTTCCAGTTGTCACAGGTTTTGGTGCAGCCAGGGCCGCAGGTATCATACACAGCACCGTGTCGACATTGTGTGGCTGCACAGAGAATCAGACAAAAACCTTAGTCAGAGCAATGGGTGAAAGAAATGTGGGTTAAAATCAGGATATGGAAACAAGAAACCAAAATATGGAGAGTAAAAAGCATGACAAGACTGCAAGAAACTGCATCGAATTAATCAAGGAGTAACACTAGACACATGTCCACCGTAAGGTAACAGACCAATGACAGTGGTCAGGAGACATGAGATTATAGGAACGAGAAATCTGTGATGCACTTTAATCAGGCACAGGAAAATATATATTATATTAAATATATATATATATATATATATATATATATATATATATTTTTTTTTTTTTTTTTTTTTTTTATTATTTATTACCAGGAAACCAAAGAGAATGCAAATATTTGCACTACATGTTCCAACAGGGCTGTGTTTTTTGTACCTATGAGAAGATTTCACTTTTTAACTCTTCTCAAGAATAACAAGAGACACAATGATAAGTGTAACTGTGGCCTAATTTTTGCAGTATGAAACTGTTATATTTATTAATCTGAGAGAAATGCCGATCTTCTTCTTCTTCTCTCGGCTTTTCCCTACAGGGGTCTCCACAGGGAATCATCTCTCTCCACCTATCCCTATCTTCTCCATCCTCAACACTTGCACCCACTAGCTTCATATAGAGAAATACTGATATTCCCGACAAGTTACATCATCTAAAAAAAATAAAACATTCTACAGCTCATTAAATTGTTTCCCTCAGTGAGGAGGAAAAAAAGGAAGCAAATGTATCCCAAATATTTGTATATTTTCCTTTCTTACTTACTTATACAAGACTGTTCAGGTCTCCAGAGCACAGGCGCTCCCTCTCTCTCACACGCCCGGCTGTAGGCGATAAAGGACTCGCAGTAGCAGTTCTTATGCACAGGGCACTCACACATGTCCGTAACACATGACCTGAACAGACAGAATACTCTGGGTTAATTTAATTACATCAGGTGAATCAGAATCACTGTGTACAGGATCACACACAGTGTATGAGCCTGAGCTAAACACAGCGGAACAAGAGCAGCATCTAGTGGTGAGGAGAGGAATTACACCTGGATTTTCACTCAGTCTCAAACCACACTATATATACTGTATTATTTTTGAGCATTTTACATTAATATTTAATTGTTGAGCAATTTACACTTAGCTATTTAAAAAAAACTATTATTATAATACTCAGAAAGATATACTGCATACAATGCTGATCTTTTTATAGTAAAGGGGGAAAAAAAAAAAGGCAGCAGGATTCAGTAACACCAACAAGGACTGAACTCCATCACAGATTTATGCTAACTGCTAACATTTAAATCCTCATCTATTTAAACCAAGCAAGAAGCAGAAATAAAATTAAATGATAATCCTGGTCTATCTTATTTAGCTAATTCCTGTAGGTAAAATTTACACTGAGCAACATTAAGAGGGGGGGAGCTTTTTAGGAAACAAAAGAGTTGGTAATTGTTTGACTATAGTAGAGATAATTTACAATAACGATGCATTATTTTAGCTTGCAGCAGGGTAGGTAGGTGCATAACAAATGCAGATTAGCAACTCTGCTACATTTCTAGCATATTTATATATATACCAAAACTGTAGCATTGATTGGTGCAAGAGACAGACCTCGCTATAAACCAGTCTTGCTCTAATAGTCTTTTTAGCCTAATGCTAGTTCGTATTTCAGCCTTTTTTATTTTTTATTTTTTTTAAAGTCTTTTAGGTAAGTTCATGTTTTGGTTTGTGTACATTGCAGCTAGTGCATGATTAGCTTGTTAGCTATAATGCTAGCTAATGTTTTAAGCTGTTAACTATAATGCTTGTTCATATTTTAGCCTGTTTACAATACTTCTACTATATATTTTAGGCTGTTTACTACAGCAATAATTTAGGTTTCAGCCTATTTTAATATACACTATATTGGCAAATGTTTTGGGACACCCCTCCAAATCATTGCATTCAGGTGTTGTTTTTCAGGGGTTGGGCTCGGCCACTTAGTTCCAATGAAAGGAACTTTACGGGAACAGTTTGGGGATGACCCCTTCCGGTTCCAACATGACTGCACACCAGCGCACAAAGCAAGGTTTATAAAGACATAGATGAGCGAGTTTGGTGTGGAGGAACTTGACTGGCCTGCACAGAGTCCTGACCTCAACCCCATAGAGCACCTTTGGGATGAATTAGAGCAGAGACTGCGAGCCAGGCCTTCTCATCCAACATCAGTGCCTGACCTCACAAATGAGAAAAAGTCTAGAGGAAAATTAAACACACTCCTAAATCTTGTGGAAAGCTTTCCCAGAAGAGTTGAAGCTGTTCTAGCTGCAAAGGGCGGGACAACTCCATATTACATTCATGTGCATGTAAAGGCAGACGTCCCAAAACTTTTGTCAATATAGTGTAAATAAGCATTAGGTAAGAGCATAGCAAGCTAGCTATATAGCTAGCTAAGTAGATACATACTACCTACAGAAATAGCACAACCACAGGAAAAAAAATCTACTAAAATTAGACTGATTACTGCAGAGATATTTATATTGCACATTAATCACAAAACTAATTGGTCCCTGCTCTGAACTCGACTGTATTTAAGAACAAAAAAAGAAAGAAGCTTAGCAGTGTGCGCTAGTCACCTGTAGAAGGGAGCGAAGTCGACCACAGAGTGGCATTTCTGAAACTCCCTGGATTTGAGTTTGTGGCAGGAGCGGTGAGCACGGAACTTCACCTTGACCGAGGCAGGGCAGAGGGACGGCGTGGACCTGCGGGGAGGCTGATCACACACCTGGTTACCATCCACACGCCACGACTCTGCAAAATCGTCTACGTCGTACTTAAACTGGCCATCACTGCCCACTGAGTCGTCCCTCCTGTGACCGTTATAGTTACCACACAGACCACAGAGTCGATTCTTCAGGTGAGGAGCAGCCACCACTTCCACCAGACTGTCACCGTCCCATGTGATCTCCAGACCTGACACACACACACACAAGATACATGACACAATGAACCACAGTTCTTAAATTTGTTTCTATAAACAAATATAATTTGACTGGTTATATAAAATCAAGACAAATTTAATTTAAAATGTTTATGTTCATTTTGAATAACCTGCTTGTATCATTTTTGACATATTTTTTTTTTTATTGAATTGGGTATGTTATGCCTGCACCTAACACAGGATTAGTATCTAACATGTGACATTTCCTCACTGTCAATAATCAGAGCTGTTCCACTAATATCAAGCTGTTTCCGCTTACAGGAAATAATAACAAAGGATTATTGAGTTATACTAGTTGAGAATAATAATCTGGTTTTGGAAATAGGGAATAATTTTGCTGAGTAATGTATACTGTAGAATAAAAAACATAAAACTTGCATACAGTTTATATACAGTATGTACATAAACACATTTAAATTAAAATGTAAATATGTCTATTAAGCTTTGTTCACAGAAACATGGATCAATTTAAAAAAATATTTCTATCAACAAAATATTCTGACAATGCTGACATCTACTATCCAATAATATTCACATGATCCCAGTTGCACCACTAAAAAAAAGGATGTGTTGTTGATAAGGATGAACCCGTGCATGTTGGGACATTTTGGTCAATGAAGCTAGTATTTTCTCATCACCTCACTTTCTGTTATGAAAATGTATCCTTATTAGTGTGGACAAAACATTCCTGACTTTTATATGTGTTTCAAGTTTACATTTCCATTGTACGTGCCTAGAACATAAAAAGCCTGTGCCCTGGCATGTGACCCCTGACCTCTGTGTCCATGTATAAATGTCCTCGTATGTCGGCTTATTGTTCAGTGTTTTGTTCAGCCTTAAAAGGACAGAAGTGTGTGTGTGTGTGTGTTCTAAATCAAGGACATTCTCACTCAGCATTATACGGTCCTGTCTTTTTGTCCGACCTTTATCATTTTCTTGTGTTTTCGAAATATTAGCTGCACTGCTTGACTGACAGATGATTCAATTCTATTCTAACCCCCACGATCACGTGATCGGCACCTCTTCTTGGTCCCTACCTACGATGGTGGTGAGTTTCAGCAGGTATCCGTCGAGGTCGATGTGTACGCCGGTGCTGTGGAACGGCAGGGCGACACGCGTGCCGTTCTGTCGCACTGTTAAGTGCTGGTGCAGGCTCACGGTCATCCCCATCATACGCAGCTCCACCGACTTGGTCCAGGAGAAGGAGCTTGTTTTTCTAGCGTCGTTCTTCACTAAGACGGTGAAGCCGCTCGCTGACGTGCAATCCTTGGTCAGAACATACTGACACGTTCCCTGGAAGTTAAAGGTGCGTCCGTCGAAAGTGTTGTAATGGGGGTCTCCAAATACAGTGCACACACCTGGCTCTGGAGATGCAAAGAAGAACGTGTTATCATGAAGGTCTCTGAGGCTGACCTTACAGTTTCATTTAAATTAGATCTGCTATTTTGTTTACTTAAAACCCAGTCGTTTGCATGTGCCCTATGTTTGCTGGGGTTTTTTCTATAGAAAAGCCGTTATTCGAGAGGAAACATGAGCGTGTTTGGTTTTAACCCACTGTGGAGAATTGTGCGGGGCAGATCTAGTTACAGTGCTAGTTAATATGACCCAGACGTCAGCTGCCAGGCCTTATTACCTTATCTTAAATGGAAAAAAGTTATTTAGGATTTTTAGCTAGAGTGACCTGACGACTATAATTTAATATGTCAGTACTTCAAGGTTGCTACAGTTAGAACCAGGACTATATTTATGGTGCATTTTCAGTTCCATAACTTTTTCTTAAGTAACTAAGCATCCATTTATCCAGATATACTGCCAGTTATAGGTGTCTTAGGGCAATATGGTTGTTATAATCTTAAGCATTACATTATACGATTAGGCTAAACTGTTTAGAAGTGCTAGGATCCACCCCACTGCTATATATATATATATATATATATATATATATATATATATATATGTATGTATATATATATATATATATATATATATATATGTATGTATATATCCACTATGATTATGTGAGCTTCTATATGCCTGTGGAGCTTAGCGCTTTGTAGAGAATAATTTTTAAATAAAGAGCACCATTTTATAGTGACTTGCAGTATTAGCAGTAATACTATGACAGGCTACAATTTTCTTTGTACAGAAAAAGTCCCAGAAAAAAGGGAAAAGTCAAGATAATGGTGAATGGTAAACTTACTCACTTTCAGTGCAAACAGGACAGCAGCCTGTCCGGTTCAGTATCTTATTCTGTAATAACATACACATGCACGCAAAAAGAGAAGAGTTTTATAGACAAACGTATAGAGTCACACAAACAGACATTGTGCCTGAGAGCACCAGTGGAAGGGGGTAGACTGTTTTAAATACCATCAGAAGTACACATCAAAGGTCCCTTTCCTCGTCTCTTACCCACCATGTCCGAGTCCTTCCGCCCCTCCCTCTCAAAAACACAACAACACACACACGCACACATCAAGCCATACACTCAACCGGAACCCTGGTGCATTCAGCATATACAAAGGCCTGTGGTTTTGTGAGAGCGTCTAAATACAGAGGGCCGTCTCTTTGCTGTCAGTCAAACAGGAGGCAAAGCAGTCAAAGGCTGTTCCTGCTGTCTGGCTGTCCCCCAAATCAAGGACAGGTGTGTGCTGGGAAATGGGTGGAATGCAGAATCGGAGAAAATCAGATATCAGGGTGAGTAGTGGAATCGCCTGGGGCTCAGATAAATCACAGGCGCAGAGAGAGTAAATCACGACAGAGAGGCTGTGTATAAGTTACATAAAGCACGCCACACAGGAGGATATTCCCAACGCTGTTTCGTTACAGGCTGTAATTCTGCTAAGAGGCTGAAGTGATGGGTGGGGAACAGCTGGTCAGGGTTAGAGAAGTAGGATGTACAACGTTAGTGTAAAGAACCGTTTTTCATGACGGAATGATATATATCAAGGCTGGTCGTGTTTAGTATCTATCAAAGGGTAGACAATGGAACTATTCATTCTGAGCTATGCATTATATTATAATAAGACTGAAGTGGGGTAAACTATTATTTCCACACACTTTTGTATTTCTCTAATGTTGTGACCCTTTTGTCCAAACCACAAAACATTCAATTGAAGTTTCTGTTCTTTGACCTTTTGTTTAAGTTCAGTTTTTTTTTTAATGGACAATGTCTGTTTATCTACTTTAAGTTTTTCCTCCAAAGGCAAAAAAAGGTCCTCATCCATTTCATTCATGTTCATTAGACCCGTGACTGTGATTTCACACATGCCTTCTCAGCCACTGCTGAGAAAGAAATCAACCCCAGCTTTGCTTCTTCATACTGTTCCAATTATTTGTCTTATGACTGTTTGTGGCACTGTTGTGCTCGGTTTTTAACAAAAGTCAGAATGGTACATGTTAATGTGAGTTGTTTGGTCTGTGAATGTTTAAGGTTCTCACCGCAGGGCAGCTGGTAACTGGCACACAGTGTTTAAGTTGGCACTCAATGTTCCCCTTCACACAGGTACATAATGTGCAGTTCACAGATGACCAGCGATCCCCATCCTACAGAGAGAGAGAGAGAGAGAGAGAGAGAGAGAGAGGAGCAATGAGAAGAACTGATCCATATTTATTTGCATCCCCAATTATTCATCCATACATTGATCGCTTCTACATGCAGCCATGAACCTATCCTTCAGTCCAATCAGTTACAAAATCTTCCATCCATCCATCCATCTATCTATAAATCTATTTATCCATCCATCCATCCAGCCATCCATTTATCTATCTATGCATCTATTTTATCCATCCATCCATCCATCCATCCAATCATTGCACCACTAGTCATTCATCCTTACATTCATATTTACATTCTATCATTATTATCCATCCAGTCATAAATCCATATATCTAACAGTTCTTCATCCATCCATCTACCCCCATCCATCCATCCAATTATCTATCCATCCATTTCACCACCAGTCATCCATCCTTACTTCACCGTACAAGAACTGATCCCTGTTTATGTGCAAATCACAATTATGTATCTATTCATTCATACAGTCTCCACTTCTACATGCAGCCATGAACCTATCCTCTAGTCCAATCAGTTACAAAATCATCCATCCATCCATCCAACTGATTTCACCACTAGCATCCACCCATCCCCCCTCCATCCACCCATCCCCCCCCATCCATCCATCCACCCCCATCCCCCTCCACCCATCCATCCACCCATCCACCCATCCATTTATCTTTTCATCCAGACTGCTGAATTATTAGTCATGTCCTCACCCTGTAGATTTTGTTTTTCACCCTGCAGTATTTGATGTCCTCTGTCTTCAGGTAAGAGTGACACTCAGGGCAGCACTGGCCGCTCTGGCAGCTTCCTACTGGAGAGCAGCATTTCCTACACACCACTGTGGAGTCCAGACAGGTGCACGTCGTACAATTATCTAAGCGGAAGGATGTATCGTTCTCATAGACCTCACTGTGGAATAAGCAGCTGCCCAAGGACAAGTCAAACACTTTCCTCTGACCTGGACAAAGGAAAAAAAAAAGCACACCACTTGTCATGGATTGGGCTACCTGGTGGTACTATACCATTAAGATGTGTGTATGCATGTGAATAGCTTACCCTGACACCTGGGGCAGCACTGGCCTGGAGGGGTTTGGCTCAGATGGGATGGACAAGACAGAACAGGACAAACCTCCCTATGGCACATCGTTCGGCTTCCCTGAGAACGGCATACATAAAGAGTATCTGAATCTGTTGGGTGAATATGGATTTAAGCCCAACATGGGTGTGGCTATATACAGATTTTATTAACTCTTCTACTGGAACCTGCTTTAAACCACTGCACCCATGACGAACACTGTAAATGCACACGAACATGGGCTTTCTTTGCACTGACAGCTTCAGATCTCACAAATATATAAAAGCTTGTGCAAATATTTTGTTGCATCCTACAGACTCACGCCTCAAGTGTCACACAGTCTAGTCTGAATTCTTTCAAAAAGGAAAACAAAAAAAATTGTACAGCTCCAATTTGTATCAATATTTATATTTATATTCAAGAAGGTAATGGTGCTTATGTTAATGCTTACCATCTACCAGTCATGCACGTGAGTAGGAGTCAGGAGTGGTGGCATAAAAAGAGTACCACTCATCATAGAGCACATAGAGAAATGCTGTAATTTTTATCTTCGACTGTTTTATCTTCTCGGTAAAACAAACCAGGTTCTGAAGCCTTTCGTCGCCTCAGTGTACGACTGTGCACAGGAATGTAGGACTGGAGGTGGAGTGAATGACTCATCTGAGCCCATGTATTAGGTTTTAACGCTCCCTTCATTAAAATGACCAAACAAAGCCATGGAGAATATAAACCAAAGACTCTCAAGAGCCAGAAACCAACATCCAAAATAAACAGTGTTTGGAGAGCCTCCACAGGCCAGCGGTGTTAGCCATGTTCCTGTACTTCTACTAACCCCCCCCACACACACACACACACAAACACAAGCTCTCTAATTGACTGGGAAGCACAGTAAAGGCCTTAATGTGTTTATCCGCGAGGTTTATTTATTGTTAAAGGGTGCTGAAACAAGCCCAGTGGCTCCCTGGAGAACCAAAGACAAACCCATTAGTTGCAGATCTCAGAGCTCGGCCAGAGACCGCAAGAGATTTGGAAACATGGACGTGTACGCCTTTAGCTCTTCAACATTAAAATTACTGCCTCTGTAAGATACCAAAGCTTAAGAGTTCTATCAGATCTGAGAGGGAATCTGTATTAGGAACATGTGTGTGTTAAAAGCTATAGAATATGCCTGTTTGTCTAGAGAAATTCAGGAATGCTGCTTTGTACCGGAGATTACAATCACACACAGATGTCTTTTGGGAAAATGACAATTTGCAGACATGACTGGCAGAAATACTCACGGTGCACATGCATTTGATGCAGGGCTTCCCCTCAGGGTGAAACTCTTCTCTCTCTTTATACAGGCGACCCTCGAAAATACAACCTGAGCACAAGGAAAGTAAAAGGTAAATTCACGTCCTTAACAGTGCATGATCGAAATTTTCAACCTTTTTAGCATCCAGGTATCCTTTTCGATCTAAAATAAATTTCAAAACTCACTTTCAAACCTCAGTGATTAATGTTGTGCAATAATATTGTGCTAATATTCTTTTTATTCCTGTAGCTTCAACAGAAAATTCACTATCATATCCACTTCGACCTTGTTCTTAAAAGAATCGCTTATAGTTACAAATCAGCTCTAAACCAGCACAGATACACACTCACCTGGGCAGGAAGGGCAACACTTCTTGGGATGGATTTTGGGATCCTTGCAGGGAACCACACACTGCATTTCTGCTTCGGTTATTACACCTTCCTGTCCCAAACACAACATCAACACTTTACAATCACCTTGCATACATTAAATTGTAAACTTTAGAAACCTAAGCAAGTTGTTTTATACAGTTTGCCTCATAAAAATAATTTGCAGATGAACAGATGTGGTTTCTGCCACCGATCTGTATTCATATATAGTTTTATATTTTCTATATATCTTCCCTTTCCTGTTAGTATAGGCGAATTCTGTTTTTATTATAAATCCTATTCTTAATCTATTGTTATGTCCCGGACGGTCACTGCTTGTGTACGGTTGAGTATGTGACCGATAAATCTAATGTTTTTGGAAAAGATCTCCAGTGACAACACTTTGAAACAGACAACTGGAACAATAGATGAGACAGAGTTCCCAGCTTTCTCAGTAACATAAAAGAGAAACAAAGCAAGGCTGATGATGGAAGGTCTGTTTATAGCTGCTAATCTTAATGAAAGAGAGGAATGGAAGAGAGGATCTTGTTTTTCTGGATGTAGAACAAATGCTTAGCATTTAATGGAGGAAAAGTATTCAGTCGTGTTGTTATAGGAATCTTAATCAACTCGGATTTATCACACTGCCCCGTCGTTGATTATTTTTCTGTTACAGCATTCTCTTTATTATGTAGTCCTTACTTAATGCATCGTACAACATCATACAACAGTATAGCAGGTTCAAGATTTCTAAAGCTGTGTAGAATGCAGTGCTTTTTCCCCACAACTTGTTGAACCGTATGCCACAGCAAAGCATTTTCACATTGGTTTGGACCCTGAATGCTTTGAGAGGAATTCTGCCCACACACTTTGCTTTGCACTCACGTGCAGCATGCAGCGCTTTCTTGTGGCTCCGCAATTCAAGAAACGATACAGAACTCGGTGAACTTACAAGCGTGTGTGTGTGTGTGTGTGTGTGTGTGTACATTTGGAAAACTGCAGCCCAGATGTTTGGACAAAAGATCAGAGTTCACCTGTTTACCGTGTGTAAGGAAACAAGCTATAACTCTGTCCTAAAGGTAACACTTTGGGATGCTGACAAAGTCATTCCGGGTCGAAACGCATTACTTTTTTTTTTACTCACGTTTGGGATCATGTCGGTTATTAATATTAATAGCAATACAATCTTCAAGTGCTTTCTTTACATTTCTTTTACGCCTTTGTGCAGCACTCATACATATCAAAGCCGTGGATCACATTGCTTCAGTAATGTCCTGATAAATATTTAGTGAATATGGAATGCTCTTTTTCTTTTTGTCGCTTTTAGCCTGTTATTTAGTCTCGGAGTAAGCACATTGATCTAGATCCTTTCCTTGGAAAAGGCAGGAGTGATATATAAATTTCTAATGAAAAAAAAAAAATGCATACATAATTTTATAGACATCTATATTGTATGTATCCTATGAAAATTTCACAGTAGTAAAATTCTACTCTAATATTACTGTTTGAGTAATAACTGTATTGCATCACAATATCTGATTGCTATTTTGCATTTTAAACTATGACTTCAAAGTGCTATATCTTGTTATTAATAACCATTTGTGCTCATTAATCAATTATTTATAAAGCAGACTTCTAATGTTCTTTAATATTTATTAGGCTTTCATATGTCTACTTTCATATGAGCTTCTTATTAACCTCCACTGCAGAGTGTGACATGACAAAGACGTTCAGTGCTGAAGATGGACACAGCAAAAACAGGCAAAAATGACATTTATTGGCCTGTGCGAAAGAGTTAAAGGAGGTCCATTTGGGTTTGAACTGAAAACTCTGAGTGTCCTATATTTAACAATTATTTCTAAGATTGTATAAACCAGTGTGATGTATAGAAGGTTACAACAATGTCTGTATTATTTCTGAGTTTTTGAGTGGCTGATGCACTAATTTCTATTAATCCTTTTCATTTATAGGCAGCCATGTTGTTTTTTTTTATTGTTCTATCAATGAGTTATTGGCAGAGTGAGTTATTGATATAGTGCCAAATGAGGAAAAAAACTTTTTCCTAATGCTACACTGCTACTCGGATTTGTTCTTCAGCACAAAAGGGCACGCAGTGAGTCTCACCTGACACCGGCGTGTGATGCACGGCTTGGTCGGGGTTGTCCACGAATACGAACTGTTATAGGACTTTCCTTCCAGCTGACAGCCTAAAAATAAAAAAAAAAGGGAAAAAAAGAGAGAGAGAGAGAGAGAGAGAGAGAGAGAAATAAAAAGAAATGAATTCTAACACTGAAAAGCACACCACTGATCTCCTCGAATTGACCAGTGAGAAAACACATTAAGTCACTACTGTGTAGATGGAAACCCTGCTCCATCTGGAAATATCTGGGGGTTTACTGTAAGCCCCCCAGCACCTCACGTGCCCCTTGTCACCTCACACCCTTCGTCGCACCCCTCACAATGTTACACATAAAACAAATCCAACATGGCCCTGAATGAAAAGGGAAACAGCGTGAGCCGTGAGCTTTGGAGGAAACGCAGGAACAACACAAAAAATGACGGCTGGGGTTTGTCATTCAAAACTAACTAAACCTACCTTAACATTACAAAAAAGAAGCCCAGGCATCCTTAATAAACCCCTGACTCATAAAAAATAAAAAAAAAAAGGACAGAGAGACAGAGAGAAAGAGAAACAGCTCACTAAACAAAAGGCTGCGCCCCGCTGTGAAGATATGAGTTCAGTCCGGAGTGACCTCAGCCATTTCTTTCTCTCTTTCTCTCACTTCTGACGAATGTGACGAGCCAAACCAACGCTAGAGCTTGTAAAAAAAATTAAGACTTTATTTCGGGGCCCATAAACTGGAATCTACACCCAAAACTCCTATTTCTAAGCAGCTGCTGAATCTGTGTTTGGAATGAGAATGTTTTGGAGAAACACTCAGACACACACACACACACACACACACACATGAAGGGGTTACATGAGTAGATGCAATGCTTAAAATCAAATTAATTAAATCAGCATGAGTCTAATTTCAAGTTTAAAAAAAACTCTCAGAGGTCAAAGATAATCAGGTATGATTAAGATTTATTTATATGTTCATACGTTTATAGATTTTCACACAGAATACTGTGAAGGATATGTGGCAGAAAAGAAATGCGAAAGTGTGTTTCAACCTGACATGCCTTGGAATCGCACGTGTGAACGTGGGAGAAAATCACACAAAAAATAACATGAAAATAAAGAATTCATGTGAGAAGTGATAA
>JAUCMX010000022.1:16683108-16785608 GCA_033459395.1 Hemibagrus guttatus | reverse complement strand
AATTCAAATGCGAGAAGATAAATAAAAGCACTGTTTGTCCCTACAGTGTTGAGTTTGCTCTAATAAATGAGTGGAAAAATACATTAGAATTGGGGGAGTTCTATATAAATCTGCTTCATGAACCAAAAAACAACACAATATAATTCCCAGGTAGCAAATGAGTGATGGCTGTGAATGTAAAAGCTTACATGCGAGACATTTTTGCTCAACAACACACTCCTCATTACCCTTACTGACCTCAGTGTGTTAAACCGGATCATTTGATTAATTCCCCAACAAACTGCTTTATTTTAAAAGGGCTGTGCTATTTTGGTCACAGATTAGTTCATGCATTTTTGTCTCGGTATTACTGCGTGGATTTACACAGACGTACATCTAACTATATTGTACGCTAAGAGAGTGATTTCTTTGTTCCTAACTCTACACACAACCTCAGACGGTTTCCTCAGACAGACACGTGACGAGCCTGTAATGTTCTTGATGTGGCTTTTTATTTCTGTCTCTTTTAGATGACATCACCCATCTTATTTTAAACAAAAATACGAGCAAAAATATCCCTCGAAGCATGTGCCAGAATCTGCATTTCAGTCAGTGATTATATTGTTATGACAGTTACAGCTTACAATATAGGAAACTCTGTCAGCGTCAGTGAAATAAGCCTTCGTTTACATAAGCTTGGGCTGGAGATGATAGACCGGCGAGCGGTGACCAAACGTGCATCGCTGTGATTTTTAAATCGAACTCTAAATGCTTTTCCATTCACATATTTTCTACAGGACATCATTTCAACATTTATCATTGACTAATTGGACCAAATAATTCACTAGTCACACGTTCTGTAGAGGGATGATGCAATGATTACGCAGGTCTGTCTGTGGTTGACTTCATGTCTATGGAAGCATTGAAACACTTGGTGGGGTTTAGTTATAGAAAAATAATCAATGACAGGGTGATGGGATAAAGTCTGACATGAAAAGCACAGTGACTTTAATCAACCCAAAGTGGATTATTTTCCTTCAGTCTCCAAAAGACTCGTTCGGATTGGTTGTCACAGAGAAGGTTACAGGAGGTCATTCATACCACTAACATTGTACAATAGTTCACTCAATAGTGTGTGACAGGTGATAACACTCTCACACTGCACTGCTGCAACCATTAACACTATTCCCTAGACTCACAAGGTACTTCATATTTATTATCTCACAGTGTACTGTGATGTAAATACGGTTAAATCCACAACTGTGTTTCATATCTGCACTGCTATGTTTAATTTAACTTACTGTATTCGATATTTAAGGTTTTCTTCTTTTTTCATAGTCTGATATTTTTGTGTATGTATGTATGTGTATTTGTGTGTGTGTGTTGTATCTATTGTACCCTCATGGGATCAATAAAGTCCGTCCGTCCGTCCGTCCGTCCGTCCGTCCGTCCGTCCGTCTGTCTATCTGTCTGTCTGTCTGTCTGTCTATCTATCTATCTATCCGTCTGTCTGTCTGTCTGTCTGTCTATCTATCTATTTGTCTATCTGTCTGTCTGTCTGTCTGTCTGCCTGTCTATCTATCTATCTATCTATCTATCTATCTATCTATCTATCTATCTATCTATCTATCTATCTATCTATCTATTTGTCTGTCTATCTATCTATCTATTTATCTATCTATCTATCTGTCTGTCTTTCTGTCTATCTGTCTGTCTGTCTGTCTGTCTATCTATCTATCCGTCTGTCTGTCTATCTATTTGTCTATCTGTCTGCCTGTCTATCTATCTATCTATCTATCTATCTATCTATCTATCTATCTATCTATCTATCTATCTGTCTGTCTGTCTGTCTGTCTATCTATCTATTTGTCTGTCTATCTATCTATCTATCTATTTATCTATCTATCTATCTATCTGTCTGTCTGTCTGTCTATCTATTTGTCTATCTGTCTGTCTGTCTGCCTGTCTATCTATCTATCTATCTATCTATCTATCTATCTATCTATCTATCTATCTATCTATCTATCTATCTGTCTGTCTGTCTGTCTATCTATCTATCTATCTATTTGTCTGTCTATCTATCTATCTATTTATCTATCTATCTATCTGTCTGTCTGTCTGTCTGTCTTTCTGTCTATCTATCTGTCTGTCTGTCTGTCTGTCTATCTATCTATCTATCTATCTATCTATCTATCTATCTGTCTGTCTGTCTGTCTGTCTGTCTGTCTTTCTGTCTATCTGTCTGTCTGTCTGTCTGTCTGTCTGTCTGTCTATCTATCTATCTATCTGTCTGTCTGTCTGTTTATAATTGTCACTTTTCCTTTTGTCCAAGTGCCTTTCTTTTTTGTTTAAGTTAATATAGGCAAACAAAACAAATCTGGAAAGCAAAAAAATAAATAAATAAAATCTGTCCTGAAGACTTTCCCATTTCTTCTAAAACACTGACACTGGAGACTCCTTCTATAGATTTTACACAAACGTTTCTCTTAAAGAAAATCATCACCATAACAACGAGTGCACATTTTACTACAAGTCCTGTGGAATGCGCTGTTGCTATGGAGACGATCGAATTGGCTATTAGAATTAACCCATTAATATTAAATAAAAATTCAATAACCGGAAGTACAGTCAGAGTAAATCAATAAAATCAGATTTGAGAATTCAGCAGTGCTGCGTGTGTGTGTGTGCGTGTGTGTGTGTGCGTGCGTGTGTGTGTGTGTGTGTGTGCGTGTGTGTGTGTGATTTGTATGTGATCTAAATAATAAAAGAAAGAGATTACTTCTGTGCTGTTTTTATTTAAAAACTGCCGAAGACGTCTCGTTTTCCCCGAAACACTAAGAGTTTAGCAGTCTGCCTTTCTGAAAGACGGTGTTTAAGAATGATCGCTGTACCGGGCAGACAGGAGACGTGAAGGTCAGACGCCGCGCACATTGTGGCTCATTAGCACAGAGAATGGAGCTCCTGTGGCGCTCTTTCAACAGCCATTAGCGGAGACTGGGCAATCAGCGGCTCTGGAGCTGCCGCTCCCCCGGGGACCCGCACGACGCGCCGCCAGGCGGAGAGATGAAAGACTGTGACGACGTCATGAGGGTGGGGAGGAGAGGGGAGGGGTCACCGAGCGTGTGCTCCGCTCCTCATCTCTATTGCCCTCTTTATATGAATTACTTAAAAATCCATTTTAAAAGTTTGCTTCACTTTCGATAATAATAATAATAATAATAATAATAATAATAATAATAATAATAATAATAATAATAATAATGATAGTAATAATAATAAATATAATAATAATAATAATGATAATGATGATGATGATGATGATAATAATAATAATAATAGTAATAGTAATCATCATCATCATAATAATAATAATAATAATAATAATAATAATGATAGTAATAATAATAATTATAATTATAATAATGATGATAATTATGATGATAATAATAATAATAATAATAATAATAATAATAATAATAATAATAATAATAATAATAATGATAATGATAATAATTATAATAATTGGCGTGATAAATTCAACTTATCCCGTATGCCGAAAAATCACGTGACACGTGTGCGTCTCACCACGTTATGCCATAAAATCGGATCACGTGACTAATATATAATAACAGCATGTGAGAAAATCATAAAAAAAATGAAAAGATGAGAAAAAAGCTCTAATGAAGCAATCCCATGTGAATAATATATATATATACCACGTGTAAAGTTCACGAGCTTTCTGTTTTTAAAAAAAAGTCTGTATTTGAGCTATTTAATGTTGAAACTCGACAATAATTCAGTTCCATGGAAGAGAAATATGTTTAAAGCCATCCTTCTATCTGCAGGATCTGAGCTGACGTGGAGCTTTTGCACAAATTCGGATCCAAGCTTGATAAACACATGAAGGAACAAGTCTGATGCTTGTAACAGATTAAAAAATAAATATAAAAATCATAAAAAAAAAATTAATAATCAGGAAAAGGTGTCTCTCCCCCAGACAGACGCAGGAGATGCGGGGGTTGTCGGTGATGTTGGGGATGTGTAACACCTCTCCTTCGTTATCACAGCTCGCCTCAGTTCCTGCGAGAGACACAAAGGGGGAGGATGAGGAGGGGGTGATTGTGGTGGGGGAGCTAAACGGTGACACACACACACACACACACACACACACACACACACACAATAGCGCACATTAACACTGTGAGAGAGTTTACAAAATTGCTTGACTCGAAAAAAAAAAAAAAAAAAAAAAAACTTTGGTCTGATCCTTAATCCGATTCTGTCCTGTCGGATTTTGTTGTATTGAATAAATCAATTAATCAATTAATTAATCAATCACGCTTTTTTTTTTTTATGAACTATTTAACTATTTAAAGCACGCTATGGTGTACAAAATGTTTTAAATGATTGTTTTCTCTGAATAAATTAGAGAGGTTTATTTTATTTTTATTTATTTATTTATTTTTACATAAATGCTGTTATATAAATACGAATTCTGTACATATTTCAGCTCTGCGGGAAAAGCCCCAAGCCCACACGTTGTTTTTGATGAAAACCCGAGACGCAGTTGTTCCTCTCGAGCTCCCGGTCGAAACCGAGCACGGAATGCACGCCGTTAATCACGAGCTCTTTCCACCTGCTCTGCACGCGCTCGAATCAAACTTCCCCCTCATCTCTCAAAAGCGCTGTCCCGAGAGGACACAGAGAGACAGGGACATGGCTGCGTCCCAAACCGCACACTGGGGTAGCATTGAACAGTGTGACAAAATAGATCGGGCTTATTGTCTCATAGAAAGCAAAAAAAACAAAAACAAAAAAAAAAAAAAAATCCTAAACCGCATCACACTTTTATGGTGCACTAAAAATAAAGAATTTTTGGGGGTCTTTTGCAACAAAGCTCTAGACTGCACGGTGGTGTAGGAGGACTTCAGGAGAACCTTTAAAAAGGGACAAACCCTAGAACCCTGAATTCAGTATCTATCTATCTATCTATCTATCTATCTATCTATCTATCTATCTATCTATCTATCTATCTATCTATCTATCCCACAGTCTTCTCTCTCTCTGTCTCTCTCTCTCTGAAAATCTTTGTTTTCTCTCTCTCTCTCTCTCTCTCTCTCTCTCTCTCTCTCTCTCTCTCTCTCTCTCTCTCTCTCTCTCTCTCTCTCTCTCTCTCAATATCTTTATATTCTTTATATGTCTCTCTCTCTCTCTCTCTTATTAGAAGAAAACGTAGAAGAAAGTGTCTGCTTCTAGGAGTCATATCTATCTATCTATCTATCTATCTATCTATCTATCTATCTATCTATCTATCTATCTATCTATCTATCTATCCCACAGTCTTCTCTCTCTCTGAAAATCTTTGTCTCTCTCTCTCTCTCTCTCTCTCTCTCTCTCTCTCTCTCTCAATCTCTCAATATCTTTATATTCTTTATATGTTTTCTCTCTCTCTCTCTTATTAGAAGAAAACGTAGAAGAAAGTGTTTGCTTCTAGGAGTCATATCTATCTATCTATCTATCTATCTATCTATCTATCTATCTATCTATCTATCTATCTATCTATCTATCTATCTATCTATCTATCTATCTATCCCAGTCTTCTCTCAATATCTTTATATTCTTTATCTCTCTCTCTCTCTCTCTCTCTCTCTCTCTCTCTCTCTCTCTCTCTTATTAGAAGAAAACTTAGAAGAACATTTTTACCTTGTGTTTGCTTCTAGGAGTCATATCTATCTATCTATCTATCTATCTATCTATCTATCTATCTATCTATCTATCTATCTATCTATCTATCTATCTATCTATCTATCTATCTATCTATCTATCTATCTATCTATCTATCCCAGTCTTCTCTCAATATCTTTATATTCTTTATTTTCTCTCTCTCTCTCTCTCTCTCTCTCTCTCTCTCTCTTATTAGAAGAAAACTTAGAAGAACATTTTTACCTTGTGTTTGCTTCTAGGAGTCATATCTATCTATCTATCTATCTATCTATCTATCTATCTATCTATCTATCTATCTATCTATCTATCTATCTATCTATGAGTTAGTTAGCGTTTTTAAATAAATAAATAAAAATAAATAAATAAATAAATAGATAAATAAATAAATAAATAAATAAATAAATATAACAAAAGCACAGTGTTCCTTAAGCTCAAATGGTGCATCTTCAAGGGAAAGGTAAAGACCCTAAATCCACGGACCCGGTACGGTTACCGCTCCAGCTAATAATAAAATATATTTTTTATTTCTTTCTGTAAGCGCAGGTACATTGTGCTGATTATTAAAATTCTAAAGGCGGGTAGCGACCAAAAACCTGTTACATTAATTAAGCGTGAGGAGGAGTGCTGATCGTAGTGATTAAAAATGTAAAGACTGCAGGTAATAACGCTAACATTAATGACGTCACAGACTTCCGAGAAGAAACCTGACATTGCTTGCGCGCTTCTAGTAAATTCTAGTGGATACTTTAGAGCGTAATAGACATCAACAACAGGTTGCCATGGTCACGGAAACGTGCGCTCCGGTACGAGTTTATGTGTAGATCAGCTTACCTGTAATTATGGACGCGATTACCCGAGGACTCTGGAATAATAAAAATAAGAAAAAGACTCTACGGGTGACGACGAGCCTCATAGTCTCGGGCGGTGAGGAACACATCACCAGTTGGTCCGAAGTGTGAAAAAAAAAAAAATCAACCAGACACTTTTCGGTTTTTATCCAAACGTTAAAATCCGGTCAGAGTGAAGATCTGGAGAAGGTTTCGGAATTGTGCACCTTCATTCCGCTAAAGAAAACCGGAGAAAGCCGTCCTCCTCATTCTGTCTCCCGACGCGTTCAGTATCTCCTCTGATGGCCTGGAAAGATGCTCAGAGACATCACTCGTGAGTATCCTAATGTCTAAAAAGAAATCAAAATAAAGTCGCGTCCCAGTTCGTGGAGAGAGATGGTTTGAACCTGACGCGCCTCTCCGACGCTCCCGGTGCGCACTGAGCTGCGCCGCACTGCACTGTGGGGATTTAATAGAAACTCAGCGCCTCCAGTTAAACGTTCCCGCGGCACAGGAACCTCCTCCCGAGCAAGAAGAGATCAGCCCACACTACACACAGATATTTAAACCCATGGCTTTATTACGCTCATCCTCCAAACCTTTTCTGTCGGTGGTGGTGGTCGTATGTCTGTGCGCGGCTCTGTAATGAACACTGTTACGTCTCACCGGGGACGGGATCCGCCTGTTTTCCTATCTCATCTCCTCTTACCGATAACCACGGATCGCACCTAACGCGCCTGGACAGGGGGTGGGGGGACGGGGCCAATCAGCTGTGCCATGCATTAAACATTAGACAGGCAACAATTCATGCAAAAGAACAAAGGCTACTCTGATTGTTTTCTGTTATGCAAACAACCGTGCGTGACCGACTGAATACCGTAAACTTTTGCAACACTCCAAAGATCCAAAAAAAAAGCCACTGGATAACAAATAAAACATGGCTTCAAAGAGTTATAATCCAACCCGATTTTTGTGTGTGTGAGAGTTCGGAAACTGCTTTTCCTTTCTTTTTTATTGCAACACATTAAATCTGAAGCCATCAGGAACTGTTCTGAACACCGAGCACAGGAAGCCGAACCTCTAGATGGCACCAAAGAGAACTTTTGCGCATGGAATAATTGGGAGAGATTAAATCTTTTAACACTTCTATTGATTTCCTTTACTGCAAAATCAAAACACTGGATACACTCTGGTGGGTGGAAGTGAATAGTAGACGCTTGCATGGTGTGCCCTGTGTGTTTGATGCTCTAGGTAGGTGTGTGTGTGTGTGTGTGTGTGTGTGTGTGTGTTAGGTCAGCTGGTCATGCGGCGGCAGACTACTAGACTCCGCACGGTCAGCTGTCGGAAGGGCAGGAGCGTGACCCTCTGTGGGACTGAGTGGGAAGTGCACGGATGCAGCCACGTTTTTCACCATAAAATCCTCCCCCACAGCTTGCACTAAAACGCGTAGCATTAAAATGGCTACCTCTTATCCATATATTATATATATTATATGAAATGCAACCCGACATTATATAGCTTATACCTGACATTAGAGAGAGAGAGAGAGAGAGAGAGAGAGAGAGAGAGAGAGAGACTGCTGTTGTGAGGTACACCGAGCCAATTACGACCACGACCACACTGGACCTTAGACTACATCATATAATTTTCAATAACCTAGAGACCAAGCTCCCTTTCTAAAGGATTACTTTAGGGCTGAAAAAAAAAAAACCCATACTCTAAATGTAGCAGGATCACTCAAGACATGTTTGGAGCAGAAGATTTTGCTTGGCACTGGGGTGATTAGGAAAAGAGGGAACAAATAAATTCTTCTAATATATTTACTCAAAACGTCGTTCGTAAGCTACAAAGTCAAGTATCATTTTGTAAGGTAGCTTAAGGAGTGTGTATTTACATGGCTGTGTTATTTCCCTGCAATCTGTGTAGGAGAAGTGGTAGAGAAAATGGATGGATCTACATAAACCCTTGATAACCCGTGAAAACTGCCTAGGGTGGCACGGTGTGTGGAGTTTGCATGTTCTCCCCGTGCCTCGGGGGTTTCCTCCGGGTACTCCGGTTTCCTCCCCCGGTCCAAAGACATGCACTGTAGGTTGATTGGCATCTCTGAATTGTCTGTAGTGTGTGATTGCGTGAGTGAATGAGAGTGTGTGTGCCCTGCGATGGGTTGGCACTCCGTCCAGGGTGTATCCTGCCTTGATGCCCGATGACGCCCGAGATAGGCACAGGCTCCCCGTGACCCGAGAATAGATCGGATAAGTGGTACAGACAAATCTGCCTAAATAAATAAATAAAACTGTTGCAGATTTATCATTTGCACATCAAACCAGCATGTGATGACTTTGCACTTTGTTAGAACTGAACTAAGGGCAAGAAACCTTTATCACCACACATACATTACAGTGCAGTGGAAACCTTTTCTTCACATATCCCAGCTGAGGAAGTCGGGGTCAGAGGCACAGGGGCAGCTGTGATACAGCGCCCCTGGAGCAGAGAGGGTTAAGGGCCTTGCTCAACTCAACAGTGGAGTTTGGTGGTGCTGGGGCTTGAACCCCGATCAACAACCCAGAGCCTTAAGCAATTAAACCACCACTGCATGGTCTCATTATTATGCATGAAGTAGCCATTAAGGGATGGGTAAATCGTGGCTATAAAGGGATACAAGAAATCAAAACCCACACCATTAAACAACCACCACCAGTTTGAGCTGATGACATAAAGCAGTTTGGGTCCATGGATTCATGCTCAAATCTGACCCTACCATCTGCAGCAGAAATGAAGATCCATCAGACCAGCTCGATGTCTGTTGTAGCTCATCCGCCTCAAGGTTCGACAATTTTTTGGACCCACAAAAAATTCTTACCTTTTTTTTTTTTTTCAAAATAAATAAAACAGATAGCTACATGATGTCATTATAGTATTCCTTTATTATGTATCTAAAGGTCAGCGATATAAAACAATAGTTGAGTAAATTATAACAGGACAACTATGTGCTTGAGGTATCATATAAACCCAAGGGCTCTCTGAGGTGGGTCTGTTGTTATAAAATCTTGCCATGTGGTACAACAGCCTATAAAATTGGTTTGGTTTCTAATGCCAAACCATTTCAGCGATCCTTCACACACCAAATAATTAGTCCACAAGCACAGAGCATGTAGCAATAAGAACCATATAATACACATCGATCTACTCTTTTGGCCGCTACTATAAAAATAATACAAAACCTTTATTTTATTTCGAGAGCTTTTATACTTGGCCATGCTCTAAAATGGCTCTGGCACTAATTTACACATCTATTACTAAGTTCCCGAATTCTTCTCCAAAGTAAAGGGAAAGGTGTTTTCTTTTTAAACAGATTAGCTTGTAATATGCGGTAGTATATGTATTCTTGAATAATAATTTAGATATAACTCCAGAATACTGCAAAATGGTGTTTACAAGCTGTGAGCACTTATGTCTAAAAAGAAAACATATCACTATAACATTTAACAAGTGGAACCTACCTCTTTTTTGTACGTCCTGTACAGATCCTGATGTTGTATATGGAGGCTATGCATATACATACACCGACCAGGCATAACATTATGACCACCTGCTGAATATTGTATTGGTTTCCTTTTTGCTGCCAAAACAGCCCTGACCAATCATGCACTGTGTATTCTGACATCTTTCTATCAGAACCAGCATTAACATCTTCAACAATGTGAGCAACAGTAGCTCGTCTGTTGGATCGGATCACACGGGCCAGCCTTCGCTCCACACGTGCATCAATAAGCCTGTCTCCGGTTCACCACTGTTCCTTCCTTGGACCACTTTTGATAGATACTGACCACTGCAGACCGGGAACACCCCAGAAGAGCTGCAGTTTTGGAGATGCTCTGATCCAGTGGTCTAGCCATCACAATTCAGCCCTTCGTCAAACTCGCTCAAATCCTTACGCTTGCCCATTTTTCCTGCTTCTAACATCAACTTTGAGGACAAAATGTTCACTTGCTGCCTAATATATCCCACCCACTAACAGGTGCCATGATGAGGAGATAATCAGTGTTATTCACTTCACCTGTCAAAATGTTATGCCTGATCGGTGTACACACAGTGATATCCAATAGCATCACACGCCTGAAGAAAAAGGGTTAAAGGGTAGAAATTAGGGCCTGACGGAAAGTTCTAATAAAATGAGCTGATGTTAAAGGTATAGTCTGTGATTTTGGTGCCTTAATGTAGTCTTTCTTTTAGTCTTTAGCCACGCCCACAAAATAATTCAAAGGATAAATGTACATCACTTGGGTTTTTTTTTTTCGATACCTGCTTCATTTGCATGCTTGGGAGTTTGTTCCACTAATGGAAAAATAATCCATAATGAATAACTGGAAGAGCTTGATAGAAAATGAATCAACTTTAACCTCCTTAAACACTGTATCAGTCAGGCCCTAATCTCTTCCTAAACCCTGATTTAACTGTCACGTCACCAGAATGGAACATACCCTGGTATACAGAGAACCTAATGTGACACACTCGAGTTTAAATCGCACTCGACTTCACATTACAGATGAAAAAGACAGACGCATGAAACCCGCTGGGACTAGGCGTGGGATTGCCGCTGCTTCGTTTGCTGCTGCAAATTTGCTGACTACAATGTCTACAGTCTGGGCTAAGCAATACACAGCTGCTGCAAGTGTGTATGTGTGTGTGTGAGAGACAAAGATTGAGAGGGAAGCAGGAGAGACAATATACATGTGTATGTTGGGAGATTGTACAGACAGACAGAGAGACAGACAGAAAGAAAAAGAAAGAAAGACAGAGAGAGAGAGAGAGAGAGACAGAGATAGAGAGAGACAGATTAGAGATGGAGAGATGGCCTCAGTGGACCCGTATGTGGCTCGACTTGGGTTATTTTTAGAGATGGGGAGGTGGCTTGGTAGGGCGTGTTGCCTGTGAGGGGGCATAGAGAGAGAGAAAGAGAGAGAGAGGTTAGAGTTAGACGTCACGCTGGCCCTGCGTGGGTGGCTTGGTTAGCGCTGTGGGTTTCAGCATGCATTCCCTGATCGCTGTCTCTAAAATAAACCCCAGTCTGAGCAGAAAGGTTCCCACTTGCTACTGTTTCCTTGACTGAGAGGAAGCTTCACGGTGTAACGCTCTCGCATCTCTTGCACTACGAGGATGATGAAACAGACGACAGATGCTGTGGTCTTGCTGGAACACTAGTGCTAACAAATAGCGACAGCAATGCTCAGCCTGTACTTACTTCAGTGCAGGGAATGGGAAAAGCCACCCAAAGCAATGTGGGTGAATGTATGTGTGTGTGTGTATATGTGTGTGCGTGTGCATGCGTGTGTGTGTGTGCTGCATCTGGTCAGCCATCCCCGACTTCTTTCTTCTTCTCTTTGGCCTTGACCGAGGGCTTTTTGGACACCTTTACTTTCTCTTCCTCAGGCTCCAGCGCTGAGTCGTTCTCCCTGCTCGATTCTTTCTTCGACTCTTTCTTCGACTCTTTCTTCGACTCTTTCTTCGACTCTTTCTTCGACTCTTTCTCCTTGTTCGGCTCTTTTGAGTCCTTCTTGATTTCTTTTAACTCCTTCTCTGACTCCTTCTCTTTCTTTTCTTTTGATGAAACTGTGTGTGACATAAAACCACACATTTAAAAGAGTGTTGAAAATCAGATCAAATGATTATTTTTTTTTAACAATTCAGATTTCTTTACACAATTTTGATGTAAAAACATTTCCAGTAATAAGAACGTAGTAATATATGTACATTTAATAGATGATGAATAAGATTTCTGAAGAAAAACAGCATTAGGAAAAAGAACAAACAATCAGATGGTGTAAGAACACATTGCTTCATTTGCTTAAAAAGTTTTATCCAAATTCAACACATTTCCAGTTTATATCCTGAATTAGCCATGTCTAAAATTTAAACGTAAACAAAATATTTTTTCTTTTATTTCAGTTTCTATTGTAACATTTCTACATATTATTACTACTACATATATATATATATATATATATATAAACTACAGTGAAATTTAATTAAAAATATGTATTATTAATATTTATTATTAAAAATAAAAGATGTAAAATATATATATATATATATATATATATATATATATATATATATATATATATATATATATATATATATATATATAACAATTTTTCTTTTAATAATAAATATTAATAATACATATTTTTAATTAAATTTCACTGTAGTTTTTGAAATTTTATGCTGTTCACAATTTGCTCTTGTTGATCAGACCTGCTGTATAAAATGAAGGTGTATGAAGGACAACACAAGGTGAATTATTTCTACTTGGTGCGTGTTATCGGGTGTCGAACCGCGGCTACCTTTAGAGGTCAGAGATAACATTGAGACTGAGGAATTTAACCGATTAAGACGGACGCAAAAATGTTTTAAGGATAAGTGTGCATATGAATTCCCCCCACACACACACACACACACACACACACACACACACACACACACACACACACATACACAGAAGCAACAGTGCTCACACACTGAACATAAAGTACAAAATTTTTAATGCATATGCTTATTGTTGTGCAAACACCACACACACACACACACACACACACACACACACACACACACACACACACACACACACACAGAGTTAAGAGAGTGTGTAGAATGCAGTTGTGTGACTGTGGCATAATTAAGCCGGTGTCTGCTGTCAGCTCCCGTGGGGAAAAGTTGCGAGCTTGGCCAGTCTCTCATTTTATATCTCTATCTCTCTGGACCCGGAGGCGCCAAGTGCGCAGGTGGGAGGATTGAGATTCGTCCCGGGGGGTTAAGTGTTCTCTCTTTGGGGTGTGTGTACAAGTGCTGGGCAGTATCACGGGGTTAAGGGCATGATCCCTTCGTGTGCGTCTGATTCTGACAGACATTTCTCCTGCGTGCTGTGAATGACAGAGTGACAACAGCACCTGACTCATAACAAAAGAAACGTGAACACACACACACACACACACACACACACACACACACACACACACGCTCAGGTCCTCAGCAGCTGACTGGCTCACTGATTAGGTAAGAACAGGACCATCCAGTCACAGCGATCGCTTTTGCTTATTTATGTCTAGTAAAGCGTCCTGTGTGTTTTCCAGAGTGACCGTTTTAAAGAAATCTCCTCTGGTAATATAAACATCGAGATTACGTTCGGACCGAGAGAACTTCTAAGCGCTCCCATATGACGGAAACCTCAACATGCAAATAAGCTCCCGTGCGGCCTCCAAACCAAAACAAGGGGGCGAGATAAGAAGAAATACATACATGAAAAACTATAGAGAGGCTCGTAAAAGAAAGCCGCACGGGCAGCACAACAAAGCAGCACGTGTGATGTGAGGCGGAAAAGCACTAATAAAGTTGGAGTCTATATATAAGCAGAGGCGGCTTCAAGAGCCAGTAGAGCCAGCGCCAAGCCAGGCACGAAGCAGCCAGACCCTTAGATCTTTTACAGCTAATTAAAGCTGCAGTATGTAACTTTGTTAAGTATAAAGAATAACTGTATTTGAAATATTGAATCAAAAGACTTTTTGAAGCAGTAGAGGAAAATGCTCTTGTACATGGTGATTCTGAGGCAGGTTATTCTGAGAAGTCTAAAGCATGAATGAATAAACGTAAAGATATGAGGTGTGTGTGTGCTAAGACACATTCTCTTACACATAATTAAAAAATTTTTATACTTACTGCTTTATATGCTACCAGGTAATGAAAAAAACTTTATTACTTAACAGACATTTTGACCTTACTATACGAAACTGAGCTAAATAATCAATATAAAAACAACACTAAATGTATACAAACAACCAAATATTATCAATTTCATCAAATCTAAAAACCATATACACTATATTGCCAAAAGTTTTGGGACACCATTCAGGTGTTGTTTTTCAGGTGTTGGGCTCGGCCCCTTAGTTCCAGTGAAAGGAACTCTTAATGCTTCAGCATACCAAGACATTTTGGACAATTTCATGCTCCCAACATTGAGGGATTTGGGGATGACCCCTTCCTGTTCCAACATGACTGCACACCAGTGAACAAAGTTTGCGAGTTTGGTGTGGAGGAACTTGACTGGCCTGCACAGAGTCCTAACCTCAACCCCATAGAACACCTTTGGGATGAATTAGAGCCGAGACTGCGAGCCAGGCCTTCTCGTCCAACATCAGTGCCTGACCTCACAAATGTGCTTTTACTTTTACACACTAAACCTTGTGGAAAGCCTTCCCAGAAGAGTTGAAGCTGTTATAGCTGCAAAGGGCGGGACAACTCCATATTACATTCATACACATGTAAAGGCAGACGTCCCAAAACTTTTGGCAATATAGTGTATCTCAGATAGTTGATTTTAAGACCTATGCTACGTTTACACCGCCACCAATTTTACGCCTCATGATATTCAGATTGCTATGTTAGTCCCAGTGGACGTGTCGTATCTTTAACATACTGCTAGTTGCAATGGTTTCACCGGTCTAAGAGGGTATCAAAACTAACTAGCTACAGAACTACACCTCTTTTTGTCAAACTTTGCAACAGTTATATTAAGAAGACTTCTCTTTAATTTCCACCGTTTGTGTGTGCGTGTGTGTGTGTGTGTGTGTGTGTGTGTGCGTGTGTGTGTGTGAATGGAAATGGAGCTGGCAGTATGTCACAGGTCACAGGTTAATCCCATACTGTCAGGTAGTGGCAGGTCTAATCCTTACAGCTACTGTGTTGGAGTGTATGAGCGCACGTGAAGAGGAAGCTGAGGTGTGAGTTCACAACAGAAAACAAAATCTGACAACAGTTAATCAAGGATTACAAAATATCTTTACAATAAACTGCAAATAGTTAAGAAGGTAAAAAATAACAAAATAAAATAAAAATAAAGTCTGGAATAGGTGCAAGTTTGTTAGGAAGCACATTTCCTGTCCCTTTCCCCCCACACACACACACACACACACACACACACACACACACACACACACACACACACACACACCACAGACTAAACACAACCTCCGGTTAGCGTGTATCTACCAGTGGAACATCTCCTGTGTAACCTCACATGTTCCGAGCATGTATGAGCTTCAAAGTGACTGTCCGGAGAAATGTGTGTGTGTTTGTGTGTTTCTTCTACAACACAGCGCTCTCATATCAGGCACCAGCACTCGAGCACACACAGAAAGAAGGACAGCGGTAAACAGTTTGATAACGCTGGCCGAGGACAAAGCGCGTATCGGCGTTTCAAAGAGTCGATTTTCCGCTCAGGTGGGTGTGTGAGATTCTGACGAGCGTAGTCAAAACACACACATGGACACACAGAGCGCCTGCATGGACCTCTGGACTGTTCGATGCGGGAGGCTTCTGCGCTTCTTCCCACTGTTTTTATAAATACTGTGGCTCTGCTGGCCGACTCTCGAACACTGGTGTGTGTGTGTGTGTGTCAGTGTCGCTGGCTGCAAGCTAAAAGTGGAAGCCGTGGGAATCGTCCGGTCAGTGTGTGACTGTGTGAGAGTGTGTTCTGTGAGATTTGATTCGATCAGTAAGGCAGGAGACTTACTAAATATCACACAATACACACTCACAAAGCTCAAACAGTATATGTCTCTAACCTCCACTTTCATAAATGTGTGGCGGCCCAGGAAAACCCATCATGTGGTGACATTTTTACATTTTCTACTACATATAGGGATTCCTGAACTGAAATATTCTTTTCCTTTTTGTGTATCAAACTTGTGAAATCTCCATCTGATGGTGGCACAGGAGCAAAAACAAGAATAAGAAGCTACAACCTGAATTTACATCAAACTGACCTTACATCAAATTTAAATTGTATAATTAGGTTTATGTGCAAAGTTTCAAATTCAATTTTATTAACAAAAGTTCATAATACAAGGGGGGCACAGTCCCCCTTGCACGTTTGCCTCACACCTCCAGGGTTGGGGGTTCGATTCCCGCCTCCGCCATGTGTGTGTGTGGAGTTTGCATGTTCTCCCCGTGCCTCGGGGGTTTCCTCCGGGTACTCCGGTTTCCTCCCCCGTTCCAAAGACATGCATTGTAGGTTGATTGGCATCTCTAAATTGTCCGTAGTGTGTGAGTGAATGAGAGCGTGTGTGTGTCCTGTGATGGGTTGGCACTCCGTCCAGGGTGCATCCTGCCTTGATCCCCAAAGTTATGCCTGAGATAGGCACAGAATTTCTGCTGAAAATGTTAGGAATCCCTGTTTCTTAAGAAAATATAGCAAAAAATCTGTTCATGTGCAAAAAGATTCAAACATATAAAACGTTTGAAAGCAAGGTAGCAGTGCAGAGTGGTTACATTTCAATGCTGTAAATTGTTTTGCATAAGATTCTTAACTGGAAGGTGGGGATGAAGCTGGAGGCTGATGGAATCAGGGGTTTTCATCATCATGGTCAGATGATCAAATGGCAGCACTCATTCCAATTTTTAAGACACAAAACATTCATTTTCACAAACTGCTTGCAGAACAGGGCCATGGTGGATCTTCGGGAAAGGGGAACACATCCTGGATGGGTTGGAAGTCACAAGGCACCATGCACACACACTCCTTCACAGATCCATCTTCTTTCAAGGTAAATCAGAGAACCTGAATGCTAACACAAAAATTCCCAACAGGCTCAGGACTGCTGAATCTGATTTTAGGGCAGTGGTTAAAGCTAAGAAGATCACACACTCAGAGCTCACTTCTTGGGGTGTGTTTAGATTCCAGGACTGCCAGAGACAGATGCACCTTTCCCAAGAGGTGACTTTTGATGACAGATAGAATAGAAGCCTTTATTTGTCACATATACATTACAGCACAGTGAAATTCTTTCTTCGCATATACCAACTTTGGAGGTTGGGGTCCGAGCACAGGGTCAGCCATGATACAGTGCCCTTGGAGAGGTGAGGGTTAAGGGCCTTGCTCAGGGGCCCAACTTGCTAGGCAGTGCAGGGGCTTGAACCCCGATCCTCTGCTCAACAACCCAGAGTAACACATTTTACTTGGCTGCTGTTGTTAAATCTTTCCGCTCATGATTGGGATCAGGCAAATTCGAAACCCATAATAAAATGCCTCTGCTATCTGGGTGGGAAAGATGGATTCCTCTATTTCCACCTCCAGGCAATGCAACATTAGTCAATTGTGTGCATCTGTGAGCTCATGTATACAGAATAGGGCAGTCCTCGGATGGGTGGGAATTGGATATAAATAAATTAGCGAAGTAAATTGGGTCAAAAAAAACAAAAAAAAACAAAAAGTAAAACGTAATATGTTTTCTGGAAAGAACGCCACAGCTGTAAAGTTACAATCAGTAACTGATTTACATGTTCTTGGTCAACCATAGTAGATTGAGTAAATAAAGAGAATATAATTATTATTCAGCCTGGAATTTAGACATACGGATCTCCAGTGTTTTCCTTAGCGTAATCTTTTCTATAAGTACATTCTGTGATTTTAGATCAACAACAGTTGATAGATCCTGATGAAGTCTGTTTGGAAGTCCTAATTGCTTACATCATGACTGTTTGTAAACAACAAAATGATAAATCATCATATGTTGGCCGGTGGAGTGGGAAGAAACGTTCGCCGGGGTCTGGCGGCATCTGCAGCGAATTGTCTCAGACGGGAATTGTTTATATGCAGTCAAACTGAGGCAAACGGAAAAATCGCAGAGCGTGGCTTTATGTTTAAGAGTTTAGGATCTTTCACATTTTCACAATTAACTTTCCCACACAGGGAAGCACATACTGCAGATTATACCCCACCTTTCACTGTACTTACGATCGCTGTCTAAAGTAGTATCTGTGACGGTGAACAGCACAGGAAAGCTCCAGGTGTGGGATAAGCGAGGGATAATGAAGTGAATCGACTATTGTAAAGGACTTGGGGAAAATTCCCTTCATTTTTATTCACTGTAAATGGGAGGGATGAGCTTGTCGACGGCGACTAACCGTGATTTTTTTTTTTTTAAATGAAGGATAGCAATTCACAATGGCATGTGCCAAAGCCAGACGAGTTGTGGTTTGTGTGTTTGGGCGGGAGGCAAGACTGGGGTGGGTGGTGGGGGTGCCGGCTGGGATGGAAAGGAAAGGATGTATGGATGGAGACAGACAGAGGGAGAGAGAGGATGGTTACAGCGGTTAGCTTGTTGTGCTGATCTGGTTTCTTAATACTATTCCTGCCTCTGGAATGCAGGCGTAGGGGTTGAGGAACCCAATCTTGCTGATCCGTCTGTGTATTCTGGTGAAAGCTTCTCCCAATGGGTAATTAACTCGAATAAAGCTCCGAGCATGCAGGAACGCACACCTGCAAGATGCAAACAATCGAGGTGCACCAGGAGGAAGGACTTTGCGCAATCTGTGTTTACTCTGGCCGCGCTCAGCTCGCGCTCGAGGGTGTGGTGCAAGTGTGATCATTCCCGTGGTCAGTGGAGATATTTTCTCTCTTCTTGTCAACGCCCTGGTACGCAAACGTCTCCCCTTTGCACACTCGCAACTCTGGTCTACTGTCTCGGGGTTTGCAAAGTCTGCATTCTGCCCACATAGAGCTCGACCACATCTAAGACGAGTTAATTCAAGTGGTAGGCCCCGTGGACACATGCATGCACACCAAATCTTAAGTGTGTAATCATGCAGGCTGACACACACATTGCGAGGCATGCTTAAAAGCAGTGTTATATTTTAATGTTTGCAGGAACACACACACACACACACACACACACACTCAATATGTCGGGCTTGCATTTGAATTTGTGCACAAAGAAACCACACAAAAAACATACAACGCACAAAAGAGCCACACATGCTCGATTTCTCCGGTGCTAAGCCGGAGCGTTCTGTCTCTGGAAAGCCACAGGCTTCCTTTGTTGCGGCAACATGTTTGAAAAATCGCTGCAGGGAATCCAAATGGGTTTTTTACCACTTTGCTGCTTCGCACTGGCAATTCGTCTTCTCGTAACCACCAAGCAACCAATTTCACAGAATTCTAACCACTGGCACACAAAAATATGCATGTCTGTGTTTATAAAAATGGGAAATTTTTTGCCCCCTTGCTCGCATATTTCAGCTCCGCTAAAACCTCAAACAGGTGCTGTGAGCTGTGACAAAAAGTCCCGATTATTTTAATCATGTCCTAAAATTCTCCATGCATTCATTTTTTTGTATGTTTGTGGCTGGACATGTAGGCGATGGTTTCCTCACAGGGTCAGGCTGGATTTTATCACTGCAGCCGTTATTTCAGACCCCGAGGCAGCCTCCTCCCTCACTGTATCTTAACAGAATCATAAATCTGCTAGTGGTTCTATCCTCCCTCTCTCTGTATCTTCCTCTACATCTCTCCCTTTCTCCCTCTCTCTCTCTCTCCGGTGCTATCTGTATCACCCCTGGGCTGTTGGATGGTTTTGTCAAGAACACCTGCTCCACTGAAAAATATGACGTGTTCTTTCTTCTAAGGGAGTAGAAGCTTGATGAAAATCTAAAAAAAAAAAAAAAAAGAAAAAAAAAAGAAAAGAAAAAAACAAGCCTTTTGAATCCACAAAGTCCCCTCCGTTGTCCTGAAGAATTTCTGTTGTCTAGACCTATTTATCTTTGGGTCTTACACCATACAATACCCTATAATCATTGTGCAAATAAAGCAATAGACAACCAACAATCTCCAAGATGCCTGAGAGTCAAGTAGCTCGATCTATCGGACCTATCAAGTTAAAGCCACCTTGCGTGGAAACCTTTTTTTTGGGTTGTTTTCAAAGAAACTGTTTTGATTCTGCCGTTTCCCACAGTGTCAGATCGGCCTTTACAATCTAATGTTAACTTCAGTAGCTATGACAGGCATGTCATAAAGCACCAGATATCATCACTCAACTAAATAGGGAAGGAAAAAAAAAATGAAAGTCTTATTCTTGGCCAGACGGACGATTTCTGTTTTTGGTCATGAATGTAGCGGCAGCTTGCAGGTCAACCTTTGCCAAAGACACTTTATAAACCATGTGGCCTTCTTAAATGAGCGAGAGGGAAGAAAAAAGGGGCAGGAAATAGTTTAATGTAGAATAGAAACAAAAGGGACATTATGTCAGGAGAAAATCTGAGAACAAATTCGACTTCTTTCTTGATGTTTTCTCTCGTTGCATAGGTTGTATGATTAGAGCACAAGTTAGAACCCTTGAAGGGCTATGATGCAGTGGGCCATTTTCTATGCTAACATAAGACCTTTGCGGAGCGGACAGGATTTATGTCCGAAATGAACCTCTGGCACCCGAGATGGCTTAACTGCGATTTAAAGTGTGCCATAATTCAAGTCGCCCGCCTACCAAAGAAAACCTTTTTGGCCCAGGCAGGAATTGCAAGATCTGCTTCTTAAAGGCTGTTCTTCAAAATGTGCATGCGTGTATGGTGTTCTTCAGCAAAGCAATTAGAATAAAGTCTCTGCTCGATGACAAGAGCGGTGTCGACATAAGGTTTAGCCAGGCGGGAGCTCAGGGTCATTTTAGATAAGACAAAATAGAGCTGAGGTACTTCCTTGGATGTATGCGCTCACTTATTATACCATCCATCATCTCGGTTTGATGAAATCCTCTTGTAGACATGAATAAGGCTGTCACTGGGCCAGACAGATAGACTGGACTAATGTGGCCCCTCATGACAGGTACATTGTGTCTCCTGATGTGGGTGGGAGGGTTAGTGGTAATGGCGCTGGCTAAGGAGATGAGATTGGAGATTCCGCAGCAGATCATGCGGCTGTGAAAAGGCAGGAATGTCTGGTTCAAAGCTGAAGACCAAGAGCTCCATAATACTCCCTAATACTGATCTTACTGACTGGTCATGACAGAGATAGAGAGATAGAGTAGGATAAAGGCTCAGAAGGACCTGTGTGTGTGAATATTAGCATCATCAAATACAAATACACTGAATAGGCAAAAGTATGTGGACACCTGACCAATCCTAGACTTTTTGAACATCTCCTTCCAGATTTACTGCTCCACTCTTCTGGGAAGTCTTTCCACTAGATGTTGGAGTGAGGCTGTTGCCATTCAGCCACAAGAGCATTCAGCCAACCAGGCACTGATGTCTAGCGAAGAGGCCTGGGATGCAGTCTGCATTCCAGTTCATCCCAAAGGAGTTCAGTGAGGGTTGAGGTCAAGGATCTCTTCAGGCCACTTGAGTTCATCCTCACTAACCTCATCTTTTCATAGACCTTATTTTGTACACAGAAGCACTGCCATGTTGGAGCATGCGTGGGCCCTGTAGTTCAAGTGAAAGGAAATCTTAATTCCACATCATACAAGGACATTTCAGACAATTCCATGCTTCTATCTTTGTGGCAACGGTTTGGGGAAGAACATATGTGTGTTATAATCAGGTGTCTACACACTTTTGGCTATTTTGTGTATCTGCATTTGGATTTAAGTAAAAAATATGTGTCCTAAAAGAAACTGTCAGCATGGTGTGTGAAATGAACCTTCACCCATATCCTACAAGTTATTAATGCTCTCAATTAGAGGATTCTTTTGGGATCCAGCACAGTTGTTAATTATTGTTTATACTAACCTGATATTTTCAAAACCTTTTAATTGACTCTATTTGCAAAAATATGAACATACTATTGACCAGGCAGTTACTAAGGACGAATGCATGAGTACTATAAATGCATTCCGTGAACGTGGACTTTCTTTGTTCTGTAAGCTGTGCGTCTGATCTGGGAGATTTGCGTCTTTTTGTGACGTCCCACAGGATCCAAGTCCTTTACAGGGCATGTCCTATTAATATCTGTATTTGTGTCTGTTTAAAAAAAAAACACATTATCTGTTCAATCCAAACAATGTATTCCCATAGACGTTCGCCCAGATTCTTCCAGGTTTGCTCAATAATGAGCTTATAACTCCATGCCACTTCCTATTAATGTTAAACACAAGAATACAGATTCATTATTGTGTATATGTGTGCGCCCAGGTGGAATTGCTGACCACACATAACCATCTTTGAGAAATCCACCGCAGACACATTTCCCCCTTTTTTCCCCTTCAAACAGTACTTTTCTTCATGCCTGTGGAATCCCACTTATTCTGAATGACCAAAATTGTTTGTGACTAATTGTTAACAAATGGCCAAAACTTGGGGGCAGAGGTAGCGTTTTGGCTCTGAGCTTCCTGATACATTAGCTTTATTGAAGAGAAGAAAAAAAAAAAATATTGGAAGACATCCATCTTGTGCTCTGTTAATTAGCTTTGAATGGGCCAGCGTGTGGACTGACTGTGTCCTCGTGTTATTTTAACTCCCCGAATGGTGTCAACGTCGTGGCTGTGTGAAGTTTTAAACATTTCCTCGATTGCTCTGGAGGGTGAAGGTCTACAGTGACTAGAAAATTAGACAGTACAAAAAAAAAAAAAAAAAAATCATGATTCCATAATAGTCTCTAACCTTTTACTTCTTAAATACATGTTTTTTGTCTGAGAGCTCTTCAGATGTATCCTGTATTACCTACTTAACATCAGAAATTCTTCAGGATTTTCTGCAGAATGTTTTCCGAAGACTTCTCCAAGTCAACAGCTGCGTAGCACAGGATACACTGTCTTTCTATGTGTGTGTGTGTTGTTGTTTTTTTGCATTTAGCCATGCAATAAGCAATTTTGGAAGATGCTATAAATGCCTGGACAGTTTTGTAATTTTTTTTGCATCCAGCCGTTTCTTTTCTTTTTTTTTTCAATAAAGAATTCAATAGGCTTGGCCTTAAGGCTCGGACATTTTCTGGTCAAAATACACTGTGGTTTGAACATACCATCTGTCTGCTATTCTAGTAAATCCACATTTGATGTCTGGAACGTTTTTTTTTTGTTTTTCTGTCCAACAATCCAACAACCTGTCCATGTTTGCATAATTATCACTTGGCATCTCTGTATATTAGAGGTAATTTACCTCGGTACTGAGGTTAAATTTGATTAGATGTAGGCCTGCAGCCAGTATGGAGTAATACTCCAGACTGTCAAGTCGCTTAAAATTATTGACTTTTTTTGGTTTACTTTTGGGTTTTTTAATCTCGTCATGGTTGCGGTTCAACAAATAACATGTTAAATGATGAATCAGCATATAGACAGTTGTTAGATCTACAATGCTGACTATACAGTTTGCTGGAAAATATACATATATACTCATCACTTAGCTGGCTTGCTTGTTGCTAACTAAAGACGAACTAAATGCTCTTTATTTTTTTTCCCCCACCTAGCTTTTAGCGCAAATGTGTGAAGGATGAAAACGATGTTTTCTTTGAGTGCTAACTTCCCACTAGCGAGGTTAATCAAATGCATTATGATTCACTCTGTGATTCAACTTAAATTACAAGCCGACCTTAATACTTCAGAAAATTCCTCTAAAAACAAATAAACTGTCGTCCTGGTATATCTGTCTCATCAATTGTACACCATCCTGTTCTGTAGCCCTACATATATCCATAACAGGATATAACTAACAGATATTCTGCGCATTAAAATGAAATACTCATATTATGCCGTTCACAATACATTCAAGAAGTCAGTATAGAGAATAGTCACTTTGAATTTTAATAAGGAATGCATTCCTAATACATTACAGTTTTAAAGAAATGCATACCATCATCAGTGTAGGTTAATTATGCAGACGCACACGTTCCCCTTTGGGTGCAGTTAGTCATGGATTCACATACTTTTTAAGTGAATTTTCCTCTGCTATAATCTAATTTGGGGTAACATGAGCAGTTTGTGCACATGTTGGAGCTCATGCGTTGCCATCAAGCTGAATATTAGGTAATGATGGATCGGTGCTGTGAATAATGGGACAGATAGAATGTCACACAGACGAGCTTTTCCCAACAGTGCTCCAGCTTACAACGCCCTCGGAGGAAAAATCGCCACAAGGATAGTTTACTTTACGCCAGAATTTGTTAGAAATCGCCGATTTACATAAAAGCATAACAAGAGTATAACAGAACAGCAGCTCGGACTTTAGTGCTGACTGTATGGGATTATATTAGTGTGCTTGTTCTGGTATGTTTCTATAGCAACAGCTCAAACAGGGACTTGTTAAATGTGTGAATTTTTCATTTGTTGGAAGGAGTCTCCAGTGCCAACAGTGCTGTAACTAGGTTTTGGAGGAAACGAGGATTTTATGCTTAGTAAACCCCAAAAATGGGATTGCGTGTACGTGTGAAAAAATGCTACCGTGTGCTGTGATGCAAAAGGAGTAATCCACATGCTGCTACAGGGAAATAATTATCGTGGTTATTCTACATGCCAGGCCAAATCACACCACCCTGTCGATAATTATTTTCCTTCAACATCACAACACACCCCATGTCTTTTAATCCCTTCACTTATACATAATTTAATCATGTTCCTGGAAATTAATTCATCTTACTGTCTAGAGTGACTTGTAGTCTGTAGTCGACGCATACACATACTAAAATGCCAGCGTGTGAAACTTATAAAAAAAAAAAAAAAAAAAAAGAGAAAGTGTCCCTGTAAGGTTAAAACATGGCTGGTTAAAACAAAGCTGGTGTGTTGGTGTGTGTGTGTGTGTGGTTACACAATTATAGAAGAACAGAGACTGCTTTGTGTCTCATTGTGCTATTCTAATACCGCAAAATGAAGACAAGGATCCCGAGCTTTAGGCTTTTACACACAGCCTTCCGCTGCTGTTATTTGTTATTTGTGGTACTCTGCGTAGGTAGTAAGGTGGTAAGGGCGCCTTTTTTGTCCTCAGTCCAAAGATGGGCAGAGTGGACCAGGATGTTACTCTTTTAACAGTAAATAACAGAGAAGTCGCTGTGAAATGGCTTCGGAGCTGAGATTTGACTCTGTATGTTAACATGTTGCCTTTGGAAATAGAAGTAACAGCATGTTGAGATGCTTTACAGTGGATAGCGCTTGACATACGGCATGGCGCCACCCACTTTAAACGAGCATGACGCAAGGGGCCGGACATATACGGTCTAGAGAGTATTTAAATGGATGGACAGGAAGACTAGTATAGTATAGTATAGTGATAAAATTGGTAGTAGGATTTTTAGTTAAACTTTCACATTGGTGTCTATAACACAGTTACAGCTAAAAGCGCTGAAAACACTTATTTTAATGTGAAAATTCTGGGAGAAATGATGCAGAGAGCAAGTACAAACCCTCGGGAGATTATCAGGAAGTATCATGTGAATATGTCGATCTTTAATAAATAAATTTCTGTTATACAAGAGGAATGAAACACTCTGGAATGTACTGTTTATAGGTAAATATTCAGCTTCGAAGCGATAAGAGTTTGCATCAGGAGAGAACACCCCACCCCGACTTGGATTATTTTCCTATAACAGCATTCACGCAAGCGCTTTATTCCTTATATAGATAAATATTCCTTAATAATTCCTTATATAGGAATATATGCACCTGTGAAATAACACACGTGTTAAATCGATGAATCATCAGAAGTTGTTATGATTATACAATGCCATTGATTCCATCGCAATGAATGACAGATCACTCCACTACATACACATACACACACACTCCTGCCACACCCACCACAATTCCACCCAGTGTGTATTTTGTTTGTCTGGGTTGCTAGTGAGCAGGAAGCTGTTTATTTAACAAGTCTCATAGTGTGACAATTGTTTTTACAAGCTTTCTGATTAAAGCTACACACATGGGACTGGTGTAGAGTACTAATAGAAAAGTCCAGGTGGGTGTCAATAGTTGACAGCTACAAGCACTACACACACACACACACACAAACACACACACACGTCTCATCATCACAACAGAATCAAATGACGATTATTGTCCAGCACTCCCTTGGTGTCTCTACCACACCTATGGCTGTTGTCTGAGGTTCTTAGAGTGTGTGTGTGTGTGTGTGTGTGTGTGTGTGTGTGTGTGTGTGTGTGTGTGTGGGTTGGGGGTTAGCAGATTACATCAGCACATGTAGTCTGCATTACAGGTCGATAAGATCTGGCAATGTTTACTGGCTGTGTGTGTGTGTGTGTGTGTGTGTGTGAGACAGAGAGAGAGAGAGAGAGAGAGAGAGAGAGAGAGAGAGAGAGAGAGAGAGAGAGAGAGAGAGAGAGAGAGAGACTCTGCCTGTGTGTCGGTGCATGTATATGTGTTTGTGTGTCTGTTGTAATGGTAACAGCAAGCTGAGAGAAATGTGAGTGTCCACAGACCACAAGAAAGTCAGTAAAGAGATGAGAGAGAGAGAGAGAGAGAGCGTGAGCGAGAGAGAGAGAGGGATGGAGGGGGAGAGAGAGAGAGAGACAGACACAAACACACAGCAAGACTGAAAGTGGAAGAAGAAAGACAGATAGATGGAGAGACGGTTACAGAGAGATAAAGAGAAATGCAAGGAGAACAGAAGTGATAGGAAAAACATGAGAATTTTAGTGATTTTAGAAACCAAAACTGTGTTGTGGGCCACATTCACACACACACACACACACACAACCCCACACATATACATACACACACACACACACACACACACACACACACACACACACACACTACGGATGGTGTCTCTAGCCTCTGACTATTGCTGAAATATGGTCACATTGGATGTTCCAGCATTAACACACACACGCACACCCCACACACACACACACACACAACACACTCACACACACCCCTTAACCAAAAGAGGAGTCCACGAGCGAGTGAAGGCGTAATTAAAAAGTCCTCTGTGCGGCGCTGGGTTTCCGGCTGTAAATCTCCGAGTCCCTTTCTTGTGGAAGTCTACATTCCGTGCGGAGTCTGGTGACACGCAGTCGTAGCCAAACAATCCGTCCTAATCTGCAGCGAGCCGACTCGTCCCACTCGTCCCTAATTGCGCCGTAATTTGTTTGGCATTTGCTGGGCTTTTGCGGCTCTTCTCCTCACCAGGGACCGTGGGCCGTGTTCTGTGATTTCTGCTACGCTTCCGGGCTTGGGTCCAAATTCACTCACACACACACACACACACAAACACCATAAAACCATGTAGTGTATACAAGTAAACGTTTCCCTTCTTCTAACTAGTGTAGTATTCCTTGTAAGCTCCAAACTGTATTTGCGCTATTCCACACTTCTTCAGCACAGTATTAAAAATAGGAAGGACATCAGCACTCCTGGTGTCAAACAATGACAAATCAACGGAGAGAGTTTAGGTCATACCTCCCTTTACTGAATCCCCTATGTGGCGGGCGTTCACGTAGTTGTCATCCACATATTTGACGTAATGAGAAAATGTCTGCTATGGAGCAGCGTGTAGAACTGTAGAAAATCAGATGGTACAGCAAACGTAAAATAAGGAACATTCAAGAAGAGCGAAGAACAATCGAGAAGTCCACATTTCATGCCTTATAGCAGAGCGATTCTTTATTTATTAAAGAACATGTCATACCTATTGATTGAGTTACAATTTTATTGTGGAATGTGGAACAAGATGTTATCAATTACTCAATAGCAGTTATGAACACTCATTCCCTATTTCCACTGCCACCGTCACCAAGCAGTTCCTGACTACCAAGCTGGTATTATTATAACACCCTCCTCTACATCCTCAAAACAAGTTAGTTCCTGTTATCGATTAGCTATAACAGCTATAAACACTCTCTATTCCCTCTCGCCACTGCCACCAAGCAGTTCCTGACTACCAAGCTGGTATTATTATAACACCCTCCTCTACATCCTCAAAACAAGTTAGTTCCTGTTATCGATTAGCTATAACAGCTATAAACACTCTCTATTCCCTCTCGCCACTGCCACCAAGCAGTTCCTGACTACAAAGCTGGTATTATTATAACACCCTCCTCTACATCCTCAAAACAAGTTAGTTCCTGTTATCGATTAGCTATAACAGCTATAAACACTCTCTATTCCCTCTCGCCACTGCCACCAAGCAGTTCCTGACTACCAAGCTGGTATTATTATAACACCCTCCTCTACATCCTCAAAACAAGTTAGTTCCTGTTATCGATTAGCTATAACAGCTATAAACACTCTCTATTCCCTCTCGCCACTGCCACCAAGCAGTTCCTGACTACCAAGCTGGTATTATTATAACACCCTCCTCTACATCCTCAAAACAAGTTAGTTCCTGTTATCGATTAGCTATAACAGCTATAAACACTCTCTATTCCCTCTCGCCACTGCCACCAAGCAGTTCCTGACTACCAAGCTGGTATTATTATAACACCCTCCTCTACATCCTCAAAACAAGTTAGTTCCTGTTATCGATTAGCTATAACAGCTATAAACACTCTCTATTCCCTCTCGCCACTGCCACCAAGCAGTTCCTGACTACCAAGCTGGTATTATTATAACACCCTCCTCTACATCCTCAAAACAAGTTAGTTCCTGTTATCGATTAGCTATAACAGCTATAAACACTCTCTATTCCCTCTCGCCACTGCCACCAAGCAGTTCCTGACTACCAAGCTGGTATTATTATAACATCCTCCTCTACATCCTCAAAACAAGTTAGTTCCTGTTATCGATTAGCTATAACAGCTATAAACACTCTCTATTCCCTCTCGCCACTGCCACCAAGCAGTTCCTGACTACCAAGCTGGTATTATTATAACACCCTCCTCTACATCCTCAAAACAAGTTAGTTCCTGTTATCGATTAGCTATAACAGCTATAAACACTCTCTATTCCCTCTCGCCACTGCCACCAAGCAGTTCCTGACTACAAAGTTGGTATTATTATAACACCCTCCTCTACATCCTCAAAACAGTGTTCATTTTGACAGCCATTTTTGATTTAGTCTTATTATTTATCTTCAGATGAAAATGGGTATTAGTATTAGTCACATTTTAGTCATTTTTAATCTTTCATAAATCTCAACTCAGATAAGGGCGCATCAACTTCTCCAGAATGTAGATAGGGAAAAAATCGGGGCCAAAAATCATGTAGTGTATTCCAGCCTTAAGCATACGTACAGGGCCAATAACTTAAGCAACTTCCAAATCCATCTGTCATTTTAGAAACAGCTTGCTATCTGCATGCTATTAAGCTAGTGAAACAAATAAATAAATAATCTTGCTACATCACGTGATACAGATTTCATTAGAAACAGAACTGAATGCTGCAGAAAAGCCGAACTGTTGTGCATTTATGAAAGTCCGGCTCAGAGCTGTGCAGTAAGACTAGCTAACTGATGTTAGTTAACAAAGCTAAAATGTAAAAATGTAAAACTTGCTAGCGAATTTCCCTGTGGACACATCCAGTAACACTGACCTAAAGTTAAGAAAAAGTACTTAAATAAGACAAAATAGTTGAAGTTGCATAAATAGCAGGATGACGCACCTTCAGATGCCTCTTAAGATTTGTGGTATTCTTTCCACCTGAGTTTATTTAGCCTACCTAACTGTCTGAGATGCAAACACCCCTTATCCAATCCAGTGACAGGGATGCACATTTTGAAAGACGGTTAGCCGATACAAAGTGATCATTTATTTTGAATGTCCAATACTCCTAAAAAGAGCATTTTAGTCCAGTCTCGTCTCATTAACAACGAAATGTCTTAAATTTCATCATAGTTTTTATCATCAGATATTGGTTTCATCTTAGTCTCGTCAACGAATATTTTTTGTCATCGTCTTCGTTAACGAAATTAACACTGCCTCGAAACAAGTTAGTTCCTATTATCGATTAGCTATAGCAGCTATAAGACTACAGACTACACAGCTGATGATATCAGAGCACCGTCTTCTACTCTCCTTAACCCTGAGATGATAAAAATCCCAATAGTAGCCCAGTGGTGTGTGAAAAAAGAACTGACTAGAATCAGTACTCCAACTGGTGCTGACCATTTACATGAGGTCGTGAGTTCTTATTTTCCTTCAACAGTTCTCTAATCTAATCTGAGCGATGGAGTGGCGGACATACACCCCCGTATCCTCTTCTTCGAAAATGGATCTGGTGTGAGAAAGAGCTGAAGGAAACTGCACTTCTATACTAATCTGAAATCTGTCCTGTTGTGGCTGAGTCTTGAATAGACCTCTGTTCTGTGCAAAATGTTCAATACGAGGTAATAGGAATAACTCATGCTAGGAAGGAAGCAGGAAGCAGGTAGCCAAAGTGCAGAATTGTGGGAACCAGACTGCTGGGATTGTAAGAGTGGTTATCAGAAAAGATGACAGCGAGTGATCGATGGCAATGGAGCAACATTTACAGCAGGAAAACGTGGGTGAGGACATGTAGCGACGAGGTTTGTCCAAGTCTTACTGTCTGGTTGATGTCTTTTTGTTTTCACAGCGGAGATTTCAGGGGTCCGGCGAAGGCAAAGCAAAGACAAGGGCTGCCTCGTTTGCAAATTTGGCAAGCCAGGCAGCCAGCGGGAGGTGAAAGGCGTTTAAATCGGTGGTGACATGAAGGATAACAAACACCGCAGAGCGAGCTAATCACCGGCCTCCTGTGCTCTGAAGAAGCCTGAAGAATTACAGCGCCAGCGCCCGGCGAGAGCAAACAGCCCTCTGTTTAAACTTTCATCCTGCTCCCGCTATTCATCCAGCCCACTGCGAGAGGGAGCGTAGAGAGAGGAACGATGAAAGAAGCTCTTTTTAGGCTGCGAGTGATCGAACCCTCCACCACCTTTCTCTCCTCATAGCATTTATCACCTGGTGGGTGATGCCTCCCCTCTCTGACGCCCTGTAAAAAAAAAAAGCCTGTTCACAAAGAACAGTGGCATCAATTGACATTGGGCTTCTTTGACGTTGGGCTCTTGAGGGCAAGTTTGCCCGGTGGAACACTGGAGAGGATTGTGCTGGAGGAAATGGGAGCAGGAACCCCAGAAAACCACAGAGATCTCACTCCATATATCAATCCCCCTCTTCGACTCTGCTCTCGTCCCCGTCGTCCCCTCGTACCACTTGTGCTCTCGAAAAAACTTGACACGGCACGAGCTGCTTAAAAATTTTAAGGGTAAGAGAGCAAGCAATCTGGATAAGATGCCAAGAGAAATTCCAGCTTGGCCACTGGTCCAGGCGAGATTGGTAGAGCGGCACATGGTGTGCCCACACTACTCAAAACAACTTCTCCATAAACACCACAGCTGCTGGTGTGACTGGAATAGGAATCCAAAATGCTTAAACCCTTAAACACTTCACCGCCCATGGCTAAGCTTAGCCCTTACAGAGGTACACACTTGCAGTCCAACAAGTTATTCAACACCCACAGTGATCACTGGGCTTCAAATGTCTTAGTAAGGTATACTACAAAGGGATATAAGGAATAAAACCGCATGGGACATTTTGTTACAGGAAACTAATCAACAACTGAGTGGAGTGATGAGGCCTGACTTAAGTCAATTATTTTCCAGTAACAGCACATGCCAAAGTGAGTCATTCATCTTGTACCACAGCGATTTGCCATGCTAACAATTTTTATTTCAAAAAGAATTTTATTTTTATCCATTTGTTGTTACGTTCGTAGATTTCGTAAAACGTCTACAGAAAAAGGTTATGACAGCTGCAAACATTTTTGCTTCTAAAACATTTGCTTTGGTGGAAAATTTACAGCTTTACCGCTGACTGTTATGTTTCGCTGAAACTGGAGACTCCTTCCAAATAGGATAAACAAACATGGCTTCACAGAAAACATCACCATATTAACAGTTTCACATGTTGTTAAAAAACAGAATGTTAAAATCTGACTTACAAGACTTAAAATTCACGGAATGTCAGACGAATTCCTTTATCCTTTTTAAACGCCACATAGAGAACCACCAAGTCTTTAGCCATTTGTGGTATTAAAAGTAAAAAACGGTATTCTATACAGTATGTAAAGCAAAAATAGTTAGACCAAATGCCAGAGGTAGTCGAAAGGTAATTCAAAAAGTAATCAGATTAGATTACAGTTGAAATAATCGAAAAGATTATGTTACTGATTACATCTTTAGTCGTGTAATTTGTAATCAGGACTGAGTTACATTTCCTCAGAAATCAACCTGACATTGTTAAGGTCCTTGCTCAGGGGTCAGCTAGTGGCCGTGCTGGGATTTGAACGCAAACCTTGTTCTTATCTAATAATACCTAATATGCGACTTCTGTCTTTAGTCACAAGTGCCAAGGAAAATCTGAGACGAGTAAGAGTAGCACTACTAACACGAACCAAACACTCGAAGAACTCTGATAGTAAAATAGCTGGGGTTTGACCCCAAGCGCACGGCGAAAACCAGATGTGATCCGATCAATAGACTCTCTCTTCCTCTTTGTGTGTCTCTCTCTCTCTCTCTTTCTCTCTCATGGAGGGGAAACGCTGCTATTTATTTAGGTTAGGAGAATATACACTGGTGTGTCTTTGATGCAAATCCCCCTCCCTCTTTCTCACGCAGGCTTGTGGTTAGCCGAGCGGGAGCCCGTCGCCTTGGACGCTCCGCTTCCAATACAGGAAGCTGCCAAGGGTCTCGTTTCCACTGCTAACGTGACGGACACATTTTAAAACAAAGGCAGAACCTCTGGCATGGGAGTGTATGTCCATCTGTCAGTGTGTGTGCAGGTCTGGGGTGGGCAGAGTGTGTGTGTGTGTGTGTGTGGTGGGGGTAAACCAAAGACCCATCATAAAGAAAAGGAGGAGAGGATAGGGTGAAAACAAAAAGGAGAACCGTTTACGTTGGAATGTTATTACTTCCATGAACTACTTTTACAATAAATAATTAAAAAAAAATGATTTTATTTTATACATTTGTAAGTTAAATGTATTTTTAACAATAAATAAAAAATCTACACGAAAAGAATAATTACAAAACAATAAACTAAAAAAAATCAATAGGATAAATAAAATTAAAAAGGAACAAAAACAAAAATAATGGATAAATAAATACATAAATACAATGCAATAAAAATACCAAATGATCACAAAGTTGAGCGAGATATCAGCAACATGTAGTAAAAATAATTATTATAATAATATTATATTTATTACTGAATTTTATAATATAATTCAAATGCTTAAAATTCTTACAATGCTTAATTATTAATAATAATTAAGTGATATGAATGTAAAGTGTGGCACTACTGCTGTATTGTTATAGCATATTTATAACTATGTGTAACAGGAATAAATATGTGTATAGAGGATAGAGAGAGAGAGAGACAGAGAGAGAGAGAGAGAGAGAGAGAGAGAGAGAGAGGGAAAGAGAGAGAGAGATCCTTATCTCCATGACGACTCTACCATTGCTTTGTAAGGGTACGTGTTTCGTGATATCGCAGATGTAAGTGAGTGTTCAAAGTCAGCAGCCCTCTAGTCTGCATATCGATTTCACTCACCAATCGCTTTGATCAGCAGCAGAAGCAGAGTACAGGAGGGCTACAGGGGGCTCATCTGGAACACATCTGGGCCAAATCGGTTTCTGCGCCACAGCCACAACAGTGTCGACGTATGGATCCCCCGGGCTTAAGCCTTACACACACTCGCTGTGCTGGCTGGTTGTGGGAGAGGTGCAGTGCTTATGTGTAAAGAGGAACTCATCCTTCCCATCGCACCGTGGGGTCGGAGTGGATGAGGACGCCATTAGTGGGTGCGGATCGGGTCGGAAATGTGTTCAGAGTCACGCACGGAGGACAGAGGCTTTTTGTCGAATGCCTCAAAGAGTGAATAATTGTCTTTTTATAAAAAAGTGAAAATTAGATTGTAAACAAACTCATCTGAGTCGACTTCCTGTTCAAAGCAGCACTAATGACTGAAAAATAGCCATGAGCGAAATAGAGTGAAGCCTAGCATTTATATTGACCACACACACACACATACACACAACTACTCACAAACAAGTACACACATGCACACACATATACATGCATGCAACATGGACATGCGTGCACACACACACCTACTCACAAACAAGTACACATACGCACACACATATACATGCATGCAACACGCACATGCATGCACACACACCCCCACACAAACACACACCCACACACACACTTCCTGCTGTCATGCTGCTAAAACACCAGGAAGGGGGCACTTTGTTTGAGCCGGCACTGAACTGTGACTTTATTTAGAGTAAAGAGCTACAGTGTGTGTGTGTGTGTGGCTATTCATAAGGTCACAGCCTAAGCGAAAGGTGTGTGGTCTGTAGAGAGGAAGAAATAGTAGCGGTGGTACACAGATCACGTGTGTGTGTGTGTGTGTGTGTGTGTGTGTGTGTGTGTGTGTGTGTGTGTGTGTGTGAGTATTTTCTTTTTTTTCATGGCAGACAATCCCAATTAAGTAATTAATTCACTCCCTACAATGTGAGTGAATACTTATGTACAGCAATCAGTAGCAAATTATCAATGATTAAGTGGAATTAAAAAAAACTGCTGTAACTGCATACCGTCATCTTACATGGTGCTCACAACTGAAAACGGCAATCAACATTTTTAAAGACATTTTCAATAAAGATACTGTGTATTTCCTCCTCAGAGCTGTTCTCACTTGGATATAACTAATTCCAAACAAATTGCAGGATCCTGCGCTCTCATTGCCGCGGCCCGGGTTCGATTCCTGGGCAGGGCGCCAACCCAGCCACTGAAGAGTTAACCCTCAGTGCCGGTCCCAAGCCCGGATAAAAATGGGAGGGTTGCGACAAATAAAATGATTTATTTTGGGTCAATCTGTGAAGGATGCTATACACCAATTAGCAAACTCCATCCTGAAAAGTACCTCCACTTGAGCACAAACTAAAAACAGCCGTGGTTTATCCGGTGGAAATGATTCTTAAGCTCAGGTTCCTAAAAAGAGTTCCTAGAGTGCCGGAAAAAGTCTATGTGCACAAACACACACACACACACACACCCAAATCAGAACCTTGTGACATGATGATTGTGAATAAATCAAACAGGTTTTTAATTTTCAACCAAGGCGCAAAAATCTGATTTTTAATATGCTTAAATATTAAGTAAAGCAGACTACTGATCGGAAGGTTGTGAGTTCGAATCCCAGGTCTACCAAGCTGCCACTGCTGGGCCCTTGAGGGTCCATGTGGATGTAAATAATGAGAAATTGTAAGTCGCTCCAAATAAGGGCATCTACAAAATTCCAGGAATGTAACTCAAGTCAGGTCAAGTCAAGAAGCTTTATCGTCATTTCAACCACATATAGCTGATGCAGTACATAGTGAAATAAGACAATGTTTCTCCAGATCCCTGGTGCTACACACACAACATATAATTATAAAACAGAAACAACAACACAGTGCTAGGGACAGAAGTTTGTCCTAGCTACATAAAGTGCAACGTGTGAAAACAGGTGCAAACAGTGCAAAGACAGGACAGTGCAGAAACAGGAAGTACAAAGAACAACGCAGGACAGGACATAGCGCTGAAAAAAACATGTGCAACAAAAAAAAAAATGGAATGGGCCAACACGAGAAATTGTAAAAACCAGGTATCTAATAACATATATGTTTGTAAATATATGTTTATACATATATAATATATATATTCTCTTGGGATATCATATTAATGAGAAATCCGGTGTAGAAGTAGCAAAGACGTTGCTGCAAAGTCCCACAATGCAATGCTGCTATATGACAGAGATACTTAGGCAGAGACTTGGGTCGGCTAGTTATTAGCATCTGTTTGAGCGGAGTGTACGGATGACGAGGTGAGAGGCAGAAATGTAGAGTTCTTAGTGTTCTTTCTAAGAAAGAAAGAAAGAAAGAAAGAAAGAAGGAAAGAAAGAAAGAACTTGGGGATTAATGAAAAGTGGCTGATTTGAGCATGTGCGGCACGAGGTTAGTGATCGGGTATAAATCTCGATCAGATTACGTTGTGCACAGGCGTAAAGTAAATATTTAGAGAGTATTTATTCTGGAACAATGAGAACAAAGGGAGCGCTATGTTTGAGACGGAACACTTGAGCGCTTCAGCGGTCAGGCCTTCTGATTTGGACGACACAGCCTGAGAGCGTGTGTGTGCGAGTGTGTGTGTTGCAACCTTGATGTGGCAAGCTGATCAAATCCCATGCTTCCATTCCCACATGGATCAGGAGGACGTAAAATCTATCAAAGTGAAATCAAGAAAGAGAGAGAGAGAGAGAGAGAGAGAAAAGAGAGAGAGAGAGAGAGAGAGACAGGAATTATGCTGGAAAACAAGATGCAGAAAGTGTGCGCAAGCTGAGTGACGGCTGCGTGGGCTTTTACGCATGAGATTAATGTGAAGGGAGGAGAGGAGAGCATTGTGGGTAACAAAGAACAATGCTCGCATTCAGAAAGTGTCTTCAACACGACGACGGAAAGCCAGTCGAGCTCTTATAACAAGCCTGCTCATATGCTTACGGTCCACTTACACACACACACACACACACACACACACACGAATACACACAAGACCTCGCCACATGAATGAAAGAATAAAAGTGAACACTACAGGGATGAGGTTCTATTCCCCGATCGGTGACATCAGCGCCTGAGACGTAAGCGGCGCGGTGTCAGGTTGCTCCGAGATGAACGAGGAAATTTAGCTACAGACACCTTGTTTATTTGGAGGGAGAGATGAGGAAAGATAGATGCCGTAAATGAAGGAAGGCACTTAAGGTTATGGCGTGATTTGTAGGTCTTTGAGCTCGTCTTCGTCTTTAAGAACGTCTGGGGTAAGAGAGGGAGAGAGAGACAGGGAGAAAGAGAGAGAGAGAGAGAGAGAGAGAGTTCAATGTCTCAGAGTTATCCGCTACGGCGCTTACGCAAACAGTAATCCGAGCCTGTCTGCTCCGACACGCACGGCCTGTTTAACCCACGCGGATATTTATCACTGCGTACTGAAAAACACTTTCTCACACTTTCACTAATCCTAGCTAGTCTGCTGGAATGAACAAGTGCTACTGAAATACTGCTCCTTGAAAGGAATCATTCAAAATGTTTGTAGTTCTGTTAAAAATGCAAATAAATTAAGCCAAACGGATTCCCAATTCATGGTACGGTCACTTCAAAATATATTGTTTGTTCAGAAAATACACAAAAGTTTGAAAAATATCCCATTCCAGATTCCCGTCTTTGCTGTTTTGATAACCTCCAATGCTCAGGGAAGACTTTCTACTAGATTTTGGAGGATGGCTTTGGGAGAATTAGTGAGGTCAGACACCGATGTTGGTGATAATGAGGAGGTCTGCGGTCCAGTCAGTGTTCTCGGTTGTCCTAAAGATGTTCCGTTGAGATGAGAGCTTTGTGCAGGACACTCTAGCCTTCAAACCCCATGTCTTCATCATGCACAAAGGCATTGACCTACACCATGTTGCCAAAAGTTTTGGGACATCTGCCTTTACATGCACATGAATTTAATATGGAGTTGACCCACCCTTTGCAGCTATAACAGCTTCAGCTCTTCTGGGAAGGTGTTTATAGGAATTTTTGACCATTACTCTAGAAGCGCATTTGTGAGGTCAGGCACTAATGTCCTGGCTCGCAGTCTCTGCTCTAATTCATCGCAAAGGTGTTCTATCAGATTGAGGTCAGGACTCTGTGCAGGACAGTCAAGTTCCTCCACACCAAACTCGCTCATCCATGTATTTATGGACCTTGCTTTGTGCACTGGTGCGCAGTCATGTTGGAACAGGAAGGGGTCATCCCCAAACTGTTCCCACAAAGTTGGGAGCATGAAATCGTCCAAAATGTCTTGGTATGCTGAAGCATTAAGAGTTCCTTTCACTGGAACTAAGGGGCCGAGCCCAACCGCTGAAAAACAACACCTGAATTCAATGATTTGGAGGGGTGTCCCAAAACGTTTGCCAATTTAGTGTATATTTGGGTGTGGTAGTCAGGTGTCCAAAAACTTTTGGGCACGTAGTGTTGGAAATATTTAAATAGAAACCAAAAAGACTGCATTTAGGCCACTTTTAGCCAATGCTGTACTGATTGACACCAAAATATCTGCTGAAAAAGATTCAGATTTAAGCCTGGGCTGAATGATTTCAACATGATTTCTTCTGTCTGCTGTGGAGTTTACTTATCCAAAGTGCGTTTACTTGTGGTAAAGAAGTGGTAAATTCACATCAAAACTAATACCATCGTAATCTGGCCAAATCTCAAAAGGCTTGTGAGGAAACTTCAACAGTGCGCTCTCAGTGTAAACAGCAGAGACTTGGCTCTCACACTGAGCGCTAACAGCATCTACAGCCTGAGAGCCTGAGAACTGGGCTTCGCTCGCTCAGGCAGGGAGATTCCCGCTGCTCGGGCGGATGGAGATGAGCTACATTAACATCGGGAGGCAAACAGCGTAGCTCAGCCTGACAGAAAAAGAAAGAGAGCTCCACAGGTACGGGAGGTTCAGGTTCCTGTTTGGGGAGCACTTGTCTGCAGTGGGGCTGTAAATGGTGCTGCTCTAGTGTCTCGCTTAACATCAGAGCTAGTAATAACGACACCCAGCGCATAGAAAAGACTTCGGAACTTCCATCATCTAACATCCAATATTTGCATGGGTTTTTTTTGGAGACATTTTCCCATCTGTTGAGTGATGTTAGTGTAGTAATGATGATAACTTCACACTGGATAAGCGGCCTTTGTGCAGATCACATACTGTAGATAGGTGTGTCTTCATTGTAGTCACACTAAAAATTCCGTGTGTGTTACACACAGCATGCGTTTGTTGTTTTCACGGTTAATGTAAGCGCCACATTCCTTTGCTTCTCATTTGCATGAGCTTATATTAAAAAAAAAAAATTAAAAATTAAAAAAAGATATAGGAGTTTATGAGAAGGTATGTTCCTGACAGCCAAAATTGACAATACGACATGTAATGTATTGCCTTCAATGAAAGATTTTTTTCTTAATTACATCATATATCTCCGAATTACAAACTCCAAACTCTCCTCTCCTGAAGCAAGAGAGACTTCGGTTCCAGGTTGAATTTCAACTGCAAGGAATGCTTCAGATGCCATTAAAACGAGCAGCAATAAAGAACACATTAAACTTTCACACTTTCCTCATGTCTCCTTCGTTTTATTACCGTGAGTGATTTGAGGTGCAAGAGAAAACCTGGTTGCTATTAAATGATTAATTAGGGTTCGGCCGTGAAAGGGAAAGAAAAAAAAATAATTCAAGAAGGCCCATAACAAGCTTCTCGGGAGAAGATAAGGTTTCCAGAATGCAGGATCGACAGCAGCTGCCAATAAAACAAAGGGAAGAAAGACTACTTGGCACATTCGAGGTGATACGCAACGTAACATGGATTTAGGAGTCCTATTTAGGGGAGTAGTGGAACTCCGACACTTCGAGTGGCGCTGTTATAGCTGTGAGGCTGAGCTTGATTGCTCCACCGTGCGAACACAAGGCGTTTAATTTGGACGAGCCTGCGACATGGCCTCACTCGGCATACACTCTTTATGCGAGACTAAAGGATTTGCCTTTTTTAATATGTGACGCTGAGGGGGAGCGGTGGCAGGGGAGAGCTGTGCGACTGCAGGGAGCTGGCGCAGAGAGTGGGAAAAAGTCTGCGTGTTACTGCTAGCAACCTAGCAAGGGATCCAAATAAATCACTGCCTTTCATAGAGGGAATAATTTAATCACGATACGCACACACATAGAGCAATGCACTAATAAAAAGCTCCCATCACTATGTCTCAGGAATGGAGCTCAAGACTAGGAAACCCTGCGCCCGGCACAGCTCACGCTCCTTTTTATGAGCCCCAGACATTAGTATCAGTGAGGGAAGCCTCTATGTACTACGACAGAGCTAAGCTGGGCCCTGGTGACTCATCTATCCTTTAAATATAAAACAAATACAAACAAATGCAGGGCCATAAAAAGTAGAGTGGTCACGTCAGCGGTTACAGTACGCAGAAAAGGTACTGATCATAAATTTTCTGCTTGGTGTTTTTACTGGACTTTGGTGTAGCGGCTTTGTGGTTGCAGGTATTAAGACCAGCCTGGACTTAACGGAAGGCTGTGTCGTTTCTGGCTGGGAGTGAAGGAACAGAGCTTTACTCGAGCTCTTATGCAAACAGAGAAGAGTGATGATAAAAGAGATCGGTATCGTGATTGTAAGACTACTCTCCTTCTGGTAAGAGAGTACAGAAGGGAGAAATGATGTGGTGTTTTAGACTAGACAGGGAAGGAGCAATAAAAAAGGAATAAAAGAAAAAAGCACACTAAAAAAGATGAAAATCATGATGAAAAACAAACGCTACAACCAGCATTCAATCATAAGTCTTCATTAAGCACTTTAAGGAGCAGGAGCCAATTCTGGGAACACTTAGTGGACATATGCCCAGGATCGGAAGCCAGTCCATTCAGTCCATGGTCAGCCAGAGAACCTGGAGGAATCCCACATGGACACTCGGAGAACATGCAAAACTCTGTACAGACAGTAATCCCACCTCTGGGATTAAACTGGTGGCGCCGAAGCCATGTAGTGATAATGCTACCTGTTGTGCCACAGTGTTGCCCATCAACCAGCATAACCAGTATAATCCATGCTGGTTCCAATCAACCAACCACAAAGATCATCTGAACTTCAGCAAGAACAACATTAACTACAAGGTTCTGCTAGTCAACTATGGCTAAGCTGCAGCTAAGCCAGAATAAACCAGAATCATCTATGCTAGTATAAACTTGTCTTCTTACAATAGGAAGGGCAAGAAAAAAATAAGAAGCCTGTACCTCCTCATTCCTTGTTTATTACACTCCTTTGTCATGTGAGTTCATGGTTCCCACTTCTAATTCCTTCCAATGTATTTTATAGTCAAGCAGCTTCACTTTCTCAAGCTTCACAATACTCTTTGCACCATCGCTGCCTTTTTAATTGCGCCTGACATATACTTTGGCTTGCCTGAAATAAGAGATGAAGTGAGACAAAAGCTGAAGCCAAGGTTCCATCACCAAGTCTGTCCTAACAGCCCGCAGGAAGTTCTCGAAAGACTAATGATGTTTGTTTGTTATTTTTTAAAGCCGAGCTGGAGCGGTTATGGTTTTAAATCAGCATTACGTTGAGCATGCATGACAAAGCTCCGTCGTGAGTTCTGTTGGGGATTTTTTTTCTTTTTCATCCAACACAAGCAATATGAGGCCAAATGGAGGCTCGGTCCAGCTCACAGATGGATGGGTGGAGGGGGGGGGGTAGCTGAAATAAAGACACAGGGAGCAAGAGAGTTGGAGCAAAAAAATAAAAATACACAACTGGGTGCAAATGAAAAACTGCTGAGACCTCTCTCGGGTTATAAATTTTGCACAGTCCATTGCAGTCCGAGATTTTATGTTCTCCTCTGCTATAAAAAGTAATCAGTAAGGCTTAAATCACTCCTTTCCAAATTGTCAAAGAACACAAACACAAGCAAATACTCTATAACAGCTGGGGGAACCCTGGCAAACGGAAGAGGAACAAGAAATGGATGATAAAAGTTAAATGGATGAAAACGTGGAAAAATAATAGTCGGAGAACCTTGTAGCCTACTACACGATATATTACAACTGATAGTATTTGAACTTTACTCTAAATTCTGTTGACTTTTTGTGGAAATTGCAATAAAATCCTAATTACTGAGTTTAACAATTTAAGAGTCAGAAATCACGGCCTCTGTAGCAAAAGTGAGTTGTCACCATTTAGTCATGTTAGTTGCTTGTGTAGAAATTGTTTGTAGCTTACAAAAATATAGCCAAAAATATGTGGATGCCTGACCATCACACCCTTCCCTAAACTTCCACAAAATTGGAACTTTCCAGAATTGTCCTTTCCTGTACCTGTACGAACTCCATATTAATGCCCTTAATTGTTGAAATAAATGTTTAACAAGTACATTTGAGTGTGATGATCAAGGCGTCTAAATATTTTTGACCCTACAGTATTTATTAGATTTCGATCTAATTTGTATGGTACTCCTAGATACTTGAAATGGCTTTCCAGCACTGGCTTTTTATAGTGGAGTCAGAAGGTGTTATTCTATTCGAGGAAAGCTTCTAATCTTTTTTCTAGTAATCAAGACTATCAGATCATAACAAAAATTAAAAAAAATAAAAAACCAACATGGAGCATGGAACAGGAGATAGTTTGGGTATGTATGTTTTGGTTTGCAGGGTCAAGGTCCCTTGACTGTTTTATACAAGATTGCAGAGTGGACTGGGAGTCTTGTTGTTCTTAGATTAACTGATTTGCCAAGTTAAACTGGCTTCTAAGCCCTGCAACATTAACACAGGATCAGATCTACTGTGTGGCCACGTCGTCGCCATAGCACAGAGCTGAGGTAATGCCCACCCGCTGACTTTCAAAGAGTTGCCCTCAACTGTTGGTCTAATTCTATTTTGAATACCCTTATCAAACAGCTCATGGAACCACAATTTCAGCTGACTGTGTTAATGCCATTCAAACACCCACAGGGTTTTATTTCCATTTGCAGATGAAGCTATGGTTGCGATTGATTACTATTAGTTTGTATCACTGGGGAAAAAAATGAGCTGTAACCAAGATCTATAAGCAAAAAGAGGCGTTTGGGCCTGGATCTCTGACACATACCTCCCAGACATTATAAAGTACCACCCTGGTAATAGAACACAGCCCACCAAGTCCTCGCTGTGGGATTCCCCAAACTGATGGATCTGATGAAAACAACAGTGTCCAAATCTAAGAATGGTGCAAGATCTCTGACTTTTTCCTCACTAGATCTGTGATTTATTCCTCCCAGAAGGTATAAAGAACCAGACCTTAAATAGAACACAGCCCACTAAGCCCTTGCTGCGGCTGTCTCCGAAGTGATGGATCTCATGAAACCAGTGACGTACATATCTAAGAATGGTGCAAGTTCTCTTACTTATTTCTCCCTGAATCTCTGACCTAGTTGTCCTAGGAGGTAGATCCAGTCAGTGTATGAATAGAAGACAGTTCTAAATCTTCAGCATGACATCTGATTATAAAATATAAATATAAACCTAAATCCTAAAAAGGTGCAAGAATTCCAATTACCTTGACCTATGCCCTAATTCTGCCCCAGAAAAAAGGTGAAGGGAAAGGAATGGTTATCTGATCAAGGACAGGAGACAGATGAACAAGAAACACACACAACTGCTGTTTGTGTAAGTCAGGAAAGTAAAATTGATAACAGGCATCCACTGAATTCAACTGTGCTGAAACTCTGAAGCTATTGCTGCATTATTGATACGAATTTGTGTGGGAATGGGGCTTAACTGTAACATTGTGGTACCAGGAAATTGGAAGCTTGTGTAGGACAGGTGACGAGTGCAGGAAGGTGGAAAAAGACGTAAGAGGAGAGGAAAAAACAAGATCCCAACTCCAACCTCCGACAGGAAGTGCTCGCAGGTCCTGCAAGGCCAGGCGCAGCACACACACACACACACACACACACACACATTCCGAAAGACACACAAGTATCTCACAAATCTCACCCGGCTATGCAGTCAGCGATGAGAAATATGCGCGAGGGGAAAGCATGGCTGACCTCTGTCTGACCCTGAACGGCCTCTGGGAACTGCAAGCCTCTGCACTGTCTGCTCCAGACACAATGAGCCAACAAGTGCATTATTCAGACAAGCAAGGGAACATGAGACATGCAAGGGAAATCCATGACCTGGCAGTAGGACAAGTGAAAATGTTTCTTCGATTTGTGAACAAGCGTCTGACAAACTAGATCCAGACACCCACGCAGTTTCACCAAGTCACACTGAGAATTCTGGGCTAAAAAATAAATGCTTATTGCAAGCCAGAGATGCTTGAAAGCAAGATGTACGAGATTAACTTGTCTTTCATTTGGCTACCATGTCATTCGTTAAACTAAATCAGAGGGTGCTCTACATGCTGTGGAAAATCGTGGATGATCTGTAAACAGTGGACCTTTTGCAGACACGTCACATCTTTAATTAGACATGTAAGGGAGACTAAAGAAGCAGGGGCAAACTAGCCTCAAGCTCAAAGGCATTCTAATCAGGGATTCCTCGTCTGCTGGGGAAAGCCTACATGGTGCCAGGGCTCCAGCAGAGGAACCCATAATACCCAAGAAGCACATAAATCCTCTGACCATGCAGGCCTCCACCAGATGGGTAGAGGCAACGAAAGAGATAAACATGGACAAGAGGTAAGCTGGGCTATTTATAAAGGCAGCCGCCAGAGAGCATGGCTTCCACTTAGACTGACACACCCTGGCCGTGTAAAAACACACACGCAGGCAAATATCCAATGCGGCAAGAGGAGGTTGCACCTTCCAAGAAATGTTGCTGTTATTCCATGAAGCAACCTCACTGCCTTCGTGAAAAAACCTCCATCTCAGAGTCAGGAGGACAGGCATAAATCTGTATAGCCAAAGCCAGATGAGCCAGAGTTCTGCCTGGAAGCAGGGAGCACAGGTGGGGTTATCATGGGGAGTTTCCCTTAGTGAGGAACTCTTCCACTTGGCTGAAACAACATTGTTCCACTTCATGGGAATGAAACTCCTTAAATGGAGTGAAGAAAGCACTGGTACTATCGTGGAACTGTGTACAACATGGTATATTTGCTCCACTGAGACTTTATCCCGAGCCACAAATTCCAGCTGCTCTTGGGGGATCTACAATTGTTCCCTAAACATCTGGGAGATAATTTATGCAGTGAGTCCTGGACCTACCATGGGTTCTGCAACTTGGCAGGAGCCAGGACCTGAGCAAGGGCATCTTTGTATCTAAAAAACCTTGGCACAACTTGATTCGGAGCAGCAGCAGTTTTATTCTGAGGCTCCAATGGATAGTTGAATCTAGTCTGATGTGCATATCTATGTGTCCGCCAGGCCCTTCACATGAACATGCTGACCTGCAGAGCTGAGCCTCCCTTTGTGCCATGGTCATCATGAAAAACCAGGAAGTGGGATTAGTGAACAAAGACAGCATAGATCTGAGCGGGTCTGGTCTCCTAAACCCACTGAGCTCTTCAGTCTCACTGATTCTTATCAGGGTTCTGTACTTTGTTATCGGGGTGTAAAATAATCAGTGAATTTCCTGCAAGTCTGTTATGTAAAGGTGCGTGCATTGCATATTTTGCTAAAAAATTCTCAAAGCTTCAACCGTACAGTCTAGATCTTTACAGGACTTTTACAGGTCACACTCGTTCCTGACCATCTGGGGCCTTTTTTTCTGACAACGTCTCTCAAATGTTGGACTTGGGTCAGTCCCCAGAACACTAACCGGGAGTCAGATTTAATATTTAATTAGTGCGATTAAAAACATGTGTCGACAACCTTGCTGTCAACACGCTTTTGCTTTACGGTTGCTTTAGAAGGGGGTGTGTTGTGGGGGTACCTGGAAATGTAGCTAATTTCCATCCTTCAATATTTTGAATGGAGCGTGTTCCTGTTTTTACAAGGTAACGAAGGGCATTACTTACGTCTGTACACAAGGACAGATATATTTCTGTCCGCCCACTAGGAAATAAGAAGCGGGAAGTTGTGTGGGAGGATAGAGAGAAAAGAGAGAGAGAGAGAGAGAGAGAGAGAACATGGGGTATTTTTTCCTCCAATGAAACCACACGTCCTCCCAATTTTGTGGTTCGTTTCACAAATGACCTTCGACCTTTTGCCAGCTGCCAAATGTGCCTTGGCATACAGTGAAACCATGCACCGTACATCTGGAGAAACAAACACACAATGCGCACACACAAATCCTGGCCAGAGGCAAAAACCCCAGACTGTATAAAGAACCTAGAAGTCTCTCAAGCTGCGAAGAGACTAGGAAGTACACAAGGCGACCCCGGTTAGTCCCCCCGAGTTCTCGAACCTGTGTTCTCACTTATAGCAACTGACAGCATACAACTAGCTCCTCTCAGCTGCCAACCTCAATCCTGACCTCTATTTAACACACAACAACCAGGAGTGCAGTGGCACATCCAGACTGTCAGCACTGTTCTGTTGGGATATCATTCACGAGACAGATAAACAAGAAGGGGAATTAAAAAAAAGAAATAGTGTCTGAGTGGGAAGAATGTAAAAGAGAAGGGAGGGAGAGAATAGAAAAGAGCCAGCATGGACAAAGGATGGAAAGCACATATGTTAGTCATTGTACAGGGTCGATCCCATGTGCAGTAGGCTACAGAGCGCACTTAACGGGCCGGCTCTGGAAAAGTATATTTTACAATTCATTGCTTCCTTCTCGCAAAATTAAAGGCCTCTTGTTAAAAACAGAACTTGTCAAACGAAAGCAGCTTTTATTACTGAGCAAACTCGCGGCCTCTTTCTAGGGCCCACTTCCCAATCAGCTTGTTTTGTTTTCGTAAAAGGATACGGCTCGCTCCAGGCCCTCTGTGTGTGTGTGTGTGTGTGTGTGTGTGTGGGTTTGTGTATGTGTAAATGTGTTAGGGCTCTCTTCAGCAGCAGTGCACCTTGGTGCATAATCAGGTCCGTTCCACTGAAAAGAATACAGTGCGAGTGGATGAGCGAGGTTCAGTTTCTCACGGCTGGACGTTAAACTGTTCCACATTCCGAGAAGCAGAGTTCAGGTTCAACTGAGCAGAAAAGTTTTTTTTTTTGTACTTTGTCGGTGAATGACTACTATTATTTCATGAATAAAACATCAATGACCCCCTAGAGACTATAAATTGCTTTTGTGTTTAAAATACACACTAAAGTAACACTTGTGACTTTTACAGTGGAAAAAGTTTCAACTTTCTTGCCAATACTGCTGTCAGCGTCATCTTCACGATCGCTAACTAGCCAAGTCGATTCTCTACCACAACTCACTGTATAGCTTTGTTGTATAGATGCATTGCATTCAGGGACTCTGGGTCCAACATTTGCACCAAGGTCTCAGCAACTATTATGTTGAATTTCTCATTGATAGAATGATCAGCGTTGCTGGAAAAAGACGGTCTTGCTCGTTGAACAGTAAAACCTGATTGTAATTGTAACTGATTTAGCAACGTACCATCAAACAACAAAGTAGTACCACAATCACAACACAATTATTTGAATATAAACATACTAAATGTGTTTCAGAGTGGAGTTTTCCTTTAAGATTGAAGAACTAATTAACATTTTATTCTCAGCCGCAGACTGGTAGAAGTGCATATTTGAACTAAAACGATCCTTTTCCACCAGAAGAAAACTTCGTCTAAAGATGTTAGATATTTATTATCACCAAATATAATCTTATTTAGTGCTGCAGAGAATAAATTACCATCACTACCCGACTATTAGATTTTGAAATTTAATTTGGCCCTTGAGCTGTTTGTTGCCTAGGTCTGGTTTATATTTTAATCATTACTACAGAACAAACAAGAAATACAGTCTCAGACATCTAGAAAGCAAGAGAGAAGAGAGAAAAAGGCAGACACATGTGTCTGTTTCTGGGAGGAATGTTGATAGCCATCACACGTTCTTGTTCCTTCTCTGTTCCCTGGAAACTGCAGACATTTAATGAGATTTTTATGGGACCCACAGACAGAGAGAGATGCCCGGGCTGAACAAAAGCATCAGGCTCAGGTCCAGGCTAACATACGGACCCTGCTCCAGGACAGCAGCAGGTTGTCGTCAACTCCGGCTTGATCGCCGCTACCATCGGCTCGCTATTTCAAGGCTTCCATCTGATAGAACATTCCAGACTCATTACTGCAGTATAGTAAACATACAGCAAACCACGTCCTATTCCACATTAATCTACAGCTGGGAAAGTCAAGAAGCGGTCATGTATGCCCTACAAGGACGTTAGCTACCTACGAGACACTACCAAGAGCTAAACAAGGAAAAAGCCCTAGGACTAAAGAAACACCATTTAACAGTTATACTGTTGTTCCATCAATAGAAACCATTCATTTCCATTTCAACTTCATTCATTTAGAGAATTTTATATTTTTATGGTGAACCAAATTAATTAAAAGTTAGAAGATTCCCAGGAAATTATCATTAACTACATAGTCTGAGGTTAACATAGTGCGTGCTGTAAACATAGCAAAAATGCCACGTTGTATGTAGAATTCAAATCAATCATATGCTGCATAGTTGCAAGCAAGATAAATGTGGGCAAGAAAGATCTACTTTCACAGGAGGAAGTAATCAGAGCGATATGGCAGATCACCAACCGCAGAATTTTCTCCATCACATATATCCATTAAAACTTTTTTTCCGTCCAATGTGTACGTCCAGTCCTAAAAACTTGCCATGGAAGTGCAATTACACAGCTGCAAAGCAACCTTGTGGCTAGAAAAGTGCACAAAAGATATCCATGGCAAACGGTCTGAAGATGAGAGGACATCCTGTTCGATGGGACTTTTGTGGCAAGTTTGAATAATGCAAAAGGCTATAGGTGACCTTTAAATGTATGCTGATATTGTCCTGGATTTTGAGCGTGAAAATCAATTACGTACATGTGTAATTGATGCGTTAGGAAATGGAACCTTCAAGCAAAAAATGATAAGCTGGGACTGGGACTGTTTAGTAGACAGACACCCCACTGAGAGATTCTCTTAAGGAGGAGCTCTGTGTACTTTCGAGCAAGGTCATAAAATACGAGCCTTGGGTAGATACTTCTCCTCTTGGCGTTAGCCTCCCAGTCTAGCATCTGTTTCAATGTAGGTTCTCGTTTACTCTCTTGCTTCCCTATGACTCCCTGGAGAATCGTGTAGGGGATTAACAACTGTAGCAGATGATAGTTACGAGGACAGCCGCGATATTTTCAGCTGAAGTCTAGTAGTACTGTCCATCTTCTCTCTAAGGTTCCAATGGACCTGTCTGATTGAATTAGATAACGATGACTAATAAACAAATTTTATTTGCATTGATCTTTTGGGTGCCAGATCATGGTGTCAGAACACAAGCAGAATACATAGAGCGGTGATGTTTAGTGCAACACTGATGTCAGTCTAATTAGGTTTGTGTTTGTTTGGATTTGGCTTGGGTTTCTGGCCAGAGTTTCACGATCCCTGGCCTCCAGCCTCAAGGATAGAGATCGAGAACCGGTGGAAAACACCTGTGCTCTCACCGGGATAGTGAAGAAAGTAGATCCATGCAGATGTCTGTCTAGCTACAAGCAGACTTCCGAGCGGATCTCAAACTGACCGGAGCTGATTTATATGTATGGAAACACTTTGGGTATCACCACACACCAATCCATCACAATAGCGTTGTCCATGCTATAATGTATCATCCTGAATTCACACCACTTTTTGAGAGCTGGTCCCTCAGCTCGGCTGGTGGTGTTGTGATTGCAATTGCAGGTTGGTTGGTGTAGGTGTGTGCGTTTTGGAAGGGGGGAAGAGACTGAAAGGAAAAAAAAAAAAAAGACACTCTCCCTTTTATCTCAGTTTCATCTACTTTCATGTGTTCCACCCAAGGAGTGCAGCAGCTCATATCCAAAGCCACCGTTTGAAGCCTTTCAACTCCATTAGAGATGCTTCCTGCCTGACCTGCACCCTGTTAGGTGGTTTCATCTCCCTAATTATCTTTATGTCAGGCTCTGTGCATGTGTGTGTGTTGTGTGTGTGTGTGTGTTGGAAAGGTAAATGTGTGAAATTCTTTTTTTTTATTTTTTTTTTATCATTCTCTCTGTGAAGGGTTAGATGTATGGGGTTGGTTATTAAAGGGCATGTCTAAGCAGATGCACAAAACCACAAGGGCCTCATCTGAAGATCTGCATTACAGACAACTAATTAGGGATTAATAATTTCCGTTTTTGCTTTTGTCTGAGGCTGGGGAGATGACGGAGCCTGTTGCAAACCGTCCGAGGTGTCCTGGTTCTCCTCAGTTCTTTATGAGTGGTGGGGGTGGTAGAGGAAGCTTTGTTGTTTTGGCACAGGTGGGATCCAAAGAGGAAGTAAATCAAAAGATGTTTAGAGAGTTTGCACAGAGCTCTGAGCGAGATCCGGAGTGCTACAGATTTGTAGCACTCTTATGTTTGGCCTCTGTTGCTTCCCTGATGTTGAAAATCTTAATCGAAACTTAAATCATCACACTTTTTTTGTGGCGTAGAGAAGGACTGCAATACTGACATTGTTGTCATAATAGTATAATAATACAAAACACTGCTATGAAAACTCATTCACTAATCAGTAAAATGGCGTATTGAAGGAGCTTGGCAATTCACAGCGGTAAAAGGAATTTGACAAGCAATCCAATTGAGTGACGCTGAAACATAACTTGGCCAACAGCGTACAGCTTTCAGGTGAATGCTTATCACACTTATATAAATTCATGGAAACAAATCAGGCCAATTATAACAAGATTTGCTAGGTGGTCATATTGTATAACTACATTTCCCACAAGAAGTTCCAATGCAAGAAGTTCCAATGAGCTCAAATCCCGATGACGCCATTAACACCCACTGCTGGGAGTCAAGAGAGCAAATTTGTCCAAGCTCTCTGGGTGGGAAGGATGGCAAACTCTCACATCTGTTAATCAAAGACACGATAGCCAATCAGGGGCATGTCTGAGTTAATGTGTGCAGAACGGGGTAGATAGCGATTTCTTCTGAGTGTGTAATGCTGCCATGAGACGTAGAATGAGTATTGATTTGCAAAGATGCGCTTGGCTGACGTCATGTGTCTTACAGGAAGCATGTGTCAGCCTTCACCCTGCCTGTTGGTAGCTATCGTATGACTGGGGAGATCTGGGGAGATCCGGGAAGATCCGGATAGTGGGAGGGAATTGGCAGGTGACCAAACTGCTCTAAAGTTTGACCTAAAGAGGACTGAGATCACTTCGCTCAAACTCTCTCAGACTGGTTGGCTTTGGCGTGCACCCAAGTGAGCTTGCTAAGTTTTCACCTACCTATAGAAAATGTGCCAGGGCTTCACTCGAACAGTATCCTGCATCAACCGACATAAGACATGTACTTAGGAAATGTTTAGAACCTGTCTTGTAAGTGAAAGGCAGATTTGTGCACACGTGACAGAATGATTGATATCTCTGCTGCATTTCTCTAACCTTTTAAGAAAATAAAGTCAATATGTTTAGCAAAGCACATAATCAAATTTTAAACCTGTCCTTAATCTGTTTGGGAACAATTCCTGCTTCGTTGCATCACTGCTTGCGATCTGTGTGGCACTGCCGCTAATTGGCATCGCTGTGGAAAAGTGCGCTTGATTTTGAATGTTTGTTTTGCCTTTTATTTTGTTTTCATAGTTTTTAATTGGAATCGCTGGGTGGGCAAAGGCTGCTGAACTTACACACACACACACACACACACACACACATGCTATTTAATTGCTAAATGCTGAGGCACCATTCCTCTAGATATATTTGCGCATGTAAGGTATGGAGTTAGTTTCTTGTCAAAATAATTAAAAATCATGTTTTTATACATTTATTTCTATTTACTTTATTACCTAACATAACAAACTCTATATAGACTTCCCAAATCATTATTCATACATTCAGTGTACTTTACGTCTCACTCAATTGGTTAAAAAATTGAGTTAAAAAATTTTGGATAGGGGTTGTAGCTGTAATTTGTAAAAGTCTGATTTAGCCCCATGCCCTCAGATATCTTGTGTGAACTGGGATCCGCAATTGTAACATGTCTATTCGAAACATTTGCAGTACATATATTCACCCCTCCTTGCTGATTACTTTTGACAGGAAAATTTCTGCATAATAGAGTCTTAACGATCCCCACGCATCGCACATGGTGTCTCCCAACCTCTTCCACCTCCCGAGTGAGCCACTGCTCATTAGGCACAACGCCTGGGTGGATTTACCACATTAAGACTTGCGGATTTTGCACGTGTACACTCACTTGCATCTGTGCTGGAACTGTAAAGGAAGTTTTTACTCAAGCATGTTGCACTAAACTACAACACACTACTTCAGACCAAGAAGTTGCTTTCGGCTGCTCCCTGTTCGGGGTCGCCACAGCGGACCGACTGGTCCGCACAACAACTTGGCACAGGTTTTACGCCGGATGCCCTTCCTGCCGCAACCCTCCCATTTTTCCGGGCTTGGGACCGGCACTGCATCCAGTGGCTGGGGTTGAGGCATTGGCTGGGAATCGAACCCGGACCTTCCGCATGATAGGCGAGAAACCTACCACTGAGCCACCAATGCCTCAGTAACACACTACTTCAGACCAAATGCGTATTATAGTTCACTTCATGTCACCTTTATCTTTTAATCTATGCTAAAACACTTCTACGCTGATGCACCTAGTTTCACCCAGGATGACTCCGCCCTCATCCATCAATCACCAGGTGAACACCAATGGGAGATTTTGGAACAAAAGGTAACGTTACATGAAAACTAAGAAATCTTGCCTTATGTGGGTGTTTATCTCATGTGGGTGTGGCCTGTCCTGCATTTGTTGTTGTAGTAGCTATATACAGCTTCTAAAGCTAACTAATTAAGATAACTGTAGCAGCTACATGCAATAACCAGAGAAACCAATACCTTCCTTTCAAAACGAGTTATTCTTCAATTTTTGTGTGTCAAACGGTCAATATGAACTAACTATAGTCAGGAAAGTTGTGATCAGGGAACCGAAGTAATGGTGGACTGGTCAGAGGAATCATCAAGTCAGTCATTTGGATTTGTCACTTTTAATATGTCATAACTAGTTTATACTGAATTATTAAAAAAATCTTGGTCTACACATTACTCTGGATCCAGTTTGCTTGTCTGAACATAGGGGACGATTAAGTCACTGTTTCCCAATTTGACAATTGAAGATACAAAACGAAACATAATAATTTCCAGAGATTAATAAATTAGTAGTTCTGGCAATTTTTTCCTTGATGCTGGATTTTCCTTTAATCTGTCACCACTCGATACTCGTTGTAAATGTGTGTGTTGATATGCAATGTCAAAATCCTGTGTAACTCTATTGACAAATAATGAGCTTTTAAAATTCTGATGTGGTTTAGGGAGGAAAAAAAAATGGCGTGTGAAAGAAACTGAGAGCTTTTGCTCATAACACGGGTTTGACTCCAAACCAAAGTAAACATCTCTCCAAGTGGATTACGACGTTATTCCGCCATGTGTGTGCATGTGCATGTATACGCCAGTGAGAGATGTCACTGCAAACTACAAACAGAGAGGGCAGCTTTAAGGCTTTGTCAGAATTTCTAGAGCCAACGGGACAACACACAGCGTATTAATGCTCGATATGATGCACGGCTTGAATTTCTGCCCAGAATGATTGCGCATAAACACACACGCAAGCTACACATGGAACCACCTGCACACACTTAACCTCACACAATGTGAAATAAATTGTGTTTTAAAAAAATAACACCGCGTGCATTTCCTATGAGCTTGTTTTTTTTTTTTTTTATTCCGTACAAGATCCCAGAGGACAACAGCCTCTCTGCACTCTCTCTCTCTCTCTCTCTCTCTCTCTCTCTCTCACACACACACACACACATATCTTTTCTAAAGATGTGATTCAAGGATTCAAAGCACACAGCTTTAATTCATTTGATTAAAAAAAAAAAAAAAAACGAATTGGAGTGCTATGGCAAAATCTCAAGTTTGATAATGGGTGGAAAAATTGCGATTCGCCAGCTATTATGCCCAATCAGGCTGCAAGGCAGGAGGAGAAGAGAGTAGAACCAGATGGACCATGAGATGCTTGAAGACGCAGGGCAAAGTAGCACCATAAAAAAAAGAGAGAGAGAACCACAGAGTCACACAGAGGCACACCCATCAAAAAAAGAGCTGGAGGCTCCAGATGTGGGTTTCTTCCTTCGCTGGCGTTAGGCAGAGTGACGTGTATGATGTTGGCTCAGTGGTTAAAATTCTCATCTAATGACCACAAGGCTGTGAGTTCAATTCCCAGTCCTCATGTTTATGTTTGGATTGAATTCTGTCTGTAAGGAGAGGAAAAGTGGAAATGATTGGCTCACCTGTTTTGCTTTTCGCTTTCTTTGAGGGCTGCTTCTTCTTGATGATCTTCTCAGTGGCTTCCTGTTGCAGGGCTGGATCTTCTTCCTCGTCTTCGGCGATCGACTCGGGGATAGCCTCGCAGCACGCTAGGAGAAGAGTGGAACTGTTAACTTACAGGAGCATTAAGCAACATTAGATTCTTATTAGTGATGGGTTCTAAGCTTATGTTATAGCTAATATTGATCAGAAGGTGTTTCCTAGAACAGCAGCTCTGACAATTGTGCCAGCTGTAATTCAAGGCAGAGATTTATATTAATGCACTCCTTTTAATATGTTTCCATAGCAACAGCTAAATCACAAGGACAAGTACGGCAGACGCTAAACCTAATGAGACTAATAATAAACGGATTTGAAAAAATGTTGTGCGTATGTGCTGGAGAATCGAAATATCCTGAATGTCCTGTCTGCACAGCACGTCCCCAGACTGTGTCTGCTGCTCCCTATCTAGAGATCAACCTGCATTAGGGGCCCTTGAGGAAGGAGCTTATGAATTGAACCCCTTGTGCCGCACCTTTGTGTTCTGCACAGCCTTTCTACAATCCCTTAGGTTGTTTCCCTTCCCGTCCTACATCCTCAAACACAGTAACCCCCCAATCCACCCACCTTTCCACCAGGCTGATTAGGATAATCCCATTCAATAAAGGCAATCTGCTCAACAAGCAGCGCCGGCTGGCTATTAGATTTAACTAACGTTAACAGTTTTGTTTTTCCAGGGTTCACGCTTGAAACCGGATACTCGCCGGTGTTTTGACAATGTTATAATCTGACAGTCTAGCGGAATGGAAGAGGTCGGGATCACCGTCTACCTTGGTTGGATCAACAAGAGGAGGAAACAAGTCCCTCCTGCTAGGATAACAAGCTGGTGTCGGCGAGTGGAAACAGCAGCCGCTGGTTTGTGTATCTGGTTGAAAAGGGGATTGGTGTGAGAACGCTGAAGAATGGTGTTGTTGGCCACCTTGGAGAGCCTGATACACCTCAACAGCCTCAGGCTGCTATTTGGTTTATATTGCCTGTATCATGTATAATAGCTGAGATTTGATTTGGTGGTAAGCAGAACTGAATGAGATCAGACATTTAGTGATTTGATATAACATTTAGATCAAGGTTAGTCATGATGTATGATCGTACAGCTTCCTCACCGATGACAGTCGAAAGACTGATTCAGCCTGCATTTCTGCCAAAATGCTGAGAAAATGCGTACTTGAATACTGTGTCTCAGTCACCAAGGAAAATTCTACACACATTTACAGTGACTTTGAATCCAAGAATCCATAAGGAACATCTCCCTCCATGAATTATTCAGTCTTATACTCCTCTTCAGCGTGCTTCCTCTTTCCTCCCTTGGCAAAACCTCTTTTCCACTGGAACATGTCCAAAAAAGAAAGAAAAGAAAGAAAAAAAAGAGAAAAGTCTGACTTCAGACATAAGACGAGATAGTGTGTGTTTGGCCTGCTTGTCACAACGTCCTTTCAAAAATGCAAGTAGCAGAAGCAGACAAAGAGCTGCTAGTTGAACTTTGTTTGCAAGGTGAAGAGATTTAAAGGTTGTATCAGTTGATGATGGCTCTGATATCAAGTTTCACTCACAACATGATGCACATGATGCCCTCTTTCGCATAAATGAGCTCACAGACTCCCACGATTGGCTAGTGTCGCTGTGTTTGACAGGGAAAACAGGGTATAAAGACAGCATGGTCAGTTTTGCTCTCTAAACCCCTGATAGCCTTGGTATCATTGAGATTTGAACCCAAAATCTCCTAAATGTACAGATAAAAACTGAGAGCCGAACGCAGTAAAGGATTTAAGTGCCGCTCTGTCGCTCTCTACAGACAAACATGACGAGCACTAAATCTCACTGCATCGCTATCAGCAGTTAGTCAAAAAGCATTGCGTACTTTAATGTGTACAATACGGTGGCCGAGAAGTGCAAAACAAAATAAAAGAATCAGAAAACCAAACAACAAAACTGAAAACAAAATAACAAAACAAATCAGGAAACAAAACAAAACAATAAAATCAGAAAACAAAACAATAAAAACAGAAAACAAAACAAATCAGGAAACAAAACAACAAATCAGAAAACAAAGCAAAACAATAAAATCAGAAAACAAAACAACAAATCAGAAAACAAAACAACAAATCAGAAAAAACAAAACAATAAAAAACAGAAAACAAAACAACAAATCAGAAAACAAAACAAAAAAAAAATCAGAAAACAAAACAAAAAAACAAAACAAAAAACAAAACAAAACAACAAATCAGAAAACAAAACAAAACAATAAAATCAGAAAACAAAACAACAAATCAGAAAACAAAACAACAAATCAGAAAAAAAAAAAACAACAAATCAGAAAACAAAACAAAACAATAAAATCAGAAAACAAAACAACAAATCAGAAAACAAAACAACAAATCAGAAAACAAAACAATAAAAACAGAAAAAAAAAAAAAAACAAAAAAAAAATAAAAATCAGAAAACAAAACAACAAAACAACAAAACAATAAAATCAGAAAACAAAACAAAACAAAACAAAAAATCAGAAAAAAAAAACCAGAAAACAAAACAACAAAACTGAAAACACAATAAAAATTTGAAACACTGATTGGGTTTTTTAATTTGTTATTTTGTTTTCATTTTTTTGTGTTTTTCTTAAATTTTTTTTGTGTTTTCTTTTGTTATTGTTTTTGATTTTGATTGTTTTGTTTTCAGATTTTATTATTGTGTTTTCTGATTTGTTATTGTGTTTTTGATTTTATTGTTTGTTTTTCCCGGGTTTGTTATTGTGGTTTTTTTTTTTGTTTCCCCCGTTTTCGAGAAAAAAATTTGGGGATTGAAGTTACTCGGAAATTTTTTTTGGGATAAATATTTCCGAGTGAAGTTATTATGATTAATTTCAAGTGGTTTTTTTTGGGTTCTGACTTTTTTTCTTAGTAAAAATTTATCTCATTTAATTGTGTTTTTTCTGAAAAAATTTTACAAATTTGATTTGACATTTTGTTGGGAGGTGGGTTTTTTAAAAATTTGGGGTATTGCAGCGATTTATTGTGTTGTTTGCGGGTGTGTTATTGTGTTTTTATTTATAAGTTTTCTTTTGAAAATTTGGTTATTGGTATTCTGAAAATTGCGTTAAAAACGTCACATACAGACTGGTGAAGTGTGCTACATGAATATGTAAATGACGTCTTTTAGAATTGCTTTTGTTGCATAACTAACTATAAAAATAAAAAACTTCCAGAAAAACAAAAAAAAACACCACAGTCAATTCAGAAAACACCTGATAAAAAATGAAAACATTAACAATCAGAAAAGAACAATAAGAAAAATTGAAAACACAACCCCAAAACAGAAAACACCCCCTTTAACACAGACAGAAAACCACAAAACAATTTAAGAAAAAAACCCTAATCAGAAAACACCAATTTAACCCTCATTTTTTAAAAACACAAATTTTTAAAAATTTTTTGAAAACCACAATTAAACAAATAGAAAACCCAAATAACAAAATTTTCAAAACACAACCCATTATCTTTTTAAAAAACAATGACAAAAAATTTTAGAAAACACAATTTAAAACAAAATAGAGAAGACGCACACAACCCCAATCAGAAGAAAACACAACTAAATCAGAAAACACAAAATAAAGAAAAAAAGAGAAAAAACAATTATCGCGGGTTTAGAATTTTTTTACGTTTTTCGATTTGTTGTGATTAATCTCCCAATTTGTTGGGGAGATTCATTTTGTTCATTTGTTTTCTGGGGTTTGTTATTGTGTTTTCATTTTGTTATTGTGTTTTCTGATTTGTTGTTGCGTTGTTTTCAGATTTTGTTATTGTGTTTTCTGATTTGTTATTGTGTTTATTTTTTTGTTGTGTTTCCGGATTTGTTATTTTGGTTTTTTTTGCACTTCTCAGCCACCGCAGTAAAACTTTAAGCAAAGAGAAAACACTAACATGTCGGTGATAGAAGTTCACTCGGAATTTCATTACGGTATAAATATTTCCGACCGCTGAAGATTCATTATAAAGATTAATTTACAAGTGGATTTTTCCTTTAAGGCAGCCTGACTAGTTCTCAGCATCAAAACACACTTCATCATCATTACTCACAGTTAACAGCTGTGACCGATAAGCAAATAAACCTTGCACAAATTTGATCACAATTGACATATTATGTAAAGTGGAAGGATACGGTTTCCAGAGAGGATTTCGGGGACGCCAGCGATTGAGTGTTGTGTAAGTCGTTTGCGGGTGTGTTGGACGTGCTTTTTACCAACAAGTTTCCTCTGCACATATCTGCGCTCATGATTGGAAGTGGAATATAAAAGCGTATAAATCACGCACAAACAGACTGGATGAAGCAATAAAGGCCACATGAATATGTAAATGCACGTCTTCAGCAAGGCTTCAGCTGAGGTGCCTAAGCGTAACTGTGGGAAAAATGCAAACACACTTCCTGGGAAAAAAAAAAAAAAAACAGTCAGAGGTATAAAAAGAGTCCCTTGATGGAGAAGAGGAACTGAAGAATGCATTTAAGGCCTCCGTAAAAGAAGCTGAATGGGGGACGGTGCAGGAAAGAAGTCTCGAATCAACACACACTCCTAATGCAGGACAACACACTCCTTACAGGTCAGCAGACAGAAGAGCTTACTCTGGATGTCAAAACATTTAAGAAAAAAATCTTCTTAATCTGAAATTTACATGTGCTGCTGAATTGTCCAGTCTGATTGCTTGCTTCATTTTCTTTAATAGCAGTTCTGACTACAAGATTTATAATAATGTTCTTGCTCGAATACATTCTTGTTTCTATGGCAACTCTAATACACATAGACTTTATGATGGACGCTCCATATATAACAGCATGCCACATTGTGGCTCATTTTTTTCCTTACCTGATACACATTCTACCTTTTATTATTTGATTAATAAGCTTATGTATGATATAAATTAATTTGGTCATTGAGTTTATTTACGTACACTTACATGCTTAGAAATGTCGAAGTAATAGATGAAAACGCACACAATCCTCAATCCGACAGCAAAAATAGCTGTAACTGTAACAGCCTCAGTACTAAAGCTACTGAAATGATAGACAGAAAAAAAAGAGAGATAAAACAAAAGGTCAGGGGCTTAGAAGCTTTCTTTACTTTTGTCGAGTTTAGTCATGCTGATAATAATCTCCCAATTAATCGCCTGACACAATATGAGAGAGATTCAGCTGGCCTCTTAAGTTCATCTCTCAGCCTGACCCCGGTCCTGAGTCTGAGCCAGCACTGAGGCCGGGGAGTGATGGAGAAATCCACAGCACTCTGTCCTAATGTCTCTGTGGGAGGACATTATGCTCTGGTGAAGGGTTCAGGAGACTTTTAGGCTGTGAGGCAGGTGCAGTGTGAGACGTACAGGAAGTAGGTTTGAAGGACAGGAGGGAACGAGATTGGCTTTTTAATCCGTTAAAAAAGGCAGAACGAGACAACTGAGCAACAAATCTAGACAGAGAAGAGAGAAACAAAAGGCAGGAAGAGACAAATCAGAGGGGTCTGCCTTTGTGATTTGTGTGCGTGTGTGTCCCGAGCTCGGCGTTAGGAAGCGCAGGGAGTGGAGGCAACGTGTCATACAGACACAGTTCATCAGGGAGAAGGAATGCTCACCGGACGGCTGAAAGCAGCTCGTCGCTCTCCTCCGCAAGTCTCCATCCGTCCAATCTATCCGTCCACACTCTATTCCTCTATCAGCTCTTGCTATCACGGAGGAGGACGGCGTGAGATCATCGGCTGGCTACATGTCCCAGCTGCCTCGGAGGGGAGACAGGGCCAGATCACCACAGAGAAAGAGAAGAGAGAGAGAGAGAGAGAGAGAGAGAGAGAGAGAAAAGAGAGAGAGAGAGAGAGAAAGAGAAAGAGAGAAAGAGAGAGAGAGAGAGAGAGAGAGAGAGAGAGAGAGAGAGAGAGAGAGAGAGAGAGAGAGAGAGAGAGAGATGGAGGAAGACTGAGAGGCAGACAGGGAGAGATATTAGGGAGGAGAAGGGGTCTGATAAGAGGCAGCAGACGCAGAGAGGAGGGGAGAGGAGAAGACGATGACACTCACTCGCTTAATCATTCGTACATTCCTCAGAGAGCTGGAGTGTCCTCATCAGACAGAACCCCCCCTACTCTCTACACCTCTCTCCCTCCCTCAGTCCCTCTCTTCCTTTTCTGAAGATGGGATTATCCTCGGTAAGAGAAGAAAAAAACAATCACAAAGTCTCCAGCTATTTAATCCACATAACCGTGTGTACACGCTCTGAAAACACACACCGACACACACAGGAGCTGAGAATGGAGGGCCTGACCGGGCAGAGAGGTCTCTGTTGCTGCTGGTGTTGGTGGAAACGTAAACACTTTGCATTCACAGCCGGTTGAAAAAGCAACGGGTAATAAATTACTGTTTATCTACAGCCTGACAGGCTTTAGGTCAAATGGGAGCCGGCTGTGTGTTTTGGCTCCGAGCCAGGAAGTGAGGAAAGGGAGCGAGAGAGAGAGAGAGAGAGAGATTGGAAAAGTGAATCAGGGCTGCCACTCACATCACATGATCACTTTAGCAAAGCGTGGATGCCATGCACGTGGAAGACACATTAGATGCTGTATGCAAAGCAGTGTTTGTGGAGGAGCTTGCGTTGCATAAAGTGTGTCGACTGCGTCTGGGTGGCGGCCGTGGCCGTGAAACGAACTGCGACCGCCACAGCCATGCTGATAAAATCACAGCTACAACTTTTAATGGAATACATTCACCTTTTATGCTAGCTATTTTGGGATTTCATTAGAATTTCCACTATATTTGTTGTGTAAATGATCCTGCAAATGGTTTATGAATAAACTTGTTTGTATACAGCTTGATAAATGAGAGCCCTTGAGAGGAGACTCACAAGAGAGCCTCTTCTGGGCACAGGATAGCCTTTATGATTACAGTAGCGGCTCTTTGGAAGGTCTTCATTGATTTGCAATGGTGTTAATCATTCTCTTCACCAGTAGGATTTGTTCCTGTTGCTCGGAGCCAACTTGATTTGATGTTATTTCGCCAGTACACAGTTCCGAATCAGTGCACGAGAATTCATGGAAATGATTAACGCGTCAAATTGACGGAACTGATTCGTGTGGACGCTATTGGGTTTCGTTTCGATGCCTTTGAACCAACCTTCATGGAAATTGTGTGACTACGCAACCAAACATTTTTATGTTGAGTTTCCAAGAACTTATTCCCATCTTCACTCTGACTAGTGTCGAGTGTTTTCAGAATGCTTCGTTTTCCATCATTTACAGCCTCAGAAGTAAGACGCTTTTGTTGCCAAGACGTTATAACCAATACCTGCTCAAGTTACAAAAACCGACTGTAAACCTCTTAGCCTTGTTTCACGCGGCTCCTCTCTGTCATACGTCCAAAAACCGCATGTACATGACACGGCCTTGAAAGAGGTGAAAGCTATGCAGAAGAAGAATGAGCGGTTTTCTGCTCGTAGAGATGAAGCATTGGGGGTGATTGGGGGGGTGTGAGGGGTTGTGGTTGATGGCTGGTAGGGCAGAATTAGGGTGCTTTAGGAAAGCAGAGGATTACAGGCGGCTTCTTCGGCCCCCACTGGGTCCTATTGTTGAAGTTTAATGATGCGTAGGAGCCTCTGTCCTGATGGGCCCCGCTGAGGGCCTGGAGCCTTTAAGGTATGCAGAAGCACACAGCCAGACAATAAACACACTGATCAATGAAACACGGTCTTTAACAACATCCGTCGGAAGCTCTTAAATTTTAAAACAGGAAATTCTTGGAGTCAAAGACAAGTGAAAGTGAATCACAAATGATGAAATTCCTGGATGAAATGGTCTAAGTACTGATCCTTGTTGAACTCCTTATTTGAATGTAACAGCGATTCACGGCCGAAGAAGATTTTTCACATGCATACACACACACATACACGGTTCTAACCTGGCATCATGACAGTTGTCGGAGCGTTAGCTTCAGAGGAAAGAGACAGACGTCCTCCCTTGCCGATCCGATCGCAGAGTAGCGTGATGTGTTTCTTGAGCCGTGAGGTATCTTTGGGCATGCTCAGCTGGGACGTACTCAGGCTAATGGCTTGATCCTTAGGACTTCTTGACAGACACGTTCTCAAGAGATGAGACACAGCTGCGTCCACGCTCTCCTCCCAGCCCTGAGGGAAAGGGAAAGAGGTAGAAATGGTAGACCCTCAGACTAAAAAGTATTGCGCCTTTGATGTAAGCAGTCAGGCAGTAACTCAATTCTAATTTAATCAGCAGTCCATTTCAATCTAAAGTGATAGCTAATCAAAGGAAACTTTGATTGCGTAGTGCCCCCAGTGGCAGAGTTGAAGTATTGCGTTTAATCCAGGAGATAGTGACAGACAGGACTAAGCAGTGATCAATTTTGGCATTATGTGAAAGAAAAAAAAATCATTACATCATCCTCTCCATCATCAACTCAAATGGAAGTCTTTGGTAAAAAATAAAAAATTCGCAGTGTTCCCTTTATTTCAATTGTAACCAATTAGCCAAGATGTGCTCAGAAGCTGAGAGTAATGCAGCTAGCTAATAATGGCGTCTCCACCTTCCCATGTTTAACTGATTTAAATATTTGTCTCAAACTGCTTCTAGATCAAACATAACTTGCGGTGGACATCTTGAACGAGAAATATCTAGGCTCCATTTCCTAACGCTGAACTGTATTGCAGTTATCTAAGGAATAAAACACTTGCTAGCATGCTGTTATAGAAAAATAATAATTAATATTATCAATAATATGGTGGTGGTTCTACCCAAAAGTGCATATCCTGAAGAGTTTTATTATGCATGGACATATAAAACAGCTGCAACTACAAAAATGTATACAAAAATTAATACATTTTTCTATTTATTAAAGAAAGAAACATCATATCAAGCACTTACAGCTGCTACAAAGAGTTTTTGCTTTACCAGTAGCTTTTACTTCATGTTGTTGAAGTTAACAAGAGGAAAAAAAAAAGGTTTATGATGTTAGTGAGTCAAGAAAAAAAGCACTCACACTGGAGACTCCTTCCGAAAATTATTGAAAAAACATCAGCCATAAAGGACCTTTTGTATCTTTCTATAAGAATAGCTATAATGTTCTAACCGTAACGCTAATGATTAGAATGAGCGCACTGATATACATCCATGATCTGGCCAATCAGGATCAAGAATTAAACAGCGCTGTGGTATTGGTAGGTGATAATCCAGTCCTGCTTTGATTACATATTCCTGGAGTTCTTTTGTGTGAATTTTTATTTCCAAAATAATTGCACCATGCTCAAATAAGAACATTATACAAGAACAGTTTGGAACTGAATGGAGGAAGATTTTTTTTTTTTAGTGCGAGTATTTAAACACATTGGCATGTCGTGTAATGGCGAGTGGAATCTCGAAAGAAAAAAAAGAGATTAATAGCAACAGGAACAATTTCAGGAGGGGTTTGCGGACAGGCTGGAAAGACAGCCTTATAAATGGATAAGTGTGTGTGTGTGTGTGTGTGTGTGTCCAAGACTCCCCGAGAGATGGCGGATGAACTCGGGTGTTGACAGGCAGGGCAGGGCTGTGCTGTCCCCTGCCGCCATCCAGATAGCCCTTAATGAACTCTAATGACAGGTAATCATTCCTGTAATGATGATGACAGGGAAGAGCCATTTACAGCCAGAGGGGAGGGAAGAGAGAGAGAGAGAGAGAGACAAAAGGAAGGGATGAGATTTAGCTACTATCACTGAGGAAGAGTTTCTCTGAACCCAGGAAATGAATTAGAAACCCTTCAGTGATTCAATCTGTGAAACGTTTCTCCACAAGCTCTGTGTGTGCATGCATGGGTGTTGCTGGGAGGTTTGGTTCTCAGGTAAGTTGGTCACAGGTGAGTAGAACCCGAGTGCTGTCCTCATGCCTGAGTGCATTGCTGGAATTCCAGTGGCGGTGGCTTACTCGGGATTATTTGCTTTGAAAGATAAGAGGGTCTAAAAAGGAATACGGTGACCGTGGCTCCTGGTGGACGATGGGGAAAGTTTGTGTGTGTGTGTGTGTGTGTGTGTGTCTAAGCGTGTGTGCTGACCTGACACATACATACGCGATACGATTTGCTTGAGTTGGGAACATGAAGGCGGAACAGGAAATGAGAGGGAGCGAGAGAGAAAGCTCATGATACGTGTCATTAGTGAGTGGCTGGCTTGGTTTACTGATTCTATCTGGGTCTGGTCCATGACTCATTCACTCTCTCTCTCTCTCTTCCACACACACACACACACACACACACACACACACACACAGACACACAGCATAAGTGGTAACTATAGAAACCAAACTTTCGCTGGTATATACCTTTCCTCTGTCACCATATAAACTATGTTTACACTCCACTAACCGACACTGCGGCTTTCAATCTTTTCCGGGCAGCTTGTTTCGTTTTGATCTGTAACTTTTTTTTTATACGGCTTGCTCGCTATTCCCTTCCTCTTGTCGTTGACAATAAAGCGTATCAAGCAACCAAAAATGGCGTAGGAAAGGATGGCGCTACCTTGTTGTTTGTTGTGCGGTTTGCTTTATAAAAAGGATTCTCCAGTAATTGGCTGTAATTGGTGGTAATTGTCATTGCCTGCATTAGCTCACACATGTGGCATGCACAGAGGAGTGGTATATAAATATAGCATGCCATGTATGTATATATGGAATCGCTCTAAAAGTAGCACACCCATTCGAATGAGGACACTGTACTGCTTTAGATGTAGGGCTTATATAGCTCTGCTGCAAATTACAGCCCTGGCATGCTCCAGGGTTTTTGTGTGTGCATGCCACCTGTCCAGGGAAGAAGCTCATCACTTTCGTTCTGGAGGCTTTTGCAGTGACGCCTGCAGCTGGTATTAGCCTCGAGCAGTGTGTGTTTGCTGAACAGAATGTCGGTTAATCGATAACAGAAAAGGAGTGACGCGGCAGATCTTGGAACACGCCTCCTAAAGCGAGAGGGGAGTAAGTGCAATCGCAGACTGAGGTGCAACTCAGCACAAGCAAGAAAATTAAATAAGCCAAGAATAGTCATATTAATTCAATACTGCATCTGATAAACAGTAGAAGAAGTTGCTTTCGGCTGCTCCCTGTTCGGGGTCGCCACAGCGGACCGACTGGTCCGCACAACAACTTGGCAAATGTTTTACGCCGGATGCCCTTCCTGACGCAACCCTCCCATTTTTCCGGGCTTGGGACCGGCACTGTATCCAGTGGCTGGGGTTGAGGAATTGGCTGGGAATCGAACCCGGGCCTTCCGCATGATAGGCGAGAAACCTACCACTGAGCCACCAATGCCCCATATCTGATAAACAGTCATACAGTATAATAAAAATGAACAAGAAGACAAAGCCTCTTCGTTCGGCTTTCCAGAGGAGGTCTGCCTAAGACTATAGCAATTTTGCTTTAAATTAAATTTAAAGGCAGCATAAGAACAGCAAGTCGTTTTGTTAGAAGTGTTTCAAATATTCTTATTTTTATTATTAAGCTAAACCCTTACTCAGTCCTTATTAGTTATTAAGCCACTGTTAAGTTAAAAAAAAACATGTTTTCTGTTGTTCACTGTCTGTCTCTCTGTCTGTCACCTATCAGTCGGTCAGTCTGTCTGCCTCCCTGCATGGCTATTAATTGGCCTATTTGTCTTCCTGTCCATCTGTCAGTCTGTTGTTCTATCTGCCTGTTTTTCAGTCTGTCGCTTTTGCCTATCGGTCACTCTGTCTGTTGACTGCCTGTCTACTGGTAAGTCTGTCTGACTGTCTATCAGCCTCTGTGTGTTTATATGTATGCTGCTCTTAATGCATGTTAGTTTATAGGCCTGTATAAATTTGAACTCTGCTGGCAGTATGTGTACCTCTTGTTGATGGCAATCCCATAATTCAGTTCACTGCAGGCCTGTTTTTCTGACTGAGAAATGAAATATACCCTTCTATTCTAAAATGTCACTCAATAGCCAGTACCACAGTGCACATGCTTTATGCCTCAACAGTCTACAAAAGTGGAAAATACAAACTCTTTTTCCCTTCGATCGGTCAGTGCTCAGTGGACTGCTTCTTTCAATGTGTTTGTTTATGGAATGGATCAACACACACACACACACACACACACACGCGCACAACCATGATGCTGTTCCTAAAGAGCACAAACAATTGGCCAGCTTTTAGCAGCGTCAGCCAGTACACTTTGGGGCATCCGAGGTCAAGGGCTCTGCCCAAAATAGGGTACTTAGAGGAGAGAGTGACAGTGCGTGGGTGTTCTTTTACTACAGACGCATGAAGACTAGCAGTAACATTAGCGCAGTCTTTGCTATAAGCGTCTAATCGCATTGTATTTGCGCACTGTACAGCTGTAACCATAGCAGTACCAGAAGCACAGCTTATAGGATTGCTATCTGATCTGCACGTGTGTGTGTGTGTGTGTGTGTGTGTGTATGTGTGTGTGTGTGTGTGTGCGTGTTCTATAGCAAGGTAATTAGGCAAATATGCCTCTCTACTGACCTTTCACAACAAATCTAAACTCAAGCAGCACTAACAAAATTATTTATTACTATCCTATAATGCAGTGAGACTGCTGCAGAAGAGCTGTCAATCAAATCAATAAAAAAATAGCAGAAAGTAGTGTCTGCTCTTTTTACCTCAAAACTCTATCGGTATTAAACATTGTTCTTTGTGGATAAACACCTGAGTAAATGGCTTAATCTAGAAAAAACAGCTCAGTTTTTGTTTTTTTTGTTGTTGTTTTTTTTTTTGGGGGGGGGGGGGGGGGGGGGCAATTGCAGTTATTGTGGCAACATGGCAGATGTAGTATTTCCAAATTAATATAATAGTAGTATTACCAGTTGTGGTGTATCCTGCAGCAGCGGCAGTAGCGTCGCCTCCAGTAAAGCGGTTTGATCGGTGCCGAGTCCTTGCCAAAGAGAGACCAGAAGGATGAGCAGATGCGTGGCTCTGCGTAACCTGGAGAAGGCCTGCACCAAACATGCTCGATTCTCCTCCGCTGCATCTGCCAGCGCTATCACCTGACAAAGAGAGAGAGAGAGAGAGAGAGAGAGAGAGAGAGAGAGAGAGAGAGAGAAATCTGAGTCACTCCATCTCCATTCATGTTGACTTCATCAACTTAACATCATAAATGTCCAAAAGCTTCATTCCAGACTTGAACTGGAGACTCCTGTGGGAAGTAATGGAAGGTGCGAGCGCTGGATTTAACCTTATGTGCAGCAGGTTTTGCACTCCGTCCACGGAGGGGAACGGAAGCCGTGTTGACAGGAAAGATTGCTGAACTGAGAGTGGAGGAAGAAAAAAAAAGAAAGAGGCCACACTTTATGATAAAAGGCTTCCAATCAGGTCAGCACAGTAAAAATACAGAAATTGTCATCTGTGGGAGAACAGGCATTATTTATACACACACGTACACACAGACAGACAGATTCAGTGCTGCTGAAGTGACCTGTCACCTGCACGCCTAGGAGTTTTCACTCACGTTTAATCGCTCGCGAACCGCTGGGTCTCGGAGGGACGAAAACCAGGAAGCCGCCTTTGAAAGCAAAGCCTACTAACGGAGAGGAGTGTGTGGTGACAAAACGGGCTGTTGTGCCAAGGCAAACTGAGCCGTGGTGAAGGGGCTTTTGTGAGGGCCGGCACATGGCCTGATTGATGCCAGCTGAGGAGGAACAAAGGCACATTTAAGCCAGGACGGTGTGCGTGCATGTAAGTGTGTGTGTGTGTGTAGTGTGAAGGAGTGGATCCAGGCCCGACTGTCCAGGAGAGGAGATTAGCAGACACAGTGCAGCCTCGCATCCTGTTTCATACGGCAAAAGGAACAGTGAAACACTCGGGTTAAAGCGTTCATGCTCACCAGACGGTCTGAGACTTGTGGGAAAGCTCGAGGGTCAAAAAAACACAAAAGTTTTTGATGTTTGTGTTGAAAACTAATGGCACATGAAAAGAATTTGGAGCTGTTACAAATATAATTAGCCTTTTGGGCAGAGTGTTTTGACTGGAGCATCCTGGTTCTAAGGTGGTCCACACACACACACACACACACACACACACACACACACACACACACACACACACACACACACACAGTTGCCATAGCCGCTCGCTTACCCTCGCATTTTGCAAAAATTACACAGCCTAAATATACCCATCTATTTCCGACGTAACATTTATGACCCAAAACAAACCGTGACCAGTAACCAGCACCGAGAACGAGCCAAGCAAATCCATTATTCCTGAGGGACGGAGCCACAAGCTGCAAGGCAGAAATATCTCCCCAGCTGGGATAAACAGCCCTTATTTATTCGTTAGCTGTTTTTCTTTTGGGTGAGGGATGCTTTTGGTTTGCGGTCTTGCTTGCACCTTGACGAGGGGAAGCTACTCATTCAAATGTGAGGCTTTGTCGTCGGCGGAACGCTCTGACAACGCTTTGGGAACGTTTGGGATGCTCTGAGGGTGAGATAAGCTGGTGGAAAAGTACAGAGAGGAACAGAGAGGAGAGTACTGAGGTGTGGGACTGTCTGTGGCGGCTTGAGAGCGGACTTTCCCTGAAGCGCACTGGGGCAGGTTCGTTTTAAGGTTTGCCCGCGGAACATGAATTATTCAATCGTAATGAGGAGCTTTTTATGAAACACTGAAATGGATGCAGACATGAAACAAGCTCGGTTTTTGTACTGCTTTAACTATTAACAATGTGCACCAGGACAATAGGGTACCTTTGAGACAGTATGCTGCTGTTGGTATCTGTGTGTGTGTGTGTGTGTGTGTGTGTGTGTGTGTGTGTGTGTGTACAGCTTACAAGGAATATAATAACCTAAAAGAATATATAGGGATTCACTGGTACTGATATTAGAATCCCGACGCCCAATAACACGTGACACTATTTCCCACAAGCCTTCATGTGTACTGGTTTTGGGGGAGATCCCCATGCTACTCACTGGGACTGACTTTACTCAGAGTACACATCAGGGAATGATTCAGAGAACAGATTCAGAGAGACTGAGACAACAGGACAGACAGATGCTGTCTAGATCGATCGCTAGACAGACGGCTAGATAGCTAAATAGGTCGCTATAAAAACAGATGTAGAGACAGACATGATGAATTGCAGATACAGGATATGAATTGTACACTGTCAAGCTCAAACGCCAACAAGAGACAAAAAGAGGATGAGCAGAGGCTGACCTTTTCAAGCATGTAGCTTGTCTTTGGATCCTCAGACACACACACGCACACACACACACAAATCACAGATGAGAAATCTCATATGCCTTCAAAATATCACTTTTGCTTATACAAGCAGGAAACAGTTAAAGTGTGTGTGTGTGTGTGTGCGCGTGTGTGTGTGTGTGTGTGTGCTCAAATTATATTACAGAAAATATATGTGTGTGGGAAAAAGGAAACAGCTCCCTAAGGAGGGAGAGACAGAGAGATCAGCATCGTACCAACAAATAATCCTAGACAGTAACTGCTTTTGTGTTCGGTCACGGTGCGGAGATAGCGCGCGGCCTGATAGCTCTCGGTTGCTTGGCCCGGACAATGCTTGTTTATAAACCGAGCCTTTGGAGCGGAGAGTCAGGGAGGCTCGAGAAAGACTCGCGCGTGCGATAGCATCTGGCAACCCACACGGGCAACCTGAGCTCGGCTTATCGCCCGCCGTGGAAGGCTCCAAACCACACAAACTGATAAGGCCAGAGCTCTTTGTTTTTTCTCCCCTGATTCTTGCTAATACTCCTGCCTCTCTGTGAGGCTGACACTCTGATCCCTCTACAGCAGAGGCTCAACGTCAACATGGATGTTCACGTGGCAAATCTGCTTTTCCTGAACATTTTAATCTCCAGAGCACTGATGACAATTTTCTCTGGTCATTTCTTCGGTCTGATTAATCCTTGATCCTCCCAGATTTTAGTTCCTATGCATGTTTTGGTCTTCTGAACCTCACCTTTAACTGGCCTTGGTTTGGATTACATAAAAAAGTGGGAAAGATTTTTTAATTTAAGTGCATAAGGCCAGTTTATGTTAAATTCTGTTTCCTTTTTTAAAGTAAAAATAAATGAATTCAATCATTCATTCATTAAAAAACCTCACAGATCGTCATTGTTCCTCAACACACACAGCTAGCAATTTATTAAACATTTCTGGAAGGACTCTCCACTGTTTTAAAACATAAAATGTACCCATTAAACATTAAAAAAAATAAATAAAAAGTATATGTCATTCTTTAATAAATAAAAAAAGTAAAAAAAAAAAAAACTAGTGCAAAAAGAAGAATACATCACTTTGGAGTGTGCTGTGGATCAAACGCATCCAAGACAGAGCAGATGTGAAAGCAATTCAAATGGAAAGCTTGATTTCTTGAGCCTTTTCTTACATAGTATGGACACCCAAATTGTGGTTCTCCAGAACAGCATGTGTAAGCAGGAGAGTATTTCAAAATGCAAGCAGGATCAAGAGAACAAACTGAGGGGGTGGTGTGGCCATCAGGTTTGGGTTACATTGGAGCCTAATCACTAAAGCTCCAGAAACAACAACTAACAATTTTTCCAGGTAAGGGTCATTAAATTAATAGCAAATATGAAATATATTCATTCATTCATTGTCTACCGCTTATCCGATCTACTCTCGGGTCACGGGGAGCCTGCGCCTATCTCAGGCGTCATTGGGCATCAAGGCAGGATACACCCTGGACGGAGTGCCAACCCATCGCAGGGCACACACACACTCTCATTCACTCACGCAACCACACACTACGGACAATTTAGAGATGCCAATCAACCTACAATGCATGTCTTTGGACCAGGGGAGGAAACTGGAGTACCCGGAGGAAACCCCCGAGGCACGGGGAGAACATGCAAACTCCACACACACATGGCGGAGGCGGGAATCGAACCCCCAACCCTGGAGGTGTGAGGCAAACGTGCTAACCACCAAGCCACCGTGCTCCCCGTATGAAATATATATATGATAAAAAAATTAGGCATTACTGTAATAGAGTTATTCTGAATACACACAAACCCTAGATCAAGTAATAAAACCCAAGCAGCTTCTTTCCATGCTGCATTCTGATCACGTATCGCTGGAAGTACGCTCGAATTTAACGTGTGTGCCGCCAGACCTGCAGAGATAGGCCGCTGGAGGTTTGTGTACGTTCATTTGTACTTCCAAATTTAGACGTTGAGAAGCAGAGAGGAGGCCTTTCATTAGAGCAGCTTTCTCTACTCATTTTAGCAGACGCTTGCTCCCGCTCTGTAATCACAAGCCCAAACTCACCTCCCATGCTGCAGCCAGGCCACCTCCACACAGTGACCCTGCTCACACTAAAACCAGCCATCCTCAATTGTACCATTACTGCATTAGTTTGAAATGAATATAAGCCAAGCTGCGGTGGTGGGGGATGAGACAAAATACATCATGGTACATGAAAACGGTAGGAAAATTAAAGCTTTTTATTAGTAAGTGTCTTTCAAAGACACTGGACAGGATTTGAAGATGGACTTTGCTCAATTTTTACCTGTCCAGTTTGGGTGAGTCTGTGCTTCCTGGCTGACAGGAGCAGAACGCCATGTGGGATCAGGTTTTGCTGTTTCTGAGATGAAAGAAATACTGGCACAAACAACACCACCAACCATCGAAGTCACCCATTTTATTATGTTTGATTAATTAACTGTGGTGTGTCTTCACGATATTATACACTGCACTGCTGCTTAATGGATAACTGCATGAATGAGCACGTGTACAAGAATTCCTAATACAGTGACTGTACATCATTTGGACTGGCAACAGAACCCTCAGGAATCTGTAATATATTAATAAGCAAATAATCTCTTAACTTCACCAGGTTTAAAAACAGTACAGCTGAAGACTGCGCATGAAGAACTACATACACAGACAGCAAATCACAGCCAAAATCCGAAACACACAAACAAGAACGCAAGACAAAACCCCATCTGTGACGCCACGGTGTGTATCTACAAGAGATAACACTCTCTTGTCTGGCTGTGTCCTTAAGACAACAGACAACACAACATTAGGGAAGCAAATAGTTAGTATGATTTTCCTGGTCCAATCTTTGAGTGAATCACAAGTCAAAGCAAGAGTGTGTGTGTGTGTGTGTGTGTGTGTGTGTGTGTGTGTGTGTGTGTGCGCACATGTGCCAGCGAGTCTGAAAAACATAAGGAAACCTTTCCAGGTGTACAACTGTGGCATCTCTATATACAAAGGACACACAATCACACAATCTGAAAGAAGACACTAGTGCACCGCCCGATCTAAGGGGCTAAATGCAACCTTTTCTCACCACAGCTCTTTAGTTCAGGCAAAAGCTAATTCACCTAATTCACTCTCCATCTCTTTTTTCCCCCCTCTCTCCATTTTCTGCCTTATGCCATCCCCCTTCCCTGAAAGCAGACCCTCGTGACATTCCATTGCCCTCTGAGAGCCCCTTAAACTGCCCGCTCTTCAGGGGCGCATAACAGATCTGACATGTAGTTTAACTCTCATTGGGGCGAATATATGTGCGACATAAAGCGCTAATGGATGTGTGACGGGCAGGCAGCCTCGGCACACAGGCTGGGAAAGTGGAAAGCTTGGGGAAAAACCTGCCACATGACTAATATAAAATAAGCCTGAAAAGACAGAGAGTCATTTGACTGCGGTTAAATGGCTCGAATTAATGTTAAAAGCACTGAGCGCCTCTAAAAAGTGCTCTCCAGAGTGGGCAGTTTGGGCAAAGGCAACAGGAGAATGGGCTACGCTGCTGGAGGAGGCTGATTGCTGATGGCAAGAACAGAAAGATGTGATACAAAACCGGTCAGAAATCCAGGAAAATCTACTGAGGAAACAGTGCCAAAAGAGAAAGAGAATCTTTAGTAAGGGAAATGAAGAACCTGCTACAAACTACAGAAGTATGTTTATGTGTGTTTAACCTTTAACAGCAGCTAAGGTCACATCTGGAATCTTTTGAGGCGATGCCGACAAGCTGGCGCGTGCTTGCTGTATGCGTGATTGTGCTGCGTGTTGAATATCTCTTCTCTACACTCGTCTCACTGTCTGGCTTACTCTCTCTCCATCCTCCCTCTGATGCAAATGCTAATGGGGGAGCAAGGTGACAGTGGGCTGACTGTAGGCCACCGATTTTTTCAGGGCATGATCCTGTTTGGCTTCATCATACCTGTTTGCTTTTCTCTCAATGGCCTCCTTTGAACAGCTTTGCTCGAGGAAGATGAAAGAAAACACACACACAGGCAGCTTCAGAATTTAGAGAAACAAGATAAATATCCGGCAAAGCCTGGCCTTTGCCATGCGGGGCCTCTGATTACAGAGCAAATACATGTAATCGCATAAATCTGTCATTGTTGCGCTAATCTAGGCAGCGGAAACGCAAAAGGTGGACACGCAGGACATGCTGACTTTAGAGAAACCGGCTTGGGAAAGTCATCTTTCTGAAGCGCAGCACTTTCTTTGCTCGCCTGTCTAAGTCTAAGGTAACAGCTGAGACCTTTAGTGATCACCAATAAAACCCCCTGACTTTCCCCACATGTATTTTCATTTGACGCATTTTATACCACCATTAAAAAAGCCTCTGTAAGAACACCAATATTCATGTCTTTATAAGATGATTGGAAACTTGGTCACTCCCTGGAAAATTGGTCATTCCCAGCTTTCTTAACCTGCAAAAGGTACACATGGCAAACTGGAACATACGCACTTATTCATGCAGGTCGGCTATAAAGACATGTAAATCAGTACGTTTTCCACTCCGGGAGCACCTCGATACAGATTCGTACAGCCAAAGCATGCAGTCTTAAATCTAATGACAAGAACTTCCCTGTGAAACCGCAGCTCTCAGCAAGAGCTATATATCCTGTGTGTGCTTTCAACTTTCTTCTCCATAAACAAACCTGTTCACATGCACATGCACAGGAGTGTGTTTAACCTTCAACCAGGATGAGTGTTGACTAGGATGATGATTCCACTATTGTTCCACTCCTGCTCATACAATTCCAGATTGTCAAAGTGGATCTGGAGCAAGTCCTGGAAACTGTTGGTATAAGGCAGGAAGACAGCACGGGATGCCAGTACATTGCAAAATCTGCTTGTTGAATGTCATTTTTATTCATTCATTCATTTATCTTCAGTAGCCTTTGTCCTGGTCAGGGTTGTGGTGGATCCAGAGCCTATCCCGGGAATAGTGGACATGATGTGGGAATACACTCTGGATGGGCCACAAGTCCATCACAGAATTCCATTTTTTAATGCTACAATTCACCATATTCTGCATTGATCATATCTGCAAAGAAATGATTTTTCATAATGTAAAATATGTCGATTCGGACTAAAGTTCTCAAAGGAGTATCTGCAGCAAAAACCTACGATTGGACAAGTGCACAGTACCAATTAGCCATTGTTCCATCATATCCTAGAATTCCAGGTGACTGTGATAACATGATGAGTTATGTCTTGAAACAATGTCTACCTTAAAACAAAGCCTATCTCTCCATGAAGAAGATAGCACAAGCTTTCAAGTCACATTTTGCCGCCGTATCTGGAGCAGACGGTGGCTGGTGGGGGGGGGGGGGGGGGGGGGGGTCACATTTAGTATGGCAGAGAGACTTTATTCGGATTCAAAAACTCCGATTGTTTATCGTTATTTTGGGTTGATGACTCAAATGATACAAATGAGCGACACATCAGATTAGCCTACCGACAGTTTATTGTTCAGTCTCCCACCCATGAATACATAAAAGTATGAATCTCAGTTGCCAGGCAAGTCTCCAGGCAGGATCTATTACTGAGTAATAGAAAACTGCAAAATGTTTGGGTGTGTGTTTCTGGCAATGAAGCATAAAAAGTCACTCAGCTCAACTGCTACTCCAAATACCCAAGAAGACCCACATAGAGCCATGAGGAACGTCTAGTTAGAATTACTAGGTGGTCTGACTAAACATGTGCCAAAATGGAAAAAAAGAACTAAGAGGGGGGGGGGGGGATAAGAAAACAAAGTAAAACAAGTATACATCACTGGAGTATGCAAATGAAATGCGAATGGTAAGAAGGAATTTGGTTATGGCTGAATAAAACAAACCATTTCTGTTAGAGAGTTTTGAGGTTGAGTGTGGGCCATTTTAATTACAATATAGGTAATCCTATTAGCATGGTGCTAGAGACTCAGAATCCCATACAAAAGAGCAGCAGGCAGAAGACATGCTCCATTTCTTAATAAGATCCCGATTCTATGGCAACATGGCCACAAATGAGCTGGTTTAGCAGGGTGCTCCCAGTGGACAGTCAGCCATTGTAGCTCCCAAATCCATCTCACTGAGACAAGATATCACATTACTCATATCATGCAGGCATTAATAGGTAGGGAAAAAAAAAACCTCAGCAAGAATAGATGGGAAACCAAATGCGGCTTTTGCTGCTGCTTCTCACGTACTCACGCGGCAGTGTTTTGTGATGCCAGCTGTATACTTTTTGGTCAGGCAGTGTAAACTTTTCCAAGAGATTCCTACAGAAGATCTGCCAGCATGCCTGGGCCTCAACCCCCCCAATGAATCTGCCTCCCTTTGGGCAAACACCTGGACAGCTCTCACAAGGATATCACTGTGCCTGTGTGCTTACAGGATCTAAAAAGTGGCACAGATAAGAGATGGTATAGTATTGTAAACACAGACAGATTCATATACAAAGACTCTTGGCTTCATGTGATTGGCTCAGCGGTGGTACTTCTTTAACCTCTTTTCTTCTAGTGTGACAAGTGACACAACAGTGTATCCATGAATGTGGTCAGGACAGCTGTTTTGCTCCTGCTTGGTGATGAATGTCATTTATCTCTGTCAAAGTCCCTTAGATGTATATGTCGACCTTGGCTGCATAGGAACTTTTGAGGAGTATCACATGTATCGCTTTTGATGAGCTTTGAGTGGTTGGAGGGAGTGCAGGACAGGTTCCCTCCGGCCATTTGTGTGCTACACAAACAAAGCTACTATCTGACAGACCTCCTTCTCAAACTGGGCGTCATACCAGCACACACAAATCTCTGACCATCAAACATTAATGGCAGGTCTCAGGGAGACAGCAGGATCAGTGTTGGCCCGTGTTTGGGTGCTTTTAGTAAGCGTTTAGGCCTGCTTAGTGCCCCATTTGGGCCCAAATAAATCAAGCTTGTCAGGAGAGAGGCCTCTATTATGAGCCTTTGCCGAGGCCTGTCACTCACACTGCAGCCTCTTACACCTTTCAGCTGCTAATTACAGGGAGGCAAACGGAACCTAACAGGCTTGTGCAGTAGCATGGCAAGGTCTTCCTAAGGCTCCAGTATAAGGCAAAATATTTGTGGGAACAGAGACTGCTGGGGATTCCCCCCCTCCTTGAAATTCTCCCTGTTGTTTCTCAGACTTTTCTTATTTTCTCTCTATCTTCTGACCCCATCTTACAACGAGTGCCAAGCACTTTTGCTAGTGGTTGAAAGTAAAACTAAACCAACATTCCCTGGGTCACAAGCCTGGATACTGATGCTTGTGTTTGCAAGTGTGTGTGTGTGCCTAAGAATCAGAATCATTGAAGCCAGAACATCTTTATAAAAAGCAGACCTGATCAGGATGGCACAGGACCATCAACCACATCCTTTCATGAATAAAATATAAGGATGGTGAGAGAGAGAAAGAGAGAGAGAGAGAGAGAGAGAGAGAGAGAGAAAGAGAGAGATGAGAAGGTGAAATCTTAACCATTCACAAACATGCAGAACGTCATCGTGGCTGCACGGAGCAAGCCACAGCTTGCTAATGTATGGTGATAGAGTCTCATCAAAAATGCATGAGTGACATGAACTTCAGGGATGGTTCCAAGCCAAAAGAGAAGACAGTTCATGACAAAGGCTATTTGTACACGCATGTTCTGCTGTTATGGAACTGAACAATCTGTAGTGGCCTCCTGCATAGCGAATTTCAATGGCAACCACAACAAACGCATCCCTGAGCCTAGATCTTCTCTCCAGCTGACCCCTCTGCACTCTACAGAAGGACCTCATGAGTTAACATTAAAGGTAAAGTGGGAAAAGCTGAGCACCTCATTTCCAGATTTGGACAAACTCAATGTTTTCTTTACGATTTGTATGCTCTCTAAACTCTTTGTACACTCTTTGTACAGAACTTTAGTATTGGACTGAAATGTGTTTAGCATGCAATATCATTTTGATGTTAAAACACTCTTACTGTGTGGATTTTCTAAGGAACAGTTATTGCTCAATCGAGCAAATTCTTTAAATGACTCAAGGGGCCACACATCTTGTGAAGCTCTGCTCCTATCTTCATGCACAATTCAGTTCCAGCCCTAATCTAACTCACTTGGTTTGGCTAATCACGCCTTAAGTAGCATCTGAAAATAACAGCCAGATGTGTTTTACCCAGCTTTTGCAGGATATACAGAGTTCCAGTGGGGTCTGTGCTTTAAGCCATCTTTTATCCAGCAATGATTTATCACTGAACCAGACTTTCCTAAACAATCCCAAAGAACAAACTGGCCTTTCACTTTACACGCAGTTCCACAGGGACCAGTAGTGGATGGTTCATATGGTAAATGTTTCTGTGCGAAGACATTTATTTAACACTTTAACCACATGATGTTTTTTAAGAACTTTTTAAAACTACAATAACATAGATAATAGCAGGAACTTTCATGGACATTACAGAGTCTACAACATTACATAGAAGTACAAATAGATCCAGAGTCTGATATGTCATATCTTCCGGCCTATTGTAGCTCGAAAACTTCAAACGTGTCTATCCATCTATGTATGAGTGTATGTGTGTGTGTGTGTGTGTGTGTGATAGTTTGCAAATGAAAAGAGCTGAATTATTCATTCAGAGTGCACATCACTCTGACGACTCATCAATAGGCCCTTTTTCTGATGGTGTGTGTATACATTACATTATACAGTGTATAGAGTGTCGCCATTTTCCCGCACACCATCCACAAGACAAGCACTGGGAAAAGAGACAGGAAGTGGGATGATAGAGCAAGAGACACACAAAATATGTATGTGCATTTTTCAAAGTAAGCTATTCATTTTGCTCCAATTCATTTCAGGTACTCATTTAGCTAAGACTTTGCTCCTGCTCTGTAGAGGGTATTGGTGGCTCAGTGGCAGGTTTCTCGCCTATCATGCGGAAGGCCCGGGTTCGATTCCCAGCCAATGCCCAAACCCCAGCCACTGGATGCAGTGCCGGTCCCAAGCCCGGAAAAATGGGAGGGTTGCATCAGGAAGGGCATCCGGCATAAAACATTTGCCAAGATGTTGTGCGGACCAGTTGGTCCGCTGTGGCGACCCCGAACAGGGAGCAGCCGAAAGCATTTGTCCTGCTCTGAAGCTTTTGAGAAGCTTTTGCTTCAGTCTTTATTTCAGGATACGCTCTCCTGTAACATGGAAATCAAGAAAGAACGCTCTTGGTAAGACGCATGTTTAGATGCTGATATATGGCCAATATTAAGCCGAAAAGAAAACGATCAAATTAGCAGAAATGCTCAAATTTTCCTCCGATGTGTTGATAAATAAAAAAACTAAACTTACAAAAATCACACTTTAATTACACTTAGCACTGAGTGCTAACCAACTTTCCAAGGGTAATTCTTTTCAGCACGGGTCAACATTGTGTAATGACTCCTAAACACAGACACTTAGAGCTGTCAAAACATTTTTCATTTCCAAAACTGTGGATAGCCCAAGAGTGGGCTGTTTATATGAAATCTATTTGGTAAAATTAAAGAAAAAAAACGTGGTGAAGACATGACAGTGTTTGCATTTCGCAAGACTTCAGTCTGGAAAATCCTTCAAGTCTGTAATTACATCCTTACAAAGAAGTCACTATAAAGCATTCAATGCTGAACCTTTGTAGTTCGTTTGACTAGAAGCTTTTGTCTGAAAGATCACTGATGTTCTGATGAAGTTAATTTTCCTCGAGTTGTGCTATGCTACGGCAAGCTAACATTAGTCTACCTTTACCTGTAATCTTTTGCCGAAATCCACAGCTAAACACTTTTAAAAACACACATCCGCACGTTTAATCACAATCTTCCTAATGCAAATAGCTGCTCATTGAGAGGGAGTGTCACTGAAGTAAACAGTTCTTTCAGAGGACCATCACTTTGTAATCACACAAACTCACACACGCAGGTCTCGCAAAGTGCTAATCAGTTTTATGACGGCACATGAAAAAAAAACAACCAAAAAAAAACACACCAAGTACAAACACACCAAGCTTATAGTAAGCAGAGCTACCATATGTGCCTACTGAATGTTAGTCATGAGTGAAAGGTTGAGCTATTAGCTGTGAGGCTAATGTAACGTCAAGAGACCCATTAGAGAGACGTCATAAATTTGCGCTCATTCAGTGCAAGGCTCTGTGTGTGTGCACGTATGTGCGTGTGTGTGATCATTTTGTATGAATCGGGTCTCTAAATACAGGTGTCCATGTTGCACTAAAATGTCCTCACAAAGCTTATATGTGATCTGTGTCCCAATAAAGACAGTTTTACATGAATGTGTGTGTGGTCTGTATAAGTGGTGCATGTGTTTGTGTGTGTGTGTGTGTTATCCTTTTGTATAGAAATCAGGTCTCTAAATACAGGTGTCCATATTGTACTAATGTCCCCACAAAGTCAGTGTGTGATCTGTGGACCAGTAATGTAATATTTGTGTGTGTGTGTGTGTTTGTGTGTGTGTATGTGTTTGTCTAAATTATTTTTATATCTTGGTGGGAACTGGCCAGTTGTTCCTAGAAGTATAGGAACATCTGGGAGATGTGGGGACATTTAGCAGGTCTGCCTAAGGAAAACTGTCTTTTGTGTGTGTGTGTGTGTGTGTGTGTGTGCGTGTGTGTGTGTGTGTGTGTGTGTGCGCGTGTGTGTGTGCGTGTGTGTGTGTGTGTGTGTGTGCGTGCGTGCGTGTGTGTGTGTGTGCGCTGACCTGACGATAGGTGCCCTCCATGAGGGTGTCAAGGTTCTGTAACGGGGCTGGAGTCTTGTCTTTAAAGCGTGTGAGCAGTCGCCGTTGGATGGCTCTGAACTGGACAGCTCGCTCTGAAAGCAGGTCCTGGTACTTCTGAGCGTTCAGTCTGAGCTGCAGTGTGCACAAAATCAACAATACGGCATATGTTTCAGTCTGTGTGTGTATGTGTGTGTGGAGGAATAAATTCTCAGACTATTAAGAAAGGCCACCGCTAGCTGTGTTTGTCATCAGTCTGAGCAAATTCATTCTGACCGAACTGTTTACATGTACCCTAAACTCAGAGAGCTGTTTAAACATCTCTGTTTAGGTAGAAGTATGTGTAAACTGAGCTACAAGCATGCACAAGCAACATTTAATGTCATTTTTATTATTGTCAACAAAATTTATGTCCCCAAATGTTAGTTAGACTGTACGCCTGTCCACCTTCACATTATAAATGTGTAACGTGAAACGGTTTCTTTTACCCAACACACTGATCAGTCAATTTTTCTGCCACTGAACAGGTTATTAAACATGTTCGGATAGAAACTGCATTCAGTTTGACTTCAAATATTTCATTCTATCAAATTACTTCTTCAATTTCTTATTCTATTACTGACTTACACCAAACAGGCATAACATTATGACCACCTGCCTAATATTGTGTTGGTCCCCCTTTTGCCGCTAAAACAGCCCTGACCCATCATGCATTCTGTGTATTCTGACAGCTTTCTATCAGAACCAGCATTAACTTCTTCAGCAATTTGAGCAACAGTAGCTCGTCTGTTTGATCGGATCACACGGGCCAGCCTTCTCTCCCCACGTGTATCAATGAGTCTTGGCCACCCATGACCCTGTTGCTGGTTCACCACTGTTCCTTCCTTGGACCACTTTTGATAGATACTGACCACTGCAGACCAGGAACACCCCACAAGAGCTGCAGTTTTGGAGATGCTCTGATCCAGTGGTCTAGCCATCACAATTTGGCCCTTCGTCAAACTCGCTCAAATCCTTACGCTTGTCCATTTTTCCTGCTTCTAACACATCAACTTTGAGGACAAAATGTTCACTTGCTGTCTAATATATCCCACCCACTAACAGGTGCCATGATGAGGAGATCATCCGTGTTATTCACTTCACCTCTCATTGCTCACAATATTATTCCTGATCGATGTACATATGTATATAAATATAAGTTTTGTTATTCCAGCCAAGCTATAGACTAGATTATTATAATATTTTATCTATATACCAAATCGCTGCAAAAAATTTTCTATAACACCACTGTTTATACTAGTGGGTTTATATTAATGAGCTGGTTCCAATATGTTATCATTTCTAGAATAACAGCTTAAGGAACTTGCACAGCAGATGCTCCACATGATTAGTTTTTAGACAGTTGTGTCACTTGGGCACACTTATGCACTGCACTTTAACTTTCCTCTTGGTAAATTTCCTCTTTTTTTTTTCTTTCTTTTCAATTCAGCATAGTGAGAGTTCATGACATTGACTTGTTTTGAATGAGTGTCTTGTTCATAGCTGATACCGTCATTCAAGACCACATATAGCATCTCACCTCAAAGTGGTGATCCACGGTCTCAAAGTATTCAGCTAGCGGGATCGGGCCGGAAAAGCTGTTGCGGAAATCTTTGACTCCGAGCTTGGCAAAATGCTGCTCGAAACGTTGCACCAGTTCCTTGGCAACCAGCCAGATATCCTCAAAGCTTTCGCTCTGGATCCTGTAACGCTCTGTAAGAGGGAGAGACACACACACACACACACAAAGCAGTGATATCACCCTTTGCCTGGCTCTCCACAACACCTGTAATTAACCCCTGCCAACTTAAAGCAGATCACACGACTCTTTCTCCTGATGGATTTGTGTGTGGATGTGTTGTGTGTGTGTGAGTGTGTGTGTGCGCGTCACTCACGGGATGTTTTGGAGGCCAGGACAGTGACCCGAGAGCCAGCGATAAACTGGAAGGCTAAGGCGTTACCCTCCTTATCCTCTGCCTTCTCTGAAAGTTCTTTGTTAAAATAAGCAGGAAAAAGTGAGCAATTAATGAAAAGTAGTAAACAAAAGCAACAGCTTTTTCTTCAGTTTTTGTTTTCTTTCTGTTTGTTGCTTCACCTCTCTCCATTTCATACACACACGGTTCTCAGACTGTGCTACTGTGTGGCAGGAGGGATGTCAGACAGAGATAGACACTCCTATCTCCCTACAAGACGCCAGTCAAGGTGAAGTGAGCACAATGGCGGTGCCCCTTATCTGCCCTCCAGCTTTCGTCCCCTTGCTTTTATCTCAACTCTGCGCCAACACTGTCCCCTCCATCACCCGCCCACCACAGCCAGATAACCCATCATACACAGCTGATAATGAGGGGAGGACTACAGCAATGCTCCAGTCACCAAGCAGACATGAGAGATATGCTGATGCAAAAACTTTAGCTCCTGAAGGTCCCAGCTTGATGGTGCTCAGATCTGAACTCATCTTCCTATCAGCACTACAGTCTTTTTTAAAGGTGCTATATAATGTATTAATTATTTCTAGGCATATTTGAAGTATAATATTTTGCATGAAACACATCAGGTCTGTGTATTTTCAATAAATTACTGTTTCATTTTGTAACACAAAAAACATAAGGAATAAAGCCTGGCACTGTGTGCACTTATAGGGGGGAAAAAAAAAAATCACGTGTGCTTAAATAATTTAATACTAGAATGTCAAATATTAGCTCACAATCTACTAGCTAAATAGTCAGTGTTAACATCAACCTTATTTATAAACTATAGCTTATTTCTTGGCAACAGATAAGCTTAGAAACATAGCAGTAATAATTAAATCTTGAAACGTGTGTTCAGTGATTATGTCTGAAAATGTCTGGTACATTTACATGGCAGACCACTACTTTCATGTCGGATAAGAGCTAGTTATAGGCTATGAAAGGCATGGTGATTATGTCTGGGAGAGTTTCTTTACTGAACTGAAGAAACCACACTAGTCACAGGTTTCACATTTTCTTGCTGGTGAAAGTTGGTGCAAACTAAATACAGGGAAAAAGCCAATTTTCACTATACAGCACCTTTAAAACAGGGTCTTATTTTTGCTATAACTGAAGAACCCATTGAACAAATAATCTATATAATATATATATATCTTTTATATATATATTTTTTTTTTATTTTTTTTTATTTCATCATTTGATACAGCAATGAACATGTGATAATATCTGGCTATTGGTTCTTGGTGGTAGAGCTCTGGAGTTTTGGACCATAGTTCTTAAAGACATTCCAACATATCCATGATTAAACACTATCAATATAAATCAGTTTGTAGGATACTGTACTTTGGCGACTAAATGCTCTACCAAATGGTGGTATTAAACTCTCTGCGTGTCAGCGTGGAGTTGTCTGTGGGGGATGTAGCCCAGATGACTGTTTAGATTTCACTTGGCTGTGACCGTGTGGAAGTCAATACCAAAGCCATTTCCTTCCACAGCACAGCTCCTTGAGAAAAAAGTGATGATGGACATCACTCGTATAAGTCTGCTGCACTCACTAAAAACGAGCCAACGTTACAGTCCTATCAAGCCTTCCAACAAGCTTTTAACACACTCTTGTCGACTTCCCCTCGGCATTTGGTTTAGGGGATTGGGGGAATCCCTGCTGCAATCATCCAGGTTATTTTAACACTTTATTAGCTGACTTCATTTAAAACAGTATTTGTCCATAACACAACATTATCACACACTGGTTTCTTACATGGATGACCACAGGATATACAGCAGGTTGCAACTATGCAGGTAAGCAAGTAAGCTTGTGATTGTTGTACTTTGTACCTGGGAAGGCTTCAGTGAGGTTGATGGGAGGTTTGTTTGTGTCCACAGTGATCTTGTACTTGGCGTTCTTGGAGGCGGTGGTGGGGCAGCAAACCAGGCAAAGGGGCAGCACAAACTTGCACTGGGCTACTCGTGGAACTCCTGGCAGCACAGACATATAACTTTTTACAAACAGGCCAAGCACAAGAGCAAATGAAAGGCAAGAATAAGCCACATAGATCCGAGATCTTAACTGGGTGGATCAAGAGTGAAGAAAAACTAAAAAGGAGATCATCCTGTCCATCCCTAAACAAGTGCCATACTTTATAGTATTGATGAAGACCTTCAGAGCATATTAAGAGCACAAATACTGCCACAAATACTGATGATTCTTAGCTTAGAGAGATTCTGAGAAACTCCCAGCTAGTACCAGGTATTTCGTAGATAACAGCTGCTACCCTAATCTCGTCCTGTAACGTCTTGCCAGGTATCCAGAGCAGCAGAGCCTCAACACAGCTCAGCTCATGGCACTTTCACCAGGATAATGGGGCAAGATCAAAGCCTCCAGATGATGTGTTTTGGTACACCCAGTTTGGACTGATGTAAAAAACAATGGAGAAGTGTGAAACCAATATAAAGCAATCACTGATCTTTCAGGGGTGGTGGTAAGGCAAAGGGTTGAAGATAACTGGATAAAATGACAGACTATAATTTACCTAACCTTCATGCTTATCTTACCATGGGTATCGAACTTCCATTCCTGCCTTGGTCTGAGGTCAGGTTTTGGGGTGATTTCTCAAAGCTTGTTATCGCTATTCAAATCCTTGTAAGAAATTTTACAGAAATAAAACAATTTCCTGGAGTCAGGAGTTTGCCAGAGTTTCACAAACACATCCAGTTGCTAGAAACTGAGGATGATGTTAGACGTCTGATTTGCACCCTCCCTGTTGTTCCCAGATGGCTACAAGTGCCCAGATCCATCCTTCATAGTGTTGGCATGTCTAATGGGACCTCTACCACCACTTACAGGCCTGCACTGACACTGCACCTTCCTCCAATTGTCATCTAAACACTTCTGTCTTACTGGGAGAAGACAAACTCTCATTCAGTAGGCAAGAGGTCACACAAAGGGCCACAAAGGATTGAATTCAGCATTGGTAGAAAATTAAAGGTAAAATTGGGCATTGTGCCAGAAGTCTAGTGAAGATGAATTATGAAGATGTTCATTTAGTTCCACTTCGAATGTGAACATGGAACACCAGCTTAAGACATAAAAATATCAAATACATTTAAAAAGAATGCATTAGATCTTAGTAGAGAACCCTTTTTGGTTTTCAGACAGATAATATGCATTAATAAAAACAAAACAATGTAAGAGCTCTTGTAAAATTGATGCTGCACCGATCAGCCATAACATTATGACCAGTGAGAGGTGAAGTGAGTAACACTGATGATCTCCTCATCATGGCACCTGTTAGTGGGTGGGATATATTAAGCAGCAAGTGAACATTTTGTCCTCAAAGTTGATGTGTTAGAAGCAGGAAAAATGAATGAGCGTAAGGATTTGAGCGAGTTTGGCGAAGGGCCAAATTGTGATGGCTAGACCACTGGATCAGAACATCTCCAAAACTGCAGCTCTTGTGGGGTGTTCCCAGTCTGCAGTGGTCAGTATCTATCAAAAGTGGTCCAAGGAAGGAACAGTGGTGAACTGGCGACAGGGTCATGGGCGACCAAGGCTCATTGATGCACGTGGGGAGCAAAGGCTGGCCCGTGTGATCCGATCCAACAGACGAGCTACTGTTGCTCCAATTGCTGAAGAAGTTAATGCTGGTTCTGATAGAAAGGTGTCAGAATACACAGTGTATGACGGATCAGGGCTGTTTCGGCAGCAAAAGGGGGACCGACACAATATCAGGCGGGTGGTCATAATGTTATGCCTGATTGGTGTAAGTCTCCCACTGAGTTTTTTCTATACAAACCTGTATATATACATAAGTGACTAAATTAAAGACACAAAGAGACAGCACTCCAGGTTTTGTGTTTCAAACTAACAAACAAACTCTAGTCCGTCCTGTCAGTGGCCAGTGGCGGTACTCACCTGCAGGGTTCAGCTCTGTCATGGGCAGCGTAAAGAGAATGAGAGAGATAAACAACTTTTACATTCTGTAGCTCGTTTTCCCAGCACACCAAACAATGTAATTAACACATTATTAGAGATGGTGGATATGTGCATGCAAAGATGTACAAACATATTGATACCTTTGGTGTTTTGAGGCCATCTTTTGGGAAATAAAAATGAGTCTGTAATCAAAATGTTCATGTCTAAATGCTTCACAATAAAACTAAGGCCTTATGCTGGAGATCTTAAAGAAAATTATACGCCAAGTATGTTGCTAACTGACTTCTAATCATACACATGCGTAGCTGATTTATGGAGAGACAACTGTTGACCGTTGTGTATTATGCACACTTTTTGTACCGGTTTAGTGCAACAATGGGAAATGAAGTTGTGTACTATTACTAATACACAGGAGAAGTACTAGAACTAGAGATTGCATTTTTATTTTCTGGTACCAGTACTGAAACTGAGAGTATCATCTCTCCGTTTTTCCTTTCTTTTCATTCCAAATAATGTTTTCTTGTATGTTTATGTCCCAACATTCTGTTAAAGATGAAAAATAAACAGCAAAAAAGTCTGCAGTTGCTGTTGTAGAGGTAGTTCGGACGTGTTTCGGCGAAAGAGGACCTTATGGAAACTTTTTGATTCGATGCATGTGTTTATCTGAGACACAACCCCTGTAAAAATCCCAGCTACTTAGTGCATAGTAAGTGTGACACAGCCAACTCACAATAACAATAAAAAAGGCCAAATCATTGCCTCGTACACTTCCATAATGGAAACATTTGGAATTCTGTCCCTTCTTTTAGGACGAATGGACAAATTTGTTGAAGCTGTAAGCCATGTGTTTGAGATTTGACCCGCTTCAGGAGTCCACACAAAAGTCAAAAGGTGGAGGTAGAAACTAGTGCTCACTGTAAAAGCCCCACTTTTCTCTCTGACAGGACTTCACTCCACTTTAAAAAAGCCTTTAAGTTCTAAGGTTTCCTCTGCTCGGGGCCATAATAGCTGCCACAGCACTCACTATTCGCAGGCATGTCACACCTTCTGAAATAACACCTGAGATGAAGCTGGAATGGAGCTGAAATGTCTCAGAGCTCGAAGTCCAGGACCCGATGTGGCACGGCTGTCTATGAATACACACCTCCTTCCCACTGTAACGGAAACTCTAACCACCCCCGGTGAGCCCTTGTGCCTCCCTGGAAGGGCCTCGCCTCTTTATTTACTCGCTAAAAGGAAAAACTGCCATTGCGTATAGAGCTAGGCATTTTAAGTAGCGGCCACATCAGTCATTCAAACCACGCTTCTGAAAACACAAGACGTCTCTCGACAGCGTTACCTACAGTGCTGGCGAGTTTAGGTTTAAATCTGTCAACGCCGCCTAAGAAGTCAATTTTTAACCTGGAAATGATCACAGATTAAAATTGCTTACAGCTGAAGGTCCTTTTACACTGATCTAGGAGCAGATAGTCCACTAGGGATCTTATAGGATACGTTTCACATTACACAAACATGTTCTTACCCCAAGGGTTTATCACTGGAGGGGACAAAGTTCCTTTTTTGAGATTTGTTTGGGTTCACTGTCAGCAGTAGACAGTTCTGAATAGACAATTATGACCACCGTGAAGATCAAAATCAAATCAAGTTGGCCGATATACATTATAGGTGACATAGAGGACGCATTTTTTTGAAATTGGGGTGCCAAGAGAAATTAAATTACAGTAATATATCATGTGGAAAATGATACAGCAAGTGAGCAGTTACTATGTTAGCAAAAAAAAAAAGAAAAAAGCTAAATATCATTAAAAAAAAAAAAAGCCCACACAATTCTTGTCTGTAGTAACAGTAACACATTTAATATGTACTATATAATAATATAAAATAATCTATATTTCTATGTATAGAAATATACAATTCTACATTTTTTTTATATTTATTGAAAACTGCAAATAATTACAAAATTTGCAGTGTCACCAAAAAAAAAAATTCTTTTCTTGTTTCCGCTCTGTGATTTTTTTTTTTTTTCTTTGTATGCCTGAGTGTTAGGTATTGTGTAAGGTTTGTATGATGCCTTTCGATGCTTCTTGTTGTGTATCTCATGCTTCGTTAGAGCTGATGAAATACAACATCTGGCACTTGGCTCTGTCTGCTTGTTCCTGCTGCCATAGCGGCAGCTTAGTGCTGGCTTTAGCCTAGCGCTGAGAGAAGCTGTACAATATTCATGCGCTCGCTACGCAGGGTCCGATGGTGGATTCCTAAAAGGTAAGAAAGTGTGGAAAGCTGCATCGCACCCGAACGCCATGACCGCTAAGGCTTGTGCAGCCCATCACTGCGTCTACACAAGACAAGGCTTCTAAAAGTGCGTAAATCCCAGCTAAGTGGTTTTCTAAGTGGTCTTGACAGATGCTAATCCCTTTACCGATGTTTGTTTTTCTCTTTTTCTGGCCCGGGTTATGTGGAGGGTGTTAAGAGTCATGCTGGCATGGTGACAGCAGGTGCTAATATGACACAGGCAGCTGCCCTGTAGACCTTGCGTGAGTATGAGTGAATGTGAAGTATGTGGTTTAAACCTTAAACCAGAGCGGTCTGGGAATGGAGTGACTTCTGCCCATGGTTTTAGGTGTATAGGTGTAGGTCATGTCTTCTTCACTGGCAGTGACACACAGAGGACACGCCTCCATCACAGGCACTCACACTCATATGACAAGCCTCCTTAACTGGTACTGACTCAGGACACGCCTTCTCCATTGGGACTGACACAGAGAATATGCACCCGATCCTAAGACTAATAAAGAAAGGACACACCTCCTTTATTGGGATTGATAACAAAAGGACAGGTCTCCTTCACTGAGATTAATAACAAAAAGACAAACCTCCTTCATTGGGACAGATAACATAAGGACACGCCTGCTTCAGTTAGATTAATGACAAAAAGACACACATATTTCATTGGGACAGATAACAAAAGGGCACGCCTCCTTCATTGAGATTATTAACGAAAAGGCACACCTCCTTAATTGGGACTGATAATGAAAGGACACGCCTCCTTCATTGAGATTATTAATGAAAAGGCACACCTCCTTAATTGGGACTGATAACAAAAGGACACGCCTCCTTCATTGAGATTATTAACAAAAAGGCACACCTCCTTAATTGGGACTAATAACGAAAGGACTCATCTCTTTCACTGGGAATAAAACAGAAGTCATGCTCCTGTCACTGGGACTGATAAAGAAAAGACACACCTCCTCCTTCACTGGAAATGATAGCGAAAGGACACGCCTCCTTCACTGGGAATAAAACAGAGGACATGCTTCCTTCACTTGGACTGATAAAGAGATGACACGCCTCCTTGGCTGGGACTGATAAAGAAAGGACACGCCTCCTTGATTGGGACTGATAAAGAAAGAACACACTTCCTTCACAGAGACTGAATGATAATAGTAAGAAATATATAAACTATGTGTGTGTGTGTGTCTGTGTGTGTGTAAAAGACAGTACAGGACAAGTGTGTCTGATCTGACGTGCGTTTTCACTAAAACCTTTCAAGTTCATTTGTGAGTGGGGTTTCCCCTCTTTGTAACAAGTCAGTGTTAAATATCCAATGTGGCAGGGTGTGTGTGTATGTGTGTGAGAAAGAAAGAACCAGGTTCCACTTGTGATCTAATATGTCAGACTGAGCCGCCTGTGAAACAGACAGCCTTTCCACTCACTTATTTTTAGAGGGATAATCGTAAAATGAAAAAGAGTCCAGATTTAAAGCTCGTTTAGGAAGCTTTCCATGAACCTCTGCCAACCTACACGCCGTCCAAAGGAAACAACGGCACAAACGCCGGCCTTTTCACTTTTTCTCTGTGAGGCATTCGATTGAGCAAAATAATCGTAAAAAGCAGTGTGACATTTGCGCCGAAATGAGGAGGCTCACTGAGGGACAAGGATAATGTCTTCCAGAGCGTGAACACCAGCTGGATCCAGAATTAAACAGAATTACTATTGATTATTTTCTGACTTGTTTACTATAGCAACAAGTCCCAAAGATTTTTGTTCCTCTTACACCAGGGAAATTTGCTAAAAATATATAAATTAAAGAACACCACATACTTTCTATCCATTTAATGTTGTGGAATGATTGCGAAACAAATTCACCAGCCCCTGGTCTTCCTTTCTCTTTCATTTATAATAGTTAGATGATGAAAAGATCGGCTATATGATCGGCTCTGACCGTTACAGGGCACTAAACTTGGAGACTCCTTCCAGTAATGCTAAATAAGCATCTCACAGAAATGATTAAAGTGTAAGTGTGTATAAGTTACTGTGTACGTTACTACAAAAACCATAATGTATTAGAATATGCATGTTAAGACAAACCTGTGATATGCCATACAGACCGGAGTTCTGTCCAGGCCATGACATTACACGAAATAAGCAGAACATTATGACCAATCAGAATCAAGAATTCAACAGCGCTGTGGTATTAGAGAATCTCTTTCTCTCATTGTCTTGTTGTAGGGAAAAATAGAAATAATAACAGGCACAATTAAAGGTATACAAAGAATGGTATGTGTGTGTGTGTGTGTGTACCTGTGGGTGAACTGTAGGACACAGCCACGTCACCGGTCAGGTCAGCTGGCGTGTATTGTCCGTTCAGAAAAGCTGAGAATGCCACTGCTACCTGAGAGCCGATCCCTACAGACACAAGCATTAGGCTGAAGGTCAATTACGAAAACCATGGATAAGAATGTGAACCAGATGACAAAACCAGTATCAGAGGAATGAGTCCCACATACACACAAAATCACACACAAGAAGAGTGGAAAAAATCCAAACTGGAAAAACCTGAGTTAAGTGTTAAACACATGACAGACGAGTGTTATTGCATCATAAAATATAACGGCCAATCAGGTTCTTAAAGATTCTGGATTTTGTCATGAAAAAGCATAGGTGCCTCTGTGCATTTATTTATTTATTTGTTTGTTTGTTTGTTTGTTTAGTTTAAGCAATTTCTTGATTCATATAGAAAAAAAAGAGATTAAAAAAATGAAAAAATGAGGAAAAAAGTTTGACCAATAAATAGAAAATGTAAACAGGTTTTATTATTATTAATTTATTATTAATACAGATAAAAATATAACAATACTTTGACCAAAAATTATTAAATGTACACTATTAATTAATTGAAATATATTATAATATTATAATATTTTAATATAACTTTAAAAATTAATATTAATGAAATTAATTAGTAAATTAATAGTAATATTTTTTGTGTACACAATTTTTCTAGCTTTTAAGAACATTTTTTCATTAATGTATCTTTTTTTTTCTTCTTGATTTTCTTATTTTTTCTGGAATTTCTTCTTTTTTTTTTTTCTGTCTATACTTTTTTCAGTTCATAGACAACACCCATCAACCCATACATAGTAAGGTAAAGTTATTGATCATTTTCTGAGTGTTGAGAAGTTGATGTTTGGTGACGTGTTAATCACAATGTATTAGACCCAGAATCTCCAAAAAGATCGTAACAGGAAGTGGATGGAATTTCTGGCATTTTTATCCCCTAACATCATAAGTGAGATGGAAGTAAGATAAAGAGACGATTAGAGTTACTGTCTGTTTTATATAAGAAAGTGTGTCTCTGTTCAAATATTTCCCACACACACACACACACACACACACACACACACACACACACACACACACACGGTTCTCTCGAGGGCCCCGCCTGGTGCAGGTCAGCTTAGTTAACGAGCCATATGTTAGGGGCCAGCACAGGTGAGCGAGCTGCAGCTATGTCCCCGGATTCCTGAGAACCGCCAAGAGATTAAGTGCTCTACCAGTCTGCGCCTTCCTCTTTTCTCATGTCTTTCCATCCTCTCAGCGCTCCATTCCTTTCTCTCTCTCTCAAAGCAAGACAATACAGGCAGAACCCGCAATTTAGGTCATATTGATTTATCTTTGGATTTACCATTAAATCTTTACCAATTTCTACTCTCGAACCGTAGCAATAAAAATAACAAAACTAACGTCACATTCCGGAGAAGTTACTTATGTGATAAATGTGTCACTTTAAGTAAACTGTCATTATTACCTACAAATTCCTTTAAACCTTTGAACCTTCCATTACTAGTGGAAACACATCAAACCACTTTTAAGCCATTTTCTTAAAATCTGTTTTAATGTAAAAATGTTTTCAGAGCATTAATTAGCATTCAATGGCAATTATCTTGCTAGGTAGTTCTTAAGATGGCTTCAGGAAAAAATGAAGCACAGGAAGTCAAAAGGCACAAATCCTAGACTTTTTCGCCAAGAACATTACAGTTAAAAGGCTTGCTAAGGAACAATTATTTATAGTTTTTTTTTAAATATAATTATTTACAATTATAATAGTTCCTCTTTCTTTCAAGCTCAACCAAAGTATCATGCACTCTTCTCTTAATAATATTACAGCGATGCTTTATTTTTATTTTTATTAATAAAGTGAGATTTCTCTCTCTCTCTCTATCCACATTTTCACACATCTCGAGGCATGAGACCAGTTTGTCATCCTGACATCTCTCTGTTTTCCTCTCCTCCACCACCCTCTTGCAATCTGTCTGCAAGGGCAAGCTTTTAACCTCTCCATACCAGGCCCATGGACAAACACACGACCCCTCTAACTCCAACAACACTTGCGCTTCACTCCCACACCATTAGCGGCTGGGAGAAAAGGAAAGCGCAAGAAGATAGAGAAAGGAGGAAGAACTAACTCTGGATCTCGGCGTGCCCTCGGGGGTTCTGAGTAAACTACAGGGCATCTCGGGCGACCTCTCTTGATCCCCGGCGACCTGGCCGGCCCTCCCTTGGGACGTGCTTTTGAGAGGGGTCACGGCCGAGCTGATACGCACTTCACGCTTTGTACAAAGGGAGCACTTAAGGAAGGCATTCCCTTGTGGACTTCTTCATCAGGGCGGATTTGACATTTTAGGTTTTTCGTTTAGGAGTGCGTGTGTGTGTGTGTGTGTGTGGGGGGGGTCGCTTTTGGCTGACGGGGGAAATGTCGACCTCTGACACTCGGGGTGTGTAAAAAGCAGTGGCTACATGCCTCCTGAGCACTTAGGATCAGTTTAGACTGGTGTCTTGTGATGTAGTAAAGGGTCAGGCGTAAGGAGAGGGGGTCACAAATGGCGGGTTACTTAATAAGGCCTCAAAATAGCCGGCGCTTATAGAACTGATATTCTCAGAGTAACCAGCTTTTGCTTGACCACTGATAAGCTTGACTTTTATATATAGTATCAGGATACTTCTATACCATTCAGATGGAGTAACCTACTATCAAGCAAGTGTCATGGAAAATTGTATTCAGCTCTGTTTATGTCCTAATGCTGAGGTTTATTTTAAACCGCATTTTTAATAGAGAGTGTGAGAGTCACATCAGTGAGCCTGATTATGAAAACGTTGCACTATAAAGAAAAGAAGTTTGTACGTTTCAGTGCTCGGTGCTCGCACAAACGAAGCGCTCTCTCTTAAGTATGGACGGTTTCTCACCAATCATGGCACCTCGCTCGATTTCTCAATGGATACGCTCGCTCATACTTGTATTATATGGAAAGGCTGTAGCTCTGTAGGTATTTTCACACATAGTTTGCTTTGAATCGTGAAACACACCTAGAACTTTTTGCATGTTTTGTTCATGTACGCTAGGTTTACATCTGTATTTTTACATTTTTATGAGAAACTAAATCAACACATTTTCAATATATATTATAATCATAATCCAAGCAACCAAAGATCTACTACTGGCAAACGACTAGGAACATGATGAATGATTTACATGTACATTTCAGGCATTTGGCAGATACCCTTAATCCAGAGTGACTTGCATTTTATATCATTTTATACAACTGAGCGTTAAGGGTCTTGCTCAAGGGCCCAGAAATGCAAGCTTGGTGGACCTGGGATCCGAACTCACAACCTTCTGAACAACAGCCTAACACCTTCACCGCCCTTAACCACTAAGCTACACATCCCAAGATGATGGTTGAAAGTGAAGAGGTGAGCAATCAATCACGTGAAATGTGGTATTTTTTTCTTTAAAAAATAAAATAAAATAAAAAAAAGGCTGCAATTGGGTTAATCTACTGCGTTAGCATTTCTATGTATACTTTTAATCTTTTTTCTGTTGTTGTTGTTGTTGTTGTTGTTGTTGGCATTTGTGGCAACTGTCCTATGAAAAATCTGGTCCTTGCCTCTTTTTTTTTTTTTTTTTTTTGCCTGTCGACTTTAATTAAACCATCGATAAAACCTGGATTCTCAGCTAAAGTTCCAGTCAGCTACTGGACATAAAAGTTCTGGCATCAGGGATTGAATTTAGTTTGAGTTTAGATTAAGCGGCTTGACGGCTTGACGACTTGCGCGTCGCGATTTAGGCACCTGGACTCTAAACCAGCTTTCAAGCACTCAAAAACATTTACAGAACCTTCAGTGCAAACTGACTAAAATCGGAAAATAAAATTGAGCATGACAACACCCGAACTCTGGTAGTATTAGACCTGCCAATCCAGGGAGGGTCGGCATGAACTTTCTAAACAGCCTCTCAGTCAACCAGTCAAGTAAAAAAAAAAAAAGATGATAGCTTTATAAACCGGTGACTTGTTCTAAGCTCTGCTGCAAAACTACAGAAGCAGAAACATCCGACTTATTAAACATGTCTCAGTTGCCGTCTCTTTATAAGTTAATCGGTGAGGTTTGTGGTTTGTTTAGGAAAGAAAATATCTATAGTCATCGCGCAGAAATCTGAACGTTATACACTGAAACACTGTGTTGTTATTGTATGAACTGATATGTGTCGATGGTTACACCCTTATTATAGCTGAAAGTGAGAAAGTATGAATAAAAGACCACGCGAGAGGGGAAACAAAGAAGCCTGTGTGTGTGTGTGTGTGTGTGTGTGTGTGTGTGTGTGTGTGTGTGTGTGTGTGTATCACAGGGAATTGTAACATCTATGAGTCACATGAGCTGGAATAACAATACAAAAAAAAAAAAAAAAAAAGATTTAGGGTGTATTCATAGTTGGCCCAAATTCTGCATATATACGCATGATGGATTCTGGACTGGTTTGTTGAAGGGGGTCATCGTTGTCCTCCTCCTCATCATCATCATCTCAAGATTTGACGTCACAACAGAAAATTCCTTACGCTTGTGTAATTTATTGCCTTTTTTTTTTTTTTAAACGTAATCCTTGTGAGGACGTTCGCCTATACACACTCAAGATGGAGAGAAAGACACAGAAAGAGTGTGATAGAGTTGAGGGGGAGGGGGGGGGGACGGTGGTAAGGATAGAACTGGAAAACTGGGATTAGTAGGATATTAGGATACCTATTTATTTATTTATTTGTTTGTTAGTTTATTTATTTATTTAGGGGAGCCATGAAAAGCACCAGTGATACTGTAATGTGTCACCGCCAATCAAATTTTAACCGCACCTGAACTGAGAATTCTGCATATGACCCTAATCCTGAGAATTCAGCGTATGACCCCCATTTTGGATGTACTTGGTGTTCCCCGTGTACATCTTCAACCCAAACGGAGTTCCTCAAAGACCCTACTGACTTTTCACACCGACACACAAGACGAACAAATCGATAAGTGGATCCTCGCTCGGGAGTTCCGAACACGAGACGAGGGAGTTAACCTTCCCTGTCTGTTCAATTGGCGGAACTGAAATTGAATCGAGCTGGCGCTGTTTGCCGCGAGTCATGGCACAAGAGAGCCGGTGCACTCGCTTTAACATTTGAGATAAAGATCAAGAGGCATGAAAGGTGGCTTGTTCAGATTAGCGCCTGAAGGACTTACTCGGTGTGTGTTTGCAAACGGGTGAATAGTGTGCGTGTGTGCGTGTGTGTGTGTGTGTGTGTGTGTTGAACACTTCTTTGTGTATATAAAGTCTGAAGAAAAGCATAAAGATAAAGATTAGCAGGAATGTGAAGAGTAAGAGCATTAAATGATGACAAGTGAAAGTGTGTGTGTTTTAAACGTCCTCAATCGCTGCCAGGTTCTAATGGCTCAGTCGGGTATGTTGGCCCGGCAGATGACATTTCAGCGTCGGGAGAAACCCTAGACGGTGTGCTGGAGTGAAAGGTGTGTGTGTGTGTGTGTGTGTGTGTGTGTGTGTGTGTGTGTGTGTGTGTTAAGCTGTGATCAGGTTTGGCATCTCTTTACCCAATGATACATTTACTTTGGATTGTGTTCCAACTACAGCTAGAGCTACAGCAGCTTTTTTTTCTACATTATGAGCGACCGCAAGATAACCCTAACTATTTTTATAATACAGTGCTGCTAAATTTTCCATTCTGATTGAATGCACCAAGTATCTGTCAAACGTTTTCAACTGATTGCAGAATTACGTGGCATTTTTTGTGCATTTAAAGCTACGTTTAATGTTACGGAACATACGCAAAACAAGTCAGCTCCTGTTTTAGCGGCTATACACAATCCTTCCGTGAGCAGACTATGGAAAGCGCAAAGACTTCGAGAAAAGTTAACGGCTTTTTCCTCTGACTGTTACAAAGCACTGACGCTGGAGACTCCTTCCATAAATATCCAAGAAACATCTCGGTACAGAAAACTTCTCCATATTAACAAATACAGGGTTTTTATGTTCTCTTGTGAAGCGTCCTCAAAAATTCAACAATGCTGTGGTGTAAAAATACATAATAAGCATAAAAAACACCTTAGTAGTGAGTGTAGTCTTTTTAAACTTCATAAAAAACACCTTAGTAGTGAGTGTAGTCTTTTTAAACTTCATAAAAAACACCTTAGTAGTGAGTGTAGTCTTTTTAAACTTCATAAAAAACACCTTAGTAGTGAGTGTAGTCTTTTTAAACTTCATATATAACATGATGGGGGGCATGGTGGCTTAGTGGTTAGCACGTTTGCCTCACACCTCCAGGGTTGGGGGTTCGATTCCCACCTCGATTCCCATGTGTGGAGTTTGCATGTTCTCCCCGTGCGTCGGGGGTTTCCTCCGGGTACTCCGGTTTCCTCCCCCAGTCCAAAGACATGCATTGTAGGTTGATTGGCATCTCTAAATTATCTGTAGTGTGTGATTGCGTGAGTGAATGAGAGTGTGTGTGTGTGTGTGTGTGTGTGCCCTGCAATGGGTTGGCACTCCGTCCAGGGTGTATCCTGCCTTGATGCCCAATGACGCCTGAGATAGGCACAGGCTCCCCGTAAGCGGTAGACAATGAATGAATGAATGAATGAATATAACATGATTTGATGATTATGCTAATAAGTTAATATATCAGTTGATGAAGAAATGAAGAGCTTTCAGTGCAATCATTCGCCATTAACCATGCTCCATGCTGCTCTGACATCATCACTCAATCACAAGGCCAAAGAAACCTTTGACCCATACACTTGATCAAAGCATTCAGGCAGATTGTGTGTGTGTGTGTGTGGGGCTGTACAAAGAGAGGATGCAACCTGCTAATCTGTCTCCTCACTGCTAGCCTTTGATCCCAAACAAATGGGAGAAGAGATAAAGAGCGAGAGATGACGTTTATCCAGAGCAGATATCACGTATCAGCCTCTTGCTCCATCTCCACAGTGTCCACCTCCATCATGACACCATGGACGGAAGCAACTCAGCGATGACGTGTTCGCCTGTTTCACTTGGATCGGGACTTAGTTTTTTTCCGAGCTGTTGAGACCGACTGTCAATTACACTCATTCCTTTTTTAAACTTAGCAGACGTGTTAAATGCTGCATGACGGTTCACCAAAACCGCTCATACATGGATGGCATGGATGTCAGTTTAATGCAGAAATGAAACAGGAATGGAATAAAGAAGAGAGAAGGGAGAACGTACCTAAAGAGTGTAATACAAACTGGGCCTGAGTGACAGCCAGAGGTGGCTGCACACACACACTCATCTTTGCGCTCTGCACGGCAAAACGGCTGCTCACTTTAATCTGGGAAAAGCACAGGGGAAAATTCACATAATCATGCTGTTATAGGAAAACAATCACCACGTTTGGGTGCACCCCAAATCGCATACTCACGCACTACTCTGTACTATGTTGTAGTATAAATGGTGTGAGTAGTGTGTGAAAATTCCAAGAAGAAAAAGAAGTGCACTTCAGGAACACAAATGATGCATTTATTTAACCGAAAAAACAAGTGCTAACACTTGCAGCTCTGCTTACGTAGTGGAAGATGAGCGGGGCTAATTTCAAGATGGCCGACGGTGCTGAAGACGTCTCGCAAATGCTCATGCACATTTTTTTTGTACATTTTAAAAATTCGTTACGTGCGTTTGATGTCATTTGCCATCGACTGGGAAACACTTCCCTTATGCTATACTATAATAAAACTGACTAAAATGCATACACAAGCTGCTGGAGAACATAGTGTAGCGTACCTCATGTGGAAAGCAGCTTTAATGTCTGCTAAACTCGTTCCTGTTACGTTTTTACCATCTTTTCATGTCCCTAAGGAACCGTAATTACTATTAACAGAAAACTAATCAATGCCTTCGGACCAATCAGAATCAATAAGTTAGATTCTCATTCTAAAAGGTGCACGAGGAAGCAAGAACACTGTGCATATCTATGTGTGTGGTTGTACCTTGACTGTAACAGAAGGGACAGCAATGCCGTTGATCTCCGGGATAATGGCTTGCTGTGGAGAAAAAGATCAGCGTGAGAAAACACACACACACACACACACACACACACCGCACACACACACACACACGCGCACACACGCCGATTAACTGATAAAAATCCACTCAAAGTTTATGTACTCAAGATTGCGCTATGGAAACAAACGTCTGGATATGACCTGTGTGTGAAAGCACCGGGTTCACAGTGTAAAATATTTTGCCCTATCTTAAAAAGATAATAAAGTAACATTCTTTTATTCTTTTTCCATGTAACTGACTCTCGGAGTTGGGATATGATAATTGGGATATAAAGGTGAAAAAAAAAAAACCCCACAAATGTTACTGGTCACACTCATTTATATTGAAATTGAGGAACCAGACTCAAAAGGGAACTCATCCTCATCCTCGTCTGGGTGAGAGTGGATAGTGAGATTTGAAATCATTTCTCTTTATAATTGTGTACTATATGGTCAAAAAGTGACCAGGAAATTAATTGTAAAAGAGCAAAACTGTTTATGAAGATTGCAGTCCAAAGCCATCAGGTTTCTAAGTGGTACCACCCACAGAAATCTCAGATATCTACAGGCTGTCCATGTGGCCCATCCTCAGCAGAAACAAGCGACTTCCAAGTGATGGGACTCCAAGCAAAAGTAGGGCATTAAGAGAGATCAGGAACGAGACCATAGATGCCTGGATTCTGTTAGTGTTGCTCTGATTGACAGAAAAGGAAGTCCATGATACATCCGACTAAGGGACTTTTTACTCCTGGCTACAGGAAGCAGTGACATCAGTGGTAGATCATGAGTTTTGAGTATGGCAAACACTTTAATTGGCTTGAATTTGTGGCTTTTCTCAGATATGACACAATCAGAAAATATATATTGCCGAATGGCGACTAAAAAAAGCTTATATGTCTACACCTATATCATGTACATCAATCAGGCATAACATTATGACCAGTGCCAGGTGAAGTGAATAAGACTGATGATCTCCTCATCATGGCACCTGTTAGTGGGTGGGATATATTAGGCAGCAAGTAAACATCTTGTCCTCAAAGCTGATGTGTTAGAAGCAGGAAAAAAAGGGCAAGCGTAAGGATTTGAGCGAGATGCATAAGGATTTAAGCCAAATTGTGATGTCTAGACCACTGGATCAGAGCATCTCCAAAAGTGCAGCTCTTGTGGGGTGTTCCCGGTCTGCAGTGGTCAGTATCTATCAAAAGTGGTCTAAAAAGGAAGGAACAGGGGTGAACCGGTGACAGGGTCATGGGCGGCCCAGGCTCATTGATGCACGTGGGGAGCGAAGGCTGGCCCGTGTGATCCGACCCAACAGATGAGCTACTGTTGCTCAAATTGCTGAAGAAGTTAATGCTGGTTCTGATAGAAAGGTGTCAGAATACACAGTGCATGACAGGTCAGGGCTGTTCTGGCAGCAAAAGGTGGACCAACAGAATATTAGGCAGGTGGTCATAATGTTTATGCCTGGCCGGTGTATATACATATAAAGTGACAGGTACCGAGACATCATCCAGGTGGGTGGAGACAATAGCGGTCACCGTCAGGTCATCTTCCGCTTCAGCTTTGGGGATGATGTCTAAGAATATATAGAGAGAAAAGAAAACACTACCATTGGTTACAAACTGATGAGATATTCTCTGACGTAACTCTGCGTCACTCAATCAGAGATGCTTTAAGGTGGAGCAGTGAAGCATTGTTCTGTTCTCGGTTTTCAGATTGAAACATCGTTTTCGTTTTGAGGTACACTGGGCTGAATGAAGACAGTGCTATTATTGAACATTTAAAACAGAGAGCTAAACATATCAAAACATGCATAAGTCATTACAAGGTACTCGTTGGAAAGAGTCCCATGAGGCAGCTCATCCTGAGGATCTACGACCTTCGCTTTTTTCAGGTCATTAAAAATGCTGGAGAGCCTTGGGCATCTGGATGTTTCACGAGAAAAGATTACAGAAAACAAAGCCTATACATTGGCAAAATTTCAAACCGCTGACACTGATTAAAAACCGAGAAAAAACCTTGATAATGTGCAGGCTCGGTGAGCAAAACCATGCTGCTAAATACGTCTTTGATTGAGTTAAGAAGAGTTTCTACTTATGCACAGAAGAAAGAAAAAAAGTTTTGCAGATTCAGAGAGATGCAACATCTCTCAGCTGCAACAGCTGCTTCTTTATCATCAGATGTTTTTCTTCCAAAAAGCACCAGGCAGTACCATGCACACACCCAGACCTAAACCCTGCAGCCCAGATTTACACTGTAAAGACTCTGCCTGTTAATTTGTAACCTAGTGAATGTCCGTTTAACCCTCGTAAAACAGCAGAGAGAATTTCTTTCACCCTCCCTTCCTCAAAAGGACACAAAGGCTCTGTTCTGTAACACAAAAGGCTTCCAGTCTCCTGCAACACCAAGGGTTAAACCAGGTCAGGACGAGGCCTTGAATCTGCCACTAACATGAGCTTTGTTATTAGAGAAAACACTGGCGTTTAATGCTCGCTAAGGTTTCGTGATCGTGTTAGTACGACAATGAACAAAAAGCTACTCTTAATCCCAACGAGGACACAACAAGGTCAAACCTCTCCAGCACACACCAATGAGAAAATATTTGCCTAGACTCTCACACCTGTTAGGATTGTTTAGAAAGCGTTTAGAATGTCTTTTCTCGTGCACATACAAGTTATAAGGGTTGTCAGTTTCCATGAACAGTTCAGCCAAATGGCAGTGGTTTGTTTTCTTATGACAGACGTATAATTGTCCTACCCTGGTTCCTGGTGGCTTCGCGGATGACCTTCTGGAGAGCCTTCATCTCAGCATCCACCTCGTCGTAGTTGACCTCCCGGGAGTCCACCTTTGGTGCGGTGAAGAAGGAGGGATCCGTGCCCATGTAGGAACAGTGCAGGTGACCATCACAGCTCAGGGTCACCACCAGGCCTTTGAGTTCCCTAAGAGACACCATGAAGAACATATTTGAAAGGAGATTTAACAGTAGCAAACAACCAAAAGTGTCCTAAAGTGTCCTGAAGTGAGTAAATCATTCATTTTCAGTCACATGAGCAAAAGCAATCACCATCCGTGGCTTTGCTTTTTAAAATGTGGTTTCAGCTTTTGTAAAAATGAGGCAGAACAACACGAAATGCTGTGAGCCTGGAAACACAGACAATGCGAGCAGCTCTAGAGAAAGAGGTGTGAGGTTCTTTGAGGACATATCTGTCTTTTTCCAGCATCTGCAAGAATGTCGGATGGTTCAGAGGTTCAGATCTCAGAGCTGAGTGAGTGTAACGGGGAAGACCGTGTGAACAAACAGCCCGGTTCTGTGCAGGTCTGAGATCAGCAGTAAGGCTAACTGAAAACAGATGTGTTTCGTGGGCAGTTAGGTTATAAGAGGCAATAACTCTGGTTGAGCATGATCCAGCACAGCGGCTGCACCTGCAAAGGGAGGTGCAAATCTGCCTTTTTGTTAATAAAACTCCACAGCCCATGCCAGATTTCTAGGGTTGTCCTGCACCCCGTCATTTTCAGCCAAACAGCTCTAACTAACGCTTCTAACTGACAGCAGTGCCCTTCACCCATGTCTTTACCTCTGATGGTCACAGATGACCTGATGCTCTTACCGAGCATCTCCCAGAA
>JAUCMX010000022.1:16594852-16682608 GCA_033459395.1 Hemibagrus guttatus | reverse complement strand
TCTAATTCACTCCAGAATTTCTCTTTCTCCTCTAACTCACAACCTACCTGTGGGGCATAACCACTAACAACATTCAACATCACCCCTTCAATCTCTAACTTCAGACTCATCACCCTGTCTGACACTCTCTTCACCTCCAGAACATTCCTCACAAACTCCTCCTTCAGGACCACACCTACCCCATTTCTATTACTATCCACACCATAATAAAACAGCTTGAATCCTGCTCCTATACTACGAGCCTTGCTACCCTTCCACCTGGTCTCCTGTACACACAGTATATCCACCTTCCTTCTCTCCATCATATCAGCCAGCTCTCTACCTTTCCCTGTCATAGTACCAACATTCAGAGTTCCTATTCTCAGTCCTACACTCTCACCTTTCCTCTTCTCTCTCTGTCTGTGCACTCTCCCCCCTCCTCTACTTCTTCCACCAACAGTACCCCAATTTCCACCGGCGCCCTGTAGGTCAACGGCCCCGAGGGCGGTCGTTGTTAACCCGGGCCTCGACCGATCTGGTATGAAATTCGTACTGACGATTCGCAGGGTTTAAAATTTTGGCAATGTTTTACACCGGATGCCCTTCCTGACACAACCCTCTCTATTTATCCGGGCTTGGGACCGGCACAGAAGTCACTGGACTGTGACCCCCATGGCTAGATTAATAAAGACATCTTGGACATGTTTCAGAAAACATGGAATCTTTATTGCTCCATGAACAAATAACATTCCAGCTTAATGTAACAGATGAACAGCAAAAAGCATTTATAGTTCAAAATACTGGCCTTGACTCTTTTTTTTTTTTAAACAATTACACTGTTGAAGTCATACAACATTTCCTTCCTTGTCTGTACAGAAGAAGCAACGGTCATGTCTTGTGACCTTTCTTTGACTTCAGCAGCCTCAGATAAACTTGATAAGTGCAGAAGAACAGCGAGGACCAATCACTGCAGAGGTGAAGTTCACAGCATAGTGGTGAACAAAATAATTACAGCAAAACAAACAAGTATTATTAACTTTAATCTCAAGATATGCATTTATACAAAACTGAAGCGACTAAAAGTCTACTGCACACAGCGTCAATATTTCCCTTCATTATCTTCATCAGTAGCGGCGTGCTTGAGGGGGCGTGTCTACTGTTTACACCGTAGGACGTCCCACAACCGGAAGTAGTTTCAAATTTATTCGAAATGTTTTTGTTAAGTTATAATATCCCTTTTTTCTTAATTTACAGCAGCAATTATTGACACTGCAGTTTATTAATTTTTCGTTCATGTCGGAAATATAGATAGGCTTGCTCCCTATCCCAAAATCCAAAGCGCATTTTTATTCTCCCAGTTTCTATTCCAAGTTTATTCACTATTCCCTGTGGAAAATGGATAAAAGCTAAAAATCCGTGGATATGTAGACTCTCCATATTTCTCCCTTGTGGATAAACCTAAGTGAGTTTAAAAAAAAAAAAAAAAAAAACAGTACAATCGCGGCTGATCGTGCAAAATCAATCACATATAATCAGTCCTTTCAGAATTTGGTCATTTTTCAATCACAGAAATTAACGCAAAATCAAGCAAACTCCATAATACTCTGAGGAGCTTGCAATTTTTCCAAATGACTGTCACTACTCCATCCGTACCGGCAACGCGATTTGTACTGCGCATGTGCGGAAACTCAGGTTGTGTTCTGCGCATGCGCGACGACACCACATTGTTATTAGTAGTATTATAAAAGACCTGCAGTATAAATAAACTGCAGTAATTCAGACAAGCAGTAGACGCATTTCCGCACATGCGCAGTACAAATTGTGTTTCCGGTACGGATCGAGTAGAGACAATGACTGCAGATTTTCTGCAGATTAAAGCCGAGACGCGGCGTGTGACGTCATCGCGACAGACGTTCAGCTTCCCTTTACGTGCGTCATGAGTACAGCGCTCATAGAAAGTCATTACATGTGTGTCTTCACTTATAGGAGTTTAAAAGAAGAATCATGTGATGTCAGCAATTCAAGTAGTTTTCTACTACAAGGAAAAAAGAAAAAAGCACAAAAGTTTTTTTTTGCAAGAAATCCTGAAGGGACTGAAATAGTGTCATGATAGCATGACATCACAACCGAGATACAGTGTGTAACGCAATGGATTATTTAATGCTAAGCACTTCACTTCACTGAAAGAATTAAAAGACAAACTAGTGGTGATCTGATCGCATTAAAACTCAAAGCTCCGCCCAGTTTTGACCGCTTGCTGCCTTCGTGTCGGCCAAAAACTGGTCAAACTATTGACCGGTGTTGATACTGAAACTTTTTTTTTTTCCTTTTTTTTTTTTTTATACACTCGAAGCTTTTTCCCTGTAACAAGCCTTAAAATATACTTTCAAGAAATAAAAATAATCTAATAAAAAATACAAACTTCTCTGAAGAATGTATAATATATAGGCATACAGGGGGTGTGGCAAAACTGCATGTCACAACGTTTAGGGAAAATAAGAAGAGAAGAGTGTTGAGCGAGGGATGATGGGAAGATGTCAATCATCGTCGCTGTCGCTGCCTGATTCGCTCAGCTGCAGATCATTTCCTGAGGAGAGAACAAACACCAACACGACTTCACCATTTTCTTTGTATATTACAGAGAGAGAGAGAGAGAGAGAGAGAGAGAGAGATACTCACTCAGCGTGTTCATTAGTTGGTTGTTACCCTGCGATTTGTCCGTGCCGTTGCTCAGAGGCTCTCGGCTGGGGGACAGGTGGAGGTTTGCGCTCTCCTTCTCTCCATCATTGCTGGAGCTGTCGTCATCTCCGCTGCCTGAACAACTACCTGAGTCTGAGGAGCTGCTGCTGCCACTGCTGCTCATCTGCTCAATGATCTCTACCTCCGCCCGCAGTTCTGAGAGAGAGAAAGAGAGCGAGAGAGAGGGCAAAATTGAGAGAGAGATTTAAAGACAGACAAAAAGAGAGAGACAAAGTAAGATAGAGAGAGAGAGAGAGAGGGTAATGGAGGAAAGAAAGAAAAGAAAGTGAAATGCAGACAAATACAGAGAGCATGTCATAGACAGAGAGAAAAAAGGTGGTAGAAAAAGAGAGAAAGAGAACAAAGAAAGAGACGGCAACATTGAGAGAGAATTAAAGACAGACAAAAAGAGAGAGACATAGAGAGAGAGAGATGGACAGAGAGAGGGAGACAAAGAGGGAGAGAGAGACAGAGAGAGAGAGAGAGAGAGAGAGAGAGAGAGAGAGAGAGATATGATTGTGGTGGATGTGAGGTGATTGTGTGTTCTCTGTGTATACAGTAAAGTATGTGTGACAGTCGGTCGTGTCTCGGGGAGACTGTCCAGTGCTAACAGCCGTCTCACCTCTCTTGATGTCGTCCAGCTGGGGTTCAGGAGACGGGTTGTCTTTACTCGGGGACGTCTTCACTCCGCCGCTGGGTTTAATAGGAGTTCGGAACTGAGATGCAGGCTGACTGGCTCTCACTGACTGCTGCTCAATCCGAGCCTGGATCTTACTGCTGCCCTCAGCTCTGAGCACAGAGGTCAAAGGTCAAGCAACATCAGAGGTGACTTGCTAATAATGAACCATTTCTATTTCAGCAGCAACTCTCACCTGGTTTTCTTGACCTGAATGCTGCTGCTCAGCTTCTCCAGCACAAACTTGCCTGTGTCGTGGTTAATGATTAGGACGCAGTCTTTCTGATACGGCCGCTTGTTGCCTTTGAAGACAGTCATGGGAGGCGTCGAACCCTTGTGACGACAACGATAAATCGAGGTAAAACTCTGAGCAGGTAACAGCTCAGGTATTGTGATTATACAATACATAAGGAGAGAGACTCACTGGTATGTGTGGCAGCGTGATGGTGACCTCGTCTCCTTTTCCCACCTGCAGCTCTCCCTCACACGACGTGTCGATGGAAGCCGGCTTAAAATCATCTGCCACAGTAAGGAAGGAGTGTAAAGAGGAGGGGGAGGGGAGGGGAGGGGAGGGAAGGGGGGGAAAGGGAAGGGGAGGGAAGGGAGGGAGGGATGGGGAAGGGAGGGAGGGAGGGAGGGAGGGAAGGAGGGAGGGAGGTTAGGGAGGGGAGGGAGGGGAGGGGGGGGAGGGGGGGAAGGGAGGGGGGGAAGGGAGGGAGGGAGGGAGGGAGGGAGGGGGGAAGGGAGGGAGGGAGGGAGGGGGGAAGGGAGGGAGGGAGGGAGGGGGGAAGGGAGGGGGGGGGAGGGAGGGGGGGGAAAGGGAGGGGGGGAGGGGGAGGGGGGGAAGGGAAGGGGGGAAGGAGGGGGGGAAGGAGGGGGGAAGGGAGGGGGGGAAGGAGGGGGGAAGGGGGGGGGAAGGGAGGGGGGGAAAGGGAGGGGAAGGGAGGGGGGGAGGGAGGGGAAGGGAGGGGGGGAGGGAGGGGGGGAGGGAGGGGAGGAGGGGGGAAGGGAGGGAGGGAGGGAGGGAGGGGAGGGGAGGGAGGGGAGGGGAAGGGAGGGAGGGAGGGGAGGGGAGGGGAGGGGAAGGGAGGGAGGGAGGGGAGGGGAGGGGAGGGGGGGGGGAGGGGAGGGGAGGGAGGGGAGGGGAGGGGAGGGGGGGGGAAGAAAAGAAAGGGGAGAGAGAGAGAAAGAAAGGAGTTCGACAAATGGGTGCGAGGGAGGATAGAAAGAAAGAGGCTCTAGAAATGGGGAGAAGGGGCTAAGGAAGGAAGGAAGGAAGGAAGGAAGGGATTGTGTATGCAAAGACTAACGGGTATGCAAAATCTAAAATAGCTGTATTACAGCATGACTGTATAGATTACATCAATAGTAAAAATAGGCATTCTGACTGCAGTAAGCATTCGTGTGCGTGGTGTAATGTATGAATGCAAGTGAGCATGACGTAAACAGAGGAAAATAAGCACTAGCTATCTGTTTACATGTTAGCCGGCGATCTGTGTACTAAAGTGTGAAATATCGCGATAGTACGTTACAGTAGAGTATCGGGACAGTACAATGCAGGGATCATGGCTTCACTCAGACAAGCTGGGAGTAATAACGCGCTTCACTCACATCTGATGGTATGGAAGGAGGACTTGGCTCTTTTCTCGAAGCTCTCTCCTAGCTTTAAAACATGTTCCTCTTTATCCAGCACGGCATTAGAGCTTCCGTTCATGACTATAAACCGCGAATCACCTCTTCTTCACATCTACATGTATTCACCTGCGGTCTGATCAATGCGCAGATTCCCTCTGTAATATCCTCATAAAACACATATCACATAACTTGTTGACATCGCAATACTTCCGCTCATATTACCAAAATAAAAGTCTCTAGACTGACGACGGAAGCAGACAAAATACATACTAACCTAAATAAATTGTCTACATATTAGATATTTTTACTTTTAATGTTGTCTAAATAAATAAATATTTTGATAAAATGCTATATATTTTTTTGGGAACATTTGAGTAACTTATTATTATTATTATTATTATTATTATTTAATAATAATAATAATAATAATAATAATAATAATAATCCTGAAATGTCTAAAACATGAACACAAATTATTTCTAAATTATTCTTTGTTTGTTTTAATGGTGTTCAGCTGTTCATATTACAAGATTAAAATAGATAAATAAATAATCAATCAATCTTGTATAATTTTTGCAGATCTTATCGCCAAAAATAAAAAACTTTTAAACGAGCTGCTGACACAAATGGCGTGACGCTCATCCGATTACCGTAAAGGTACAAGTACATTCTTCCCTTAAAAATATTACAGACATATTCAATAAAAATACAGATAAGATATATTCTGTATTCGGCAAATATTGTGTTCTTTTTAAGTAACTGAGCCAAGTATTTGATAAATTATAGTACTGTTTTATAAAATTCTGTGCTGTAAAACGTACCTTGTTTAGCGCATGTATTGTGTACGTTACGGTAAACAGAACGGAAGATTAAACTATTCTGCGTCAAGACGTCGTTTATCCAATCACATTTTGGCACAGAAAGGGGGCGTGGCTACTCAAAGAAGGCGGAAGTATGTGTGCGCACAGAAACAGTTGGATTTCTGAACGTATTAAAAGCGCACAAGTTTGAAATATAATGACAGCTTCAGAGCCTAAACTGATTTTGTTATTCAGTGGAAAACGGAAATCTGGGAAGGACTACGTGACCGATTTAATACAAAAAAGGTGATTTGGGGTTTTTTTTTTGTATTAAAAGTCAATGTTAATGGCTCAGTCCTGGGATCAATAAAGTTTCTATCTACGTTATAGGTTGTTAATAACAATGTATTTACATGTGTGTAGCTTGAGTCCAAAGCTGTGCTGCATCCTCCGGCTTTCTGCTCCCCTTAAAGAACAATATGCACAGGTATAAATCAGCTCTTATTGCTCCATAACATATCTAGTCATAAATATTAAGATAGGAACTGATTGAAAATCCACACATCATTAGGAGCATGGGCTGGATTATGAGGAGCTGTTGGGAGCAGGGCAGTACAAAGAGCAGCACCGGGCAGAGATGATCGGATGGGGGGAGAGAAGGAGGCAACAAGACCCAGGCTTCTTCTGCCGCAGGGCCGTGTTTGGAGCATCTCAGCCCGTGTGGGTGAGTACAGGGGTTAACTCTGATTACCAAAACGATGCCAAAATCACCACTGCTGAAAATCCACTTAATCTGATCAAGAACCAGCTGTCAAAACACAGGGGCTGTTAAAACCAACTGCTAGACCATCTCTGCTGCTAGTAGAAAGGAATCCATTTCTAAATTATAGATAATATTTTTTAAGAAAACCCAACAATTAGTAAGCCTTAAACATTTATTATGGCAGCAGGACAATTACACTACCTGGTGAAGATGGTCTAAAAGTTTTATCAGCTCAACCTGTGCTTTGGTAAGTTGGTATCTGCTCAGATCCTGATGGACTAATTAGCTTGGTCTAATTTTAAAGGTTGACAGAATTTAAAATGGCCTCTTGTCAATAATTTTAATGAGAAACTTTCCCTAACTCCCTTTCACTCCACTACATCAAAGTGTGAAATCAGCAAAGCACCCAGCACAGCCAGATAATTCACTTCATTAAGCAGCATTCATTCATTCATTCATTGTCTACCGCTTATCCGATCTACACTCGGGTCACGGGGAGCCTGTGCCTATCTCAGGCGTCATTGGGCATCAAGGCAGGATACACCCTGGACGGAGTGCCAACCCATCGCAGGGCACACACACTCTCTCATTCACACACTACGGACAATTTAGAGATGCCAATCAACCTACAATGCATGTCTTTGGACCGGGGGAGGAAACCGGAGTCTCATTAAGCAGCACTTCCTTGTAATTTCTTGTTCATGCCCTTCATGCACCGTAAACCAGGATTAGAGTTTGACCTTAACCTGATAACTCGCTGTAAGAAGCTGTAGTCCTGTTGCATGATTGGATCAACTGCTTACTGCTCACCAGCCCTGGCTTCTCTCTGTCTGTCTCTCTCTGCCTTTCTCTCCATTTCTAGATTGTGAGTGACTGCAGGCGCATGTCTGATTTGCAGTGGTTCTGGAATGAATATCCACAGCAGTGTGCGAGTGTCCGAGTGGAGGCCTCTGAGCAAACCAGGGCTCAGAGGGGATGGAGATTCACTGCAGGTACAAGATGGAACCACTGCCAGCCATACAAACTGCAGATATCTCAACAGTTACAAGGGGGAAAATGTTGAATAGTTTGATTAATATATACCAGAAACCAGCTCTGAAGCATGATGAAGGGTGCATTATACCAGTAACCTGCTGTGAAGCATGGTGGTGGGTGCATCATACCAGTAAGCAGCTCTGAAGCATGGTAAAGGGTGCATCATACCAGTAAGCAGCTCTGAAGCATGGTAAAGGGTGCAAAATACCAGCACTGAAGCATGGTGGAGGGAGCATCATACCAGTAAGCAGCTCTGAAGCATGGTAAAGGGTGCATCATACCAGTAAGCAGCTCTGAAGCATGGTAAAGGGTGCAAAATACCAGCACTGAAGCATGGTGGAGGGAGCATCATACCAGTAACCAGCTCTGAAGCATGGTGGAGGGTGCATCATACCAGTAACCAGCTCTGAAGCATGGTGGAGGGTGCATTATACCAATAACCAGCTCTGAAGCATGGTGGAGGGTGCATCATACCAGTAACCAGCTCTGAAGCATGGTGAAGGGTGCATCATACCAGTAACCAGCTCTGAAGCATGGTGGAGGTAGCATCATACCAGTAACCAGCTCTGAAGCATGGTGGAGGTAGCATCATACCAGTGAGCAGCTCTGGGATATTTCTGGATAGCAGTATATTCACTTAAACATACAGAAGATACAACAAAACAATGGCTAAACTATTTTTGGTTTACAGTTTACAAAGACAAGTAGATTTGGAATAGAGTTAAAACTGATAAATGGTTCTGCAGGACTCTGAATGATTACAACATTGTGTTCAATGATGACAAAAAGGATCATTGTACTGTCAATTATTTGTGTTAAGAGTTGTATATTTTTCTTGACTGTTTGTGAGGCCTCTAAAGATTTAGAAAGGCAATATACAGCAAGTTGGTGGTTTAGTAGCTTCAGAATAGCTCACCTTGTTTATAAACTGACTCATATTGTCCACCTCTCGCTTCCCAGGCATAGACGATGCAGAGTCTGAATGTGGTCTGGATCAGGGCGTGGACTTTGACTGGACCATAAGGAACGACGGAGACGTCACGTTTCTCGACAGACAGCTCGAGGGACTGTTGTCATTAGCTAGGGAGAGGACACTGGAGCACCAACGCACACAAGACAGTATACAATCAAATGGACATTGAACAGAAGACTTGAATCAAACAAAAGTATTATATCCTGTTATTTTTTGATATGCTAAAAAATTGACAGGCATTTGCCAAATATTATGTTGCTGTTTACATTCATATTGCATTTGTGCCATAGTTTCTTGCAGAATGCGATTGGAACTTGTTCAGGTCAAACATTTTGAGGGATGCTCTCACCACTTAAATCCAAGTTTTCAGAATTAATTTTTTCCAGACTTTTATTAAGACACATCTCATACATCTCTAATCCGTGAAGTGCAAGTCCATTAAACCTCAACAGATGTGCTTGAATTTGATTCTCTCGCTTGTAATTATTCTAGGTAATATTATATAAACTGATAATAAATTAAAATGTATTTCACCACAACCCTGTCGAATTCTTGATTCATGACCGTAGCTCCGAGCTCTTACCGTACCATCTGTCATTCAAATCAGAAGCTTATTGATGCCCTCATTCTAATATATATGTGTAGCTCAGTCATTTTTATCCTGACAGGAGTGGTCTCTAATGCCAAGTACTCACATGATGGTGTGATGGAAATAATGTAAATTACATGCTATTGCATAACACTGGGGGATTTTTGAGCAGTGTTAAACACCAACTGAGAAAACGGAAGTGTTTATCACTCAAGTACAGTTCCAGAAATTTCTAGAATCAAAGCCAAGATGTGCTAAAGCTCTTCTGGTGGCCCGATCTCTTATTAAAACATCGTTGTATTTTCGTCCCATTTAATTTTGTCACCAGTTTTTTATGCCTAGGAAACCCTCCAGGAGATTTGCGCAGGTCATATCTGGGAAACGTGTTACATACACCGACCAGGCATAACATTATGACCTTTTTTTTTTTTTTTTTTTTTTTTAAAAACATAGAACTTACTGCTTATTTTAAACCAGGCAGAGTAACTTAAATGATTTAATTTCCAAAAGCACAAATGTTAAGTTGGAAAATCAGAAATCTAGCCTAATTAAAACTGTTCTTAATTTATATTCGCAAAATACTCTGGATCACAGGTTCTGTCTTTTATCCAGTTATAAGAACGACTGGATTCCATCTTCCTAAACAATTCAAAAATCTCAAACTCAAAGCACTTACACCGAACAGGCATTATATTGTGATAATTGGTGGTGTTCCCCCTTTTGCTGCCAAAACAGCCCTGACCCGTCATGCACGGTGTATTCTGACACCTTTCTATCAGAACCAGCATTAACTTCTTCAGCAATTTGAGCAACAGTAGCTCGTCTGTTGGATCGGATCACACGGGCCAGCCTTCGCTCCTCACATGCATCAGTGAGCCTTGGCTGCTCATGACCCTGTCACCGGTTCACCACTGTTCCTTCCTTGGACCACTTTTGATAGATACTGACCACTGCAGACCGGGAACACTCCACAAGAGCTGCAGTTTTGAGAGATGTTCTGATCTAGTGGTCTAGCCATCACAATTTGGCCCTTCATCAAACTCGCTCAAATCCTTACGCTTGCCCATTTGTCCTGCTTCTAACATCAACTTTGGGGACAAAATATGCCTAATATATCCCACCCACTAACAGATGCCATGATGAGATAATCTGTTATTCACTTCACCGTGGAATAACATTATGGTCATAATGTTATGCCTCATCAGTGTATTTTTAAAGGGTATGACCGTCAGGTTCAAACAAATGTTCCAACATTATGCAGCATATTTTATAGCGATGGATCATTTTATTGCAAACGCTTTACATCACAGACGTCAAATTCTAGTCATGGCTGCATTGTTTCATTCAGCTTGTTCTGGCTTGGAATTGCATTTTTGCACCAGACCAGTAATATCAAGGAGTTGACAGCAGAGCCATTAGTGTGGCATTCCACACATGCCTCTGTACAGCGAACACTGGCTGGCATCTTACATGCCTATCTGCTGCATTTCATCAGAAAACAGGTCTTTAACCTGATTCAGCAATTTACACGAAATCCTGAAATGTGTCACAGAGACGTATAAAAATGTTGTAAACAAATTGCACAAAGTCAAATGAGATGGTGTTATAGTTAATTAATTATCTCCACTATCCTGGGAAGGCTTTCCACAAGATTTTAGAGCGTGGCCATTAGAATTTTTGTTCATTCAGCCATAAGAGCATTAGTGAAGTCAGGTACACATATTGAATGAGGAGACCTGGGTGCAGTCATGGTTCCAATTCATCCTAAAGGGTTTCAGTGGGGTTGAGGTCAGAGCTATGCTCTGTGCAGGACACTCGAGTTCCTTCACTCCAAACTAAACAAACCATGTATTCATGGGGCTCATTTTGTGCACAGGGGTACCGTCATGCTGGAACAGGCTTGGGCATCTTAGTTTCACTGAAGAGAAATTCATATACAGACATCCTATAGAAGTGTATAGCAATAGTTCGTCGAAGAATCACATACGGATGTGATGGTCAGGCGGCCGTATACTGCGTATATGCTGACATACAGTTTTAAATTAAACTTCAAGTCAGTTAATCTGAAGGCTTTGGCTGTTGAAGTCCACCTATACACCTCATCACACCCATATTCATTCTGGGTATGTGAGACCTCCTCAGAACTCAATGCAATCATTAGATTTTATCTTTAAAAAACAAACACCTCTTTACTCTTTACAGCTTGGCTGAAACAAATAATGCCAGAAAGTTGATTAAGTGTTATAGTACTTTATTTAAAAAAAAAAAAAAAAAAAAAATTCAAATTTTGATCTCGTCATTATTACAATGAAACACTGATAGCAAAATGCTTACATCTTGAACTTTGCAATTCCAGTTAAAAAGGTTCTTGGTGCTTTGAAGTACTTAATTTCACTCTACAAGTGTACACTGAATAGACAGTACACCAAAAGAGATAATACCTTTAACTATTCAATCTCACCCTCTCTAGTTGACCCTTTCACCTTGATTTTGGCAGTGGAAATGATGTCCCGTGTCTCCGCCTCTAACTTGGTCATGACCTTAATAGGAAGAGACGAACGAGCCTTCGCCTCGAAAATAAGACAAAATGCTGGTTTAACTGCATTTTTCTCACCTCAGACCAAACTCCAATCTGACGCCTAGTGTTTGCTGCTCTACACCCGAGACTTAAAGAAATGGAAAGGTTGAATCCAAACCGTTCAGAGTTGGTCGTGTTTTTGTTTTGTTTGCAGAACAACAAGAAAAGAGGAAACAAATATTTGACAGATGATTCAGCATGATTAGTAAATGTATCTTAACTCTTTTCTAAGCAAATTGCATGGCTAAGAGTACAATATAATGGTCCTGCATGGCACTGGCACAGTAAAATACAAATATGTGTTAGAATGAATAGTGCTAAAGTGTTAAAACGAATGGGGCAGGGGAAAAAAGGTTCAGAAGAGTCATTTCACACTGCAACCTTTCCAATTCTTTATACTATGTTGTGTTAATATTGCACTGTGGGGATAGTAAACCAACCAGAATACAAAAATCTGAAAGAGAGAGTCATCTCATTACCTAATCGTATATAATTACAGAATGAACCAATCAAATCGGGAATATTTTGAATTGCAGATACTGGTGCCATATCATATGCAGTCCCATTTAAAGAAAGGGGGAGAGTCTATGCAAAAATAGTAAGAGAGAAAAAAAATACAAAGCTAGATACATAACAAAAAAAAAAAAAAAAAAAAAAAAAATACAGGAAACCAGGCATAAACTGAGGGCTGAAGCTGGAAAGTGAGGAATGAAGCTAAAGTGCTACCTACACCAAAAAAAGGAACTTGCCCTTGTTCAGCCACCTCGCAATAATTGAAGGGGGTAAGGTGGGTAGAAAGGTGGGAGGGGTAAGGAAGGAAAGAGAGGAGGGTGCAGACGTTTAGAAGTTGTTGAGATCCTGCAGGGTGGCGTCCAGAGTGGCGTGGATCTTGATGTTCTCCTCTTTAGCGGTGGCGAGCCTCTCTGCAAAACATGCAAAAAGGGGAGGTGTGAGACAGGCCGTAACCACTTCATAGGCGCATCGAATATCCTTCCCAATACCTCAAACAGGATGGGCGGACAAATTTTCGAAAGCAGGCAAAAGACTCGGCTGTTGGTGTACCAGAGACGAATGTAGAAACGGAATTGAAACTCAATTCCTGAAGCATGATTCCCACAACATGAGGACAAGGTTATTAAGAAACTGAACAGAGCAGACATATTTGGTTACGCAAGTAGATCTGAATAAATAGATAAAAATCAAGCCATGCTGGAACCTGTTGAATATTTGTGTTATTCAACAATGTTAAAAAAAATAAAAAATAAAAAAAATACATTAAACTCAATGTTAAACAATCCCTTAGAATTTCTAGACAGTGAGTCTGTTTATGAAAGGCCCAATCTCTGTTAACAAGTAGAATGGCATTGCAAGAATTCAAATGACTCAGCAGCTCAGATCTTGATTATATCATTAAGTTAATTAACGCTGATAGCAGACAGTAACAGTACAAACAAATCAGATAAAAATGCTGGCATAACACGTTAGTAGATTGTCGGGATGCCGTTACACCTTCCGGTTCTACCGTTTAGCTATTCTGTAAATCTATACAATTGTTCTCTCGCCCTTTAGACGCATCAGATTCATTCTGCTGCTCTACTTCTGCTTCACTTTTGACTCATTTTCTGCCGCTGGTCCCACACATGGATTCCCTAAAGATTTCCACTTCCCAAAAACAAGTTTATGCTTCAGTCTTTAAGTCTCACCCTTTCTTCAGCACAAAATCAGACCTGGATACTGTAGATGTGAATCCATGGACTGTCTTCTCTGTCTAGCTGGTGTCTCTAGGTTGAGGTTTGGATGAGATTTCTCAATCATGTCGTCTTAGGGGGCTTTCTTTGCCATGGTCCCCTCTGGCTTGCTCGTTAGGAATCTGAATCGCTAAATCGTAATCATAAACACTGCATTTACTACACCGTCCAGGCATAACATTATGACCACCTGCCTAATATTGTGTTGGTCCCCCTTTTGCTGCTGAAACAGCCCTGACCCGTCATGCACTGTGTATTCTGACAGCTTTCTATCAGAACTAGCATTAACTTCAGCAATTTGAGCAACAGTAGCTCGTCTGTTGGATCGGATCACACGGGCCAGACTTCGCTCCCCACATGCATCAAGGAGAACCACTGTTCCTTCCTTGGACCACTTTTGATGACTACTGACCACTGCAGACTGGGAACACCCCACAAGAGCCACAGTTTTGGAGATGCCCTGATCCAGTGGTCTAGCCATCACAAATTGGCCCTGCACCAAACTCGCTCAAATCCTTACCCTTGTCCATTTTTCCTGCTTCTAACACATCAACTTTGAAGACAAAATGTTCACTTGCTGTCTAATATATCCCACCCACTAACAGGTACCATGATGAGGAGATCAGTGTTATTCACTTCACCTCTCACTGCTTATGTTATGCCTGATTGGTGTATATTAAAGTAAAGAGAAAGACATGGCTTCTATGACCATGTCAAGCTGAAAATGTTTCTCCCTTTCTGTTGTTTAAACCTTTCTAAACCTGCTTCCTTAATGCCAGCTTTAACATGTAATTAGCTTGGTTTCCGACACAACACTGGAACCTACAATCTCCACAAGAGTTTGCATCTGAAGATCATAATACTGCATACCTACATCAAATATCTGCCTTTGAATAAACTGAGGTGCAGGCTATAAAGTTTTAAAGCAAATCCTTGGATTCCTGAGCCATGTATGCAAACCATGTTTTTAGTACCGGCTACATATGAACCATTTATAATGCGTTTCATTATTGTAGAGTCAACATTTAGGTAATAGTCTTCTCTGACCTTTTACTTCCCATTGTTATTCCAACCCAGCCTCTCCCATTCTTTCCATGAGATATTAACAATTCTTGATCATATTAAAAGTATTAAAGTGTATATTGTTCAAGACAAGTCTCCTGATTCTATGAGCCTGGGTTTCCAACAATTCATTCAACAAACTGCATAAAATACTGTTATCACAATCTATAATACCTCCTGCAGAATAGTAGCTTTCTCTTGAATCAGGAGAAGACACTGGACTTAACATAAGACATGTATCCATAAGCACACTTAGGAGAGCTGCTAGCATATCAGAAGCTCACAGAAAGCCACAATGGCCGTGGCCGGCAGTAAGAAGGAACTGGAAGATTCCCCAAATCCTTAAAGGAGCATTTAATCTTTCCGGTAAGTGGTGTCCCTGATGGCGTCGTACCGTTATGCTGTAGACCAACAACCTAATGTTTAAGTCTCTCGATTTCATTCATGTAGCATTTCCTTGTTTTATTGATCAGAAAAAAAACAGCATTGCATCAAAGGTTTTAAATGGAAACCTCAAGCAATGATCCTATCAGATCACATTTTCATAATGACAACACATCATATCATGGCTTGTATTATAAGAGAAAAATACAAGATTTGTACAATGTACCATAGACAAAGAAAAAGGATAATTTACAAGAAAGTGACCGGTGACCCAGAGAGACAGAAAAAAAAAAAAAAGAAATAACAAAACAAAGCAATATGAAGAGTTAAAGTACACAAAAACAGAGCCAGAAATATTAATCAATCATGGGGGGAGAGAGAGAGAGAGAGAGAGAGAGAGAGAGAACGCACTCTCAGGCAAACAAACTACATGCCAGAACAGAAAGTGATGAAATAAGAGTGAATTGAGCGGTGACAGGGAATGAACACAGAGTCCTGGCCTCAACGTAGTTCAGGAATGAGCTGCTAGCAAAGGCAATGTAGACAGTGGTCTAGAGAGAATGTAGGCGTGAGTGTGAGAGAGAGAACAACTAAAATGGACCGTAACGCTGAAATCGGTGTGCACATGGTTGCCTTGGCATCCAAGCGATGTTCAAACTCTAAAGGGCTGACATTACTCAATAAGCCACTGATTACTAAACATCAGCTGTGATGCTGGTGAGCTTCAGATATTGTGCATTAAACAATGAGCTACTTAAAGCCCATCTCCAGCCAAATACATTTCCATTAATCCAAAGCACCAGATTTTGTTAAACAATTGAGACGAACTTAATTTGCAGATTTTATAGGTAGGAACAAATTATAATTGTGCAAGTGATGTTTCATTTTGTGCATCCTTACAACACACACAAAACTCCCCCATGCCACTCTGCACTCCAGATCAACACCATGCAGGAAACCACTCTTACCATGCTGCTAAATCCTGTTACTCTATAGAGTGAGCTAACACACACACACACACCCCAACCTCAGCTACAACTCAGCATGTCTCTCACAGCAGAATGCGAAGAGCAATCAATAAGGTTGTGATGTAACGGCATAGTGTGTGTAGGTGGGCAACTACAGGTCTATTTTCATCCGTTCTACCATGTTATGCTCTCTGAATCTTCTCCATGGAGGAACCACAATGCAGAAGGGGAAAAAAGGAACTCTGAGGAGTTCAAGGAAGCATTATTAGTAACCATAGACATTTTTAGCCTGTGTGAGAGGGTGATGGTGGACTGTACTGAACAAATTGTGTTGTCTGTACAAAAATCTTAAAGGCTAATGGACTGTTAAGAACATCAAGGGAAACCAAAAGATCAACAATCTCCCTGTGAGAGATGTTTGTTTAATATTCTGCAGTCATGGTGAACCTGAGCTAAAGATATAAAGCTAAAAGTTATTTACTGGACATATAATGGATGTCCTACAATCTATTCTGTGATATAAACACTCAGTTTGTGTGTGCTGTTAGTTCTCATTCGAAGTGCTTTAATGTGGTAAAACACTCCACTGCACACGCATGCTAAGTATTTACATGGAGATCGTGTGATTAAGAGCATGGTCCAGCTCTTCTCTAATAGCATTGGACTCGGTTTCTGTGGATGTACACACAGCGATCAGAAGGTAAACGTAGAAATTTTGTGGTAAGATATCAAGAAAGTGACGTCTGAGCTGCCTACCTTCCAAATCATCAATCGTCTTCTCGAGTTTGGTCACCGATCTTTCGCCGAACTCGGCACGGGTCTCGGCCTGAGGAAGAAAAACAGCCAAGACGTGTCAAATTTACCAGACAAGTGATCAAAACATTTATTTTACAGCAAAATGAAAAAGGAGCCAAACTAACGTACAAATGTTTCTTCTTACCCCAAATGTACTCAGCTAGATAAGTAAGATTTGCACTGGAGTTACAATCTGAATACAGCGAACAAACAGATGCCACTAGCCACCAGTTTAGTACTGTGCATGCATATTTCCTCTAAAAACATACTACTTTATACATATCACCAAAAAAATAAAAACCCTTGATATAGTTTCTAAAATTGAGAAGAAAAAAAAAAAAAAAAGATAAAAAGGCCGTCAGTAAAAGGGTGCTAAAAGTTATAACTGCTTCCGTGAAACTACTTCCCATTTTACTTTTGAAGCACATCTGATTCAAAACAGACAAATTTGCAGAGTGCTAAAGGAGTTAAAAGTTTCATTTAGCTGTTAGCAAGATTTCATTTGTAACTCCACTACATCTAGATCTGTAACGGTCAGGTGTCCAAAAATATTTTCGACCATATAGCGAAAAAAAACACAGCTTGAAATTCCATTTCTATGAATGATTTAAAAGGTTTCAATCCACACCAATGCCAAATGCTTACATAAGATTGACTTATGATAAGAAGTCGTCATGTGTGGAGGTCTGGGGAAAACTGGTCGCGTGCTGCTGTGGCTAAAACAAGCCATCTGCTTACGATGGCTAAAATCTAGCTAGCCGAGTGTCATTTTCTCAGAGGAAGTGTCATAATTTGTCAAGTTGCTGAATACTTGCATGTTGTAGCAAGATGGACATAATGCAAAGCAATTCTGTTTGTGGTTGAGATGCATGAAACATTTCAGTTTAGGAAAGTTACTACATTACATGTAGCAGAAAAATGAGAGGGGATTTCACAGGATGCCATATGGTATTTTTGTGTGCGTGTTGTATCATGTAACTGACTAAGCTGCTGCAACAAGAATTTCCCTCATGGGATCAAAGAAGGAAAGAAGGAAGGAAGGAACAGAAAGAAAGAAAGAAAGAGAAAAAGAAAGGAACAGAAAGAAAGAAAGAGAAAAAAAGAAGGAAGGAAAGAAAGAAAGGTAAAAAAGAAAGAAAGAAATAAAGAAAGAAGGAAGGAAAGAAAGGTAAAAAAGAAAGGGAAAAAGGGAAAAAAAGGTAAAAAAGAAAGAAGGAAAGAAAGGTAAAAAAGAAAGAAGGAAAGAAAGGTAAAAAAGAAAGAAGGAAAGAAAGAAAGGTAAAAAAGAAGGAAGGAACAGAAAGAAAGGTAAAAAAGAAAAAGGAAAAAAGGGAAAGGAAAGGAAAACGGGGGAAAAAAAAAAGGGAAAGGGTAGCAAGAAAGCAAGAAGGAAAGCAAGAAAAAGAATACAAGAAAGCAAGAAAGCAGGAAGGAAGGAAAGGAAGTCAGTCAGTCGGTCTAATGGCAAAGCAAAGTCAGTGTGAAAAAGACAACCGTGATTAGTATTTTAGTGCAGAACTGTAGTGAAGCCCCACCTCCTTCAGCTTATCCGTGAGAATCTTGATCTCCTCCTCGTACTTGTCCTCTTTCTGGGAATACTGCAATGAAAAAGCAGTGGCAGCAGCCAATCAGAGAACCACATTGTTCAAAACCAGAGGCTTCATCAGACACACCAAGGCCCCATGTCTTCCACAGAAGCAAACCTTTGTCTACTATTAATAAGTTCACTGATGCACCTGATTCCAGACACAAAGCATGTGCACATGCTTACAGGCCACATTCACCAGCAGACCCAACTTAAACTTTGCAAACCAATCTTCACAAAACTAGCTTTCTGGTGAAATAAGACTCGTGCTTTCCTGTGTCATTGGCTGAAGTTAGAGAAGACTAAGAGAGGCTAAGCTATTTATAAAATTAGCTCCCTTGAGGTTTCAGGAAGAGTACTGGAATGGGGGGTGTTGTCTGTGCACAGTAGTCTTAAAAAAAAAAAAAATGGGGAAAAGCTAAAAAAGCAGTGAACACAAACAATGTGTCAATGAATAAAACTAGAAGCTTCTTAATAGTAAAATCAAGAGCTGGACAATGTTCTGTAGATCTAAGGGACTGTTTTAAAGGCATTTCTGGCCACCCTGAGATCCAGGATCTGCTCCCTTTTGGCTGATGTAAGCTACAAAGAGTACAAAACTTTTAAAGAACAAAATGAGACTTTTATTATTATTATTATTATTAACTGATACGGTTACAGCTCTACAAGTTAAAACAGAGCTTGTTCCTGCACAAGCATATGAAAACAGGTCAGGTACAAACAGGCTCTCAGATGAAGTGCTCAAAAAATGACTCCAAAGCAAGAGGACAAAAAAATAAAAAATACAAAATATAGAAAATCAATTTAAAATGTTTAAATACAGTTTATATTCACTAGTATTGCGCTCAGACAAGAATAAAACAGTCTCACATTGTTTCTAGCCTCAGTGGTGGTTTCAATGACTGCTTAGGTTTCCTAAATATGGCCAGCAACAGATAATGCAATGAAATTGTGAAATATTGCCTGGTCTCGTTGGCAAACACTGAATAACATAACAGGATTAGTACATACATGCTCATAGCTGAATGTAATGGACAAAAATTCTGCATTCGATATCAAACATTTCAAAACAGGATATCTGGTGTCCAACCCTAACCCTTCATTAGCCATGACTGTACTTAAATAGGAAATGACATATTATGCACAAGAACAGCACAGATGCCTGTGGCTAGCAGGACTAAGCAGCCGGGGTCTTTTGATAAGGCTGGGCTTGTATGCTGCTGATAAGCGAATGAGGCCCTTACATCTTAGTCTGGAATTGGTTTTCCCAAAAGTACTGTAGTATCTTAGAGCAGCTTATAATCCCACAAGCATGCATAAGTTCTCCTTCCCTCTTTTTCCTACCTTCTCAGCTTGGGCCTCCAAGGACTTTAAGGTATTGGTGACATTTCTCAGCTCCTCCTCCAATTCCGCACATTTGCTGCAGTTTTTTTTTTTTTAATTTCACATTTTGGTGTTTGACAGAGAGATGGGGAAAGTGTGGGGGAAAGAGTAGAAAGACATTGGAAAGATCAAGAGTCAGAATGTGAAAGAAAGGGGGAAAAAGTCGAGAATTGAGAAGGTAATGGAAACAAAGGATTATATGGGAATAAAAATGACAAAAATGAAGGGAAAAGGGAAAGAAGGGAGGGGGCACAAAAAAGAAAGACAAATTTACAACAGAACACACACAAAGAAAAAAAAAAATACAAACACACTATGGACTGCTAGTGTATGATCTGGGTGTAATTAGTTCATCCCTCAACAGAAAGGAGCCATGTCAGATTCTAGATGAACTAAAAATAGTCATCTGTAACGCAGGCAACCAAAAACTGGAATGGAAATGATGAGATGGAGTGTAAAAAAAAAAAAAAAAGACTGAACCACATCCATGCAGTTGAACTCGAGCGTAAACCACACAGATCATTCACTTAGTCAAGAAAGAATGAAGGAAAGGTGAGCAGATGGTCGAACAGGAAGACCAGAGTAGCCGGGTCGGTCGAGGGCTGGGGATTTTCAAACACCTTTCTGAACCTCTCTAACCCTCTATTGAAAAACAAAGGCATATGCAGCATGGTCACTGAGCCCTTGGTTTGACAGAAATACCAGTTCTGGGCGGCTTGATATAACGTATAAAGCCGAGGCCCACTTTCGCTCATCCCCGGGGCCTGTAAGAGGAACCCGGTGGGAAACAGAACTGGGCCAGTACCTTGTCTTCAGCTGCCTGCAGACTCTTCAGCGTTTGGTCGTAACCCCTCAGCAGATCCTCCAATCGGCGTCTATTGCTGTTTTATGCGGTGGGTGGGGGAGGAAGAGGAAGTAGGAGGGGCGAAGGCGTGACAGGGCAGACCCAAAGCGTATGCAGGTAGGGATGGGTGTGTGGGAGGTTTCAGAACATGCACACAGTCATACAGATGGGAAAAGGAGGAAGCACAGGTAATGTTGAGTCATGATATGTACGGCATTCCCACTTTTATGGTGATCTGAACAAAGTAAGCACTTTCCAAGAGCTGCATTTAAAATCTTTCCCATTTATTATGCCCTTACTTAAGCTTCAAAGATAGTGAATTTTTTTTTTTTTTTTTAAACAGACATAAAGGTGGGGTTGCTCTTGATGTGCACTAAAAACATGCAATTAAAAAAAAAAAAGAAAAAAAAAAAAAGGCACTGCTTGACAAGACAGGGCTCCTGATGGCTCTGGCAAGGGCTTTTAAAGCTGTTAAATGGTGACGGGTGATCCAGATGTTAATTTGAAGGCTACCTAAAAGAGGAACTCTAAAATGTAAGCTGCCAGCTTAAAATAAAGCAAAGTCACCCATGTGTGCAGGGTAAAATGCAAAAATAGTTCTTCTATACATAAATGATTAGAGGCGGCTGGGTGTGTGCGATTTGGGCTATCGGCCACCAAGAACTCCTAGAGAGTGTGAGTGAGTGTGTGTGTGTGTGTCTCTATGATGACTGAAAGCCTGACTCACGCCTCAGCAACTTCTGCTCGCTCCTCTGTGCGCTCCAAATCACCCTCAATGATGACAAGCTTACGAGCCACCTGCAAACACACACACACATTTAGAGGAAGAGCAGGCTTTAGCTAAAAAAGCAGAAACAGCTTGTGGGGGTGGTGATGGTGGTGGGGGGTCTTCACCTCCTCATATTTGCGGTCAGCTTCCTCTGCAATGTGCTTGGCCTCCTTCAGCTGGACCTCCTGTAGCTCCATCTTCTCTTCATCCTTTAGAGCCCTGTTCTCAATCACTTTCATACCCCTGAGACGTACACACAAACACACCAAACATTTGAAATGCCAGTTTCACCAGTCATGAAACCAAACCTACTCCACATTGCTGCTGTAAAAGTATAGTATCATTGCTACAAATATATGAATAATACATTTGATTTCTTTTCCTGAAATATTAAGCTACAGCCTCACAGCCCAGCCCAGGGTGTAGCAACTATCTTCATCTAATGCTAATACTAGTTACTTCAAACCTTTAGCATGATAACCATCTTAACACATGAGCTGGTAAACGTTTGTCTAGCAATACACAAATTGATGAGTAACTATCGATATTTAGCTAGTTAACTGAACCAACAGCAGCCCATTATCTTTCACAAAGAAAACATACATTATATTGCAATAAACCAACTTTGTGGGAACAGTTTGGGGATGACCCCTTCCTGTTCCAACATGACTGCACACCAGTGCACAAAGCAAGGTCCATAAAGACATGGATGAGCGAGTTTGTTGTGGAGGAACTTGACTGGCCTGCACAGAGTCCTGACCTCAACCTGACAGAAGATATATGGGATGGATTAGGGCGGAGACTGCGAGCCAGGCCTTCTCGTCCAACATCAGTGCCTGACCTCACAAATGTGCTTCTAGTGAAATGGTCAAAAATTCCCATAAACACACTCCTAAACCTTGTGGAAAGCCTTCCCAGAAGAGTTGAAGCTGTTATAGCTGCAAAGGGCGGGACAACCCCATATTACATTCATGGGCATGTAAAAGCAGACGTACCAAAACTTTTGGCAATAGTGTAGTAACGTTATGATGAAGGCTGCTGCACAGCAGAGGAGATGATTTAGCATTCCCAGTGTATGAGCGTTCTGTTCTAATATTATGAGGGGCCTTAGGGTTTCCTCCACGATAAGACTAAAATATTATAATTTACAGTACTGTATCGTATTGCAGTAAATTTAGCTTCATTTATACGTTAATACGTGCTGTATTGTATCAAAACTAGTAAATTACACTGTACTATATTACAACATTACAAAACATTTTTATATAAATCATCTCTATTATTATTCTTAACAAATTAACACTAAAAATGATGTATACAACTTACCAGTCACGAAAAACTCTACAGTTTACATCCGCGGAAAAAATAAATAAATAAATTAATTAATTAATTAATTAATTTAAAAAAAAATACACGAATTCGTGAAGCCGCAGACTCAGAAGTGCCAATTTTCGGAGTATTATTGTATATGCAATTATTTAATATAGTCTTTAACAAAACTTACAACTTCTCAAACGTTAACATTAACAGAAACATTGATTATAATTCAATCATTTCCATTCAGTCACCATTTCCTCAGCTTCCATGTATTCGTTATCCTTCCCATCAACCTGAAGCTTCTTGCCCAGTCCAAGGATTTGCCCAGCAGGGAAGCGCACACTTGATTTAGTTCAGAGTGTCAGGCTGCGCACACATGTAACGGAGAAGTGCAAAATACTGCAAATCTCACCTAAAACCAGCTGAGTGTTTTAATCTAATTTGCCAAATCTAGCTGGATTTGTGCACAAATTATGAAAGGCAATTAAATCTGTAAAATCTTAATTCTACTGTCATTTTATGAATTATATTCAGACTAGGATATATTTTTAAACTAATAGGTCTGGATTTAGTCTAAATGGGACTTCTGGCGGAAATGTGTCCTAGAGCTAGGCTTAAATCAGCTGTATTGCATAAGACCTGGCACCCAGTGATGTGTAAAGAATGGAGATAAGACCAGAACTGGAATGCAGCCTTGAGTCACACATCATGTAACGCAACAACATGCTCCTGCTTTTATCAAAAATACATCCAGTGGTCTCAATAATTCAGTGTTTAAGGCTTGGCTCATTGAGGTCAAGCCCACGCACACACGCACCTCTCGCTCTCATCTGCAGCTTTCTCCGCCTCCTCCAGTTTCTGCAAAGCTGTGGTGAGCCTCTCCTGAGCACGATCCAGTTCCTCTTCAACCAGCTGGATGCGCCTGTTCAGAGAAGCAACGTTCGCCTCGGCCTACATTTAAGACGGAGAGAAAGCGAAGAAGAAATGAGGGACGGGGAGGGGATATGAATGACAGTTTAACATTCATCCATCACACAGCTCAGTGGACACCCCAGCTTGACTGATCTCTCCCTCTCTCACCCTCTATCCATCTCTCATTCATACATATACACACACATACATATACACACACATATACACATACATACATCTATCTATCTATCTATCTATCTATCTATCTACACACACATACATATATATACACATATATACACACACATATACATACATACATCTATCTATCTACACACACACATACATATATATACACATATATACACACACATACATATATATATATATATATATATATATATAATATATATATATATATATATAATCTCCATCAATCTCATTCTCTCAATCCATCTCTATACATCTTTTGATTGATCCATCCATATCTCTCTCTCTATCCCTCTCTCCCTCGTGCACACACACACACACACACACACACACACACACACACACTCAGCTTTTTAATAAGCTTAAATGGTCCTAATTCACACACTTTGAATAACTATCACACCTGGCTACGTTTCTACAAGAAAAAAACAGTCTCCAAATCTTAAGAAGATGAAAAAAAAACTAGAGGGTCTAAAGGAAGATGGAAACCAGATGGATGAGAATTGTTTGGCCAGGGGCTCCAGGAGGGGGGACACTACCAGAAACCCAACACACGTGCACATACCATGGGTCCCTACAAGTAGGTCAAAATATGCAACTACAATAAGCCAAGTGCGAAATATGACAACCAAGCGATGGGAAAATGCAACACTGCTGCCATGGCAATGCTGTGACAGCTTGTGGGGGAGATAAACTCGCCAAGTCTGCTTAATGCAAACACTATTGCCATGGAGATCTCCTCCACAATATTCCTCCTCCTCCACTAAAAATACATTTAAAAAAAAATTTAACTGGGCAGAGCTTCTTCAAGAAGGTCCTGTACTTCACTAGTGAAAGTGTGCTGCTGATGATCAAGAGTATTTTGCATTTCGAATTTGCAAAACCGGACGGTGCTGTGGTGAGCATCGCTTCCTGTCTGGCTCCAGGGCCCGCAATCAGCTGGCAAGCACACTTCCTGTGGCAGCTGAGCGTGACACTGGAGACTAGAAACCTCCTTCATCCTAAGACAGACATTCCCAACAAAGGTCAGACACAGACACCTGACACCGTGCTATTAGAGTGACAACTCTGCGTGACTTTTCTTTTTAAGGAACCTAATCAACCAGCCCAACTGCTCTTTGTTTAGCCCCTGAGGTAACCCTGGTGAGTAACACGGCACATCACTTAACAGCCTCCTTTATCGGTTTCTTTGGAGCCTCTTACTATGTTCAGCATCATGATGTCTAAAATGGAAGTCTTCCTAAAATCTGAGGACCAACAAAGCATCTGCAAACCCCACCCCGTCAGTCAAAGGTAACATTATGTAATCTCTAATAAATGCTATTCATACGCTCATTTACATTTCAATTACAGCTGCAAGCCAGCAATGGCGCTATTTATCAAAACATAGCATCTCACTTATACTGACACTGGAGACTCCTTATGAAGTGTTTCTATACAGAAACAAAAACCACAACAATGATTACATGCTGTTGCTGTTAGATAGAAACAATAAAAGTGCCACAAAAGCTGTTGCCAGACTAAAATAAACGAGATAAACGAGGTCTTCTTCAGACAAAAAAATCTCAGTCATCTAATTCATTTCGTCAGCATCCCACTTTCTACTCTGTGCAATCAGTTCAATCTAACCTAATAATATGTTCGAGTAACCACTTTAATTATAAAGCTGCAGTTAGAATGACAGAGCTACACTATATTGCCAAAAGTTTTGGGACACCCCGCCAAATCATTGAATTCAGGTGTTGATTTTCAGGGCTTGGGCTCGGTCCCTTAGTTCCAGTGAAAGAAACTCTTAACGCTTCAGCATACCAAGACATTTTGGACAATTTCATGCTCCCAACTTTGTGGGAACAGTCTGGGGATGACCCCTTCCTGTTCCAACATGACTGCACACCAGTGCACAAAGCAAGGTCCATAAAGACATAAATGAACGAGTTTGGTGTGGGGGAACTTCAGAGTCCTGACCTCAACCCGATAGAACACCTTTGGGATGAAGTAGAGCAGAGACTGCGAGCCAGGCCAAGACTAGGACATCTGGCTTTACATGAACATGAATGTAATATGGAGTTTTCCCGCCATTTGCAGCTATAACAGCTTCAACGCTTCTGGGAAGGCTTTCCACAAGGTTTAGGAGTGTGTTTATGGGAATTTTTGACCATTCCTCTAGAAGCACATTTGTGAGGTGAAGCACTGATGTTGGATGAGAAGGCCTGGCTCGCAGTCTCCGCTCTAATTCATCCCAAAGGTGTTCTATAAGGTTGAGGTGCAGGACAGTCAAGTTCCTCCACACCAAACTCACTCATCCGTCTTTATGGACCTTGCTTTGTGCACTGGTGTGCAGTCATGTAGGAACAGGAAAGGGTCATCCCCAAACTGTTCCCACAAAGTCGGGAGCATGAAATTGTCCAAAATGTCTTGGTATGAAGCTGAAGAATTTCACTGGAACTAAGGGCCCGAACCCAACCTCTGAATGTAATGATTTGGAGGGGTGTCCCAAAACTTTTGGCAAGCATGTATCTCCAGATGTGCTGTTCAAGAAAAAAAAATAAAAAAAATCAACCAACATTCTTATCACCAGGACTGAACAATTCAATCTGAGCACCATTATGCACATGGTTTTATTCCTCCTCCCAACTACTTGTAACTTCCTGTGAGCAAGACTCTTAACTGTGAACTGATAAGTTGTTTCCGGTCTCAACTGCCAAATGAGCAACTGTACAAACCCAGTTACATTGTGAATTAAAGACAGTTGACATTAGTTTAAGATGATGAGCCCTATACAGAAGCATGCATTTGCTGGTTTAACGACAAGATTTGTTTGGTTTCTTTACCTGTTCCCTGGAACGTTTTTCCTCTTCGAGCTGTCTCTGCAGAACCTCGGCTCTCTCCTCCGCTTCATCCGCCTGTTGCTGAAGAACTTTAATCTTGCGCTTCACCGCTTCTACACTGTTCACACCGGCCATTTTATAACTACACCCTTTTTCTCAAGACGCTGTTAAACACGTTTTTAATAATTCTCAGAGCAATGCAGCTGAGCGAGCTAGCTTTTAAATACAAATTAGACCCGTTAAAATCTGTGCACACGAGAAAACTAGATCCACAATTCTATAAACAGTCCACTTTTTATTTTTTTTTAACTTTTTTTTAAGTGTAGCTATTTCCTATTTCACCAAGAAGAAGCAAAACGGGCGTTTTAGGAAGGAAAAAAAAGTAGAACGATATGAAAACGAATGCTAAATTTGGCTTAGCTTAGCTTAGCTTAATGTTTCAGTTTTGTGAGCTAGCCTTCGCGGATGTTTGAATTTGAGGCGACGAACTGATTTTTTTTTCCTTTCCCCCTAAAATCCTCAGATTGTTTCCTGCCTTCCGAAAGAAATCCAACCAAACACTCCGAAGGATTATATGTGTATGTATATATATATAAAAATAATAAAACAGATGCTATAGAAAAGATGTAGGGTGTTGCTTTCCTCGTTCTAGATCGCACACAACCTCCTTTTCTCTCTTCACTCACTCATTAGCCCACTTTCAGCTTCCTCATTTTAACGCCACTTCCGCCGCACCCCGCCCTGAAAACCGGAAGTGACGATCTTCTTTGTACGATAGTGTCATTAAATAATAATACGTTTCTTTTCTTTTTTTTTTTAAAGAATAAATGTCAAAACATAAATTTAACTCGATTTTGCGGATTAAAAACTGGTAGAATTTTTTTTTAACTGATACAAAAAAGATATTCGTCGTTAAATGTATTTGCAGCATAGGACCATTAGATGGCGGTGCGCCTCAATGATTTAGGCAACATGAATTTTTTTTAACCCTGCGCATTCCCATTTGTTTTATTGGAATTATATGATGATACATAAAAGAAAGTGTGCTTTATGTGATAATTGACAGTTTTCCAACATAGACCTGAAGCTTGGCAGTTCTGTAGCACAGCCATGTCCCGTTCTGCTCCATACTGCAGATCCTCAGATTTCCATATACACTATATTGCCAATAGTTTTGGGACACCCCTCTAAATCACTGAATTCAGGTGTTGTTATTCAAGGGTTGGGCTTGGCCCCTTATTTCCACTGAAAGGAACTTCGACATACCAAGACATTTTGGACAATTTCATGCTCCCAACTTTGTGGGAACAGTTTGGGGATGTCCACTTCCTGTTCCAACATGACTGCACACCAGTGCACAAAGCAAGGTCCATAAAGACACGGATGAGCGAGTTTGGTGTGGAGGAACTTGACTGGCCTGCACCTCAACCCGACAGAACATCTTTGGGATGCATTAGAGTAGAGAATGCCTTCGCGTCCAACATCAGTGTCTGACCTCACATATGCGCTTCTAGAGGAATGGTCAAAAATCCCCATAAACACACTCCTAAATCTTGTGGAAAGCCTTCCCAGAAGAGTTGAAGCTGTTATAGCTGCAAAGGGCGGGCCAACTTCATATTGAGTTCATGTGCATGTAAAGGCAGACGTCCCAAAACCTTTGGCAATATAGTGTATGTTGTTCATTGTTTCCTTTTTCCACTTTTAACAATTGTCAACTCTACAGAAATCCGAAAGTGGCGATAGCTCCTCAATGAGCAAGCCTGAGTGACAAAGAAAAGCTCCCAGAGATGACATAAAAAAAGAAGCCCTGACAGAAACCAGACACCAGACCACTCGTCCTCTTCTGGGTGACGCCACATAATGGAATTATAATCCATTTAAGTATTCAGTGTTATGGTGAGTGAGTGTCATGGGTCAAGCACAGAACAGTCTTTATGATTAGAGCAGTTTAACACAAATCTACAGCATCTACTTGAGATCTTTATGTTCTTTTTAATTCTGTGTATTTAATATGCCCAGGCATAACAGTGACATCATTGTTGTCATGTGTACTGCAGAGGGACACAAGGAAGGAAGGACACACTTTTCCCAAAAGGAAAGAGGATAACAATGTGAACCAATACGAAAAATGCTGAATCAGTAGATAGGAAAAGGATACGGAAAGGGTTAAAGTTCGGGTCATTCTCTTTTGAGGTCTTCGGAGATGTCTAGGCGTCAGGGTTAAAACCTTTCTAACTTGTAGCTTCCATTTTTGAACCAAATCCACTCCAGGTCAATGGAATCAGTGCAGGCGTGGCTCAGGAGTAACATGATTTAACACAACACAAAAGCTTCTCCAAATCCCCTAACTGAACAACTCCTGCTTCCATAATACCAGGAAGGTTCATGCGGACTGAGACTTATTATAGAGTTACACTATATAGTGTTTTATTCCTCACATATTGCACCATTTTTCATCAAATACAATTTATACTTTATATTTATTTTTAATCCATTAAAAGTTACATTTACATCCTGTTGCCACTTCCAGAAACTATCCATTCCTCATCATTCAGTTTTTTTTTATTTAAATCTCTCTCAAAGTTAATAAGACAAAAAAATCTGTCATGTTACAGAGAAACCACAAAGTGTGAACAATTCCACTGTCCAGAAGGAAGTTACAGCATAACCATTGACCCTGTAGACTCCTGAAGACTCCTTCCATACCAATACATGTCTCCTCAAAAGATACGTCACCATAGCAACAAGTCCACACAATAATAATAATAATAATAATAATAATAATAATAATAATAATAATAATAATAATAGTGTACAATTTACCACAATGACATGTTAATGTTAAATAACCGTGTAGGAAAAGTGTATGTGAGTCCGTGAAAGTGAATTTCCGTACAGGTTTAATCGCAATCTTTTGCCTCGCTTCCATGCTTGTTCCTCTACGCATCCTCAGATCGACACAGAGCCAGGAGAGCCAGCTGCAGTTCGCCTTTGAATTCTTTCTGTAAGTTAGAGGACATCATGAACATCACAGCTGTGGTATTAAGAGAAAGTGTGTGAGGTGTGTGATCTGACCTGTATAGTAGAGTAAAGGGAGAGATTGGTCAGTTTGCAGAACTCGACCCTCACCCGCAGGAGGTCCTCTTCACTCCGAGCCACCATGATGCCATGAACCACAGAGCTTTTCTGACACACACACACACCGAATGTAGTCGCTCAATAACTGATGGAATGGTAACGACTGTAGATAATAAGCCCCCTTACCTTCATGCAGGTGTGTAAGCGCTGGGCTAAGAAGAGCGGTGTGTTTTGGATAGTGTGAACTGCAGAAACACATAATTATTTACATAGGTATGAGCAACATATCAACACATCACATTTTTAAAAAAAAAAAAAAAAGTCATTCATTTCAGAAAATAAAATATACACAATATTCCCAAAATATTTTGGGACACTCCTCCAAATCAGGAACGAGGAACAATTTCAATATACCAACTTTGTGGGAACAGTTTGGGGATGACCCCTTCCTGTTCCAACATGACTGCACACCAGTGCACAAAGAAAGGTCCATAAATGGATGAGCGAGTTTGGTGTGGAGGAAATTGACTGACCTGCACAGAGTCCTGACCTCAACCCCATAGAACACCTTCGGGATGAATTAGAGCGGAGACTGCGAGCCAGGCCTTCTCGTCCAACATCAGTGCCTGACCTCACAAATGTGCTTCTAGAGGAATGGTCAAAAATTCCCATAAACACACACTTAAACCTTGTGGAAAGCCTTCCCAGAAGAGTTGAAGCTGTTATAGCTGCAAAGGGCGGGACAACTCCATATTACATTCATGTGCATGTAAAGGCAGACGTACCAGTTTTGACCTGGCTCGCAGTCTCCGCTCTAATTCATCCCAAAGGTGTTCTATGGGGTTGAGGTCAGGACTCTGTGCAGGCCAGTCAAGTTCCTCCACACCAAACTCTCTCATCCATGTCTTTATGGACCTTGCTCTGTGCACTTTTGTGCAGTCATGTTGGAACAGGAAGTGGACATCCCCAAACTATAAAGTTGGGAGCATGAAATTGTCCAAAATGTCTTGGTATGAAGCTGAAGCATTAAGAGTTCCTTTCACTGGAACTAAGAAACTGAGCCCAACCTCGGAAAAACAACACCTGAATTCAATGATTTGGCGGGGTGTCCCAAAACATTTGGCAACATAGTGTATCTTGACCAAAGGCAAACGTGTCTTATACTCCAACTGTTTCCTATACCCCCTCCCTGCATGCTTCCTATTCCTGTTGCACTTTATTTGTCCTGTCAGCACTGCGTATATCATACAGGTATATTACACCTTGAGTCCAGGAGAAACATTCTTTTATATCTTTCATTATTTCTACTACTACATACATGGGGGAAAGCCCTCAGGACAGAGAAGTTACTACTAATTCTACTGCTACTTCTTCTACTACCATTTTTCAGTGTAAACTATTTTCTCAAACTCTTGCTCTAGTATAATGTTCTTCAGTCAATGACTCTTTGAATATATTTTTCAATATACTAATTGGTGTAACCAATTGTGTCCTCACCCAAAACCTGCAGCCCCAGTCGCATGTCTCCTGAGAAGCTGTTCTGGATAGTTTTCTCCACTGCCTCGCCTTTCAGATCCTCAAGCCTAGAAAGCACTATTAGCACAGTGTTAAGTCACACTGGGTGCACCAATCAGGCATAACATTATGACCACCTGCCTGATATTGTGTTGGTCCCCCTTTTGCTGCCAAAACAGCCCTGGCCCATCGAGGCATGGACTCCACTAGATCCCTGAATGTGTGCTGTGGTATCTGGCACCAAGATGTTAGTAGTAGTCTCCATGGGCCCCACCTCGCAACTTACAGGACTTAAAGGACTTACAAGACTTAAAGGATACTTTTGATAGATACTGACCACTGCAGACCGGGAACACCCCACAAGAGCTGCAGTTTTGGAGATGCTCTGATCCAGTGGTCTAGCCATCACAATTTGGCCCTTGTTAAACTCGTTCAAATCCTTACGCTTGCCCTTTTTTTCTGCTTCTAACACATCAACTTTGAGGATAAAATGTTCACTTGCTGCCTAATATATCCCACCCACTAACAGGTGCCATGATGAGGAGATCATCAGTGTTATTCACTTCACCTCTCACTGCTCATAATGTTATGGCTGATCGGTGTAGAGGTTAGTGTTTGTGTTTGAGGGTGAGGTTGAGGGTGAGGGCGAGGTTAAGGTCATACCTCTGTTGAGATGGTCAGAATTGCGTGACGTGAGCACCTGAATCCAGGGCTCGGGGTTAGATTTCTTTGCGATAACAGCGTCTCTGAGTTGCTAAACACACCAAGACATGTTCAATATGTTCAGCTGCTCACAACTTGTACATTAAAAACTTCTGGAATTTACTGTTTACGATATGAGAGATAAAGACACACCTTGGCGTCTTGCTCAATGAGCTCATAATCAACCTTGCCGGGCGTGTTTATCTCCTCCTTCTGTTCATATGACAAACAAATCACACTGTATCATCGTTCCTTACAAGTGAGCTTTAATAAAGCAATACATTTTTGCTCATCAGACTGTACCTTCAATATGGCCAGCACCAGCTTAGTAAATTCTTTACTGGTCTCACTGATCAGGTCGTTCTCCAGATAACGGCCATACTCTGTGGCCAAAAAACGAACATCAGTAAGTTCTACAATACAGTTGAATTCTGCATTCTGATTGGTCAGAAGATGTTGATTCATCTTCAGCAGCAGCTTTGCCTTAGTGCTGACTGAAAAATGAATATCAATGCACTCGTTCAAATACACTATCGAAAAAATTTAAGAAATACTGCATATGTTGAGGAGACATATATATTATAACATTCAAAGAAGGAGTCTCCAGTATCAGTGGTTTGAACAAGTCAGTAATTTCCTTCACTGGAAAGTCTTCACTTGTCAAGTGTTGACAAGCTGAGAAGTTTTTAGCTGATATAACATAAGTGGATGTTAACAAGATGATCCACAACATTAAATGTAACAATAAACAGATAAAAACTAAAATGTGTCATTAATAAATGAAATAAATAAATCCATTTCAATTTCTGTCGTATAAAATGAATGAAACATGTAATATCCATTATTTCTGGACGCTGTTATTGTTCCTCACCTTCATGGTACGCTACAGTGATATTTCGGAGCTGGTTCTGTGATCTGGTGCACAAGACCTCCAGAAGAGCTTCCTCATCTGTCCCGAGACCCTGTGAGATTTATAAAATGAGTCAGATTTGTTTTCCCGTGGATGCGTTTGTCAGAAACCCTTCTATAAGTTTGATATCTACTATGGCTCATTGTTTAAGGCTCTGGGTTCTGATCAGGTCAGAGGTTCAAGCCCCAGTCCTTGAGCAATGGTTTTAACCCTCTCTGGGACCAGGAACACTGTATCATGGATCCTGCACTCGGACCCCAAGCTGGGATATGCAAAGAAAAAAAATTTCACTGTGTTGTAACGTATATCTGACAGCTAAAGGCTTCTTGTGGGTCTATCCTGTTTGAACACCATTCAGAAATATCATTTAAATGGTAACATACGTATAAACAGGACGCAGAATTGATGTACCATGGTCAGTTGTTTTGTCTTATATTACTGACGAATTACATAATTAGGCTTAGAAAATAACATTCGATGCTTTTTTATAACTAATGACTTTAAACGTGTACCTGGTCATAGACTCAATAGTTTTACTCAAGAGTGAAAAGTTGCTTTCGGCTGCTCCCTGTTCGGGGTCGCCACAGCGGACCAACTGGTCCGCACAACAACTTGGCAAATGTTTTATGCCGGATGCCCTTCCTGACGCAACCCTCCCATTTTTTTTCCGGGCTTGGGACCGGCACTGCATCCAGTGGCTGGGGTTGAGGCATTGGCTGGGAATCGAATCCAGGCCTTCCGCATGATAGGCGAGAAACCTACCACTGAGCCACCAATGCCTCTTACTCAAGAGTGAAAAAGGAATAAAAAACACTTTAGGATGTTATATAAGGAAAAAATCAGCTTAAGCCTCATACTACTGCATTATTGATTATATTCTTATAACAACACGTCCCAGAGCGTTTTATTCCTTACGTGATGCATGAAATCTCACCTCCATGGACTGTCGAAGGCGATGAGCGTCAAAGCGAGCTGGAGTCATCATGAGTGCTAACAGCAGCTCCTGCACAGCACCTGACAGACCTTTCTTCAGAGCTGCGCTCAGATCCTGAACAAGATAAACACACAGTGCTAAAGAAAAAAGACGTACTGATTCAATCCTTAAATCTTTATCAGCATGTACTTCCATGAAGGTACCTTTAAGAATGAATTGTAGTAGAGTATAACCTCGGCATACGAACTGAATTCGTTCTGGAGGCGAGTTCTTAAGGCGAAAATTTGTATAGTGGAATGAATTTTCTCATGAGAAATAATGTAAACGCAGATAATCCGTTCCAGCCGCCCAAAAATATGAGCAATATTCCCGATATGAAGCGTATGTAAATTGTATTTCTGCTTACAAACAACTGATCCAAGCCAATCATTCCATGTCAAGGGTCCTCACAGGAAGTCGTGCCACCAAGCTTGGGCTAAAAATAGAACAGACCGCCCACGCCACCGATATGTCAAGAAAAAAAACGCTCGAAAAATCACCTAGCTTTTGAACGCATGTCGAAGGCAATGTTTGGCATCGTGGGTTGACTCTTTTGAAACAGCTTTCGCTGACTGAAAAAAAATCTTAAAATTCGTAAACTCGCTTCAGTTGGCGTTCCGCTGACGCGAACAAGTTTTGAACGTCTCCCGGACGTACGCGCAACTTAGCCGGCGTTCAGTTCGATTCAGGTCGTTAGTATGCCAATGCAAATTTCTTGCAAAATTTCAATTCTTAAAGCGAAAATTCGTAAGTGAGGGCATTTGTATGGTGAGATTCTACTCTATACTTTTTATCCATTTATAGTTACACATAACAAGTTATTTTCTTACCTTATAACAGCGTTAAGCAGCTGTTTCCCCATTCTGACCAATCAGTTTAGAGTATTCAGCAGCACTATAAAGTCTTACCTTCTGTGTGTGGTTTTGGAAGGCTGAAGCGATGCTCTGTCTTTGGGCATTGGTCCTGTTAGTAAGGATCTTTATCACAGTCATCACATCAGCATCTAACACACAACACACGCACATCCATAAGCTACTAAATTGATAGAATATCTGCATAATAAGCTGGCACCAATTTTCACACTCAGCATGATCTAACTCAGGTTATATGTTTTCCCCCAGTCCAGTTTGGTGTTCATTATGTCTTAATTCATCAGCTGGATGATGTAGGATCGTACTTTTCTTATCCAGCGCCGCGTGAATCTGACGTGCGTCCAGAAACGGATCGAACGGCAGAAACGGCCGGACGGTCCCAAGAGTTCCCCACCACATCTGAAAAGACAGGAAGGCAGAAAAAAAGCTTTCTTTTCATGCTTAAAAGGCATAAAACGGCTCAAAATCGTTTAAATACAGTAAATAAAAAGAAAACAGGATACATACTGACTGTTTCGTTGGAATATACTCGACGGTAATTGGTTCGTTTTCCATTTCCGAGCAAGAAGCAGGTGCCTGCACTTTAGCATTAAATAGAAAGGTTTCGCTTAGCAAGTTTAGGAAACGATAATGAATTTTATTAAGTTGTAAAGACATGCTAAAAAAAAAAAAGAAAGAAAATGACAAGCAACAATCTTCCTGTTACTCCAAACACAGTCCATCAGGCATGATGTGTGTGGTGTTTTGACGTGGGCTTCAGGCTACAAGGCTAACCTAGCAAACATAGCTAAAATTAAGCATAGCTTGTAGCTACTGATTAGCACTGTGCAAACTGTTGTCAGTAAAATGATTTGTACTAAACCCAATAGACCAGAATAAACGTGTAACAACTTAAAACCGCTTCATGTTACGCTGGAGGGAATACTTATTTTAGGTTTAGTTTTATTTTAATTCGGTATTTCATACATTAGGCTACATACAAGGGTGTGAATTGCTTCAATAGAGTGACTACTTGAGCTACTGTAGCATTCCTGTTAGCTCTAGCTTTGTTATTCTCCTGTTCCCTCGCTCATCAACATACTATTTTAGCCCACAGAACTGGATGCTTTTTGTTTCTTGCAGCATTCTCTGTAAACTCCAGTGACTGATTTTATAAAATTCAAAGAATCAGCAACAATGCCACGATAAACGTCACTGAGATTTTATCCTCATTGTCTGATTTGAACAGTAACTAAATGTCTTAATCTGTATCTGCATTATTATCATTATTATCTGCTGCCGGCTGATCTATTGATTGGATAACTGCACAAATGTTCAGGCAAACAGATTAACACGTGGGACGTAAACATGGATTTAAAAACTACATTTCCCAGCAGTCCACACTTTGCTCTTTACCGTGGTTGTAAGATAGAAAGTAATAGGAAACATTCTGATATTCTGAGCTTCACAGCTTGTTCGGCTTCCACCAGGTAAATAGTTGACTTGGGCTCATTTATCCTCAATGTTTATTCAGGTTTTTATTTTCCTGGTGTGGAATATACACCGATCAGCCATAACATTGTGAGCAGTGAGAGGTGAAGTGAATAAGACTGATGATCTCCTCATCATGGCACCTGTTAGTGGGTGGGATATATTAGGCAGCGAGTGAACATTTTGTCCTCAAAGTTGATGTGTTAGAAGTAGGAAAAATGGGCAAGAGTAAGGATTCGAGCGACATTGAGGAAGGACCAAATTGCGATGGCTAGACCACTGGATCAGAACATCTCCAAAACTGCAGCTCTTGTGGGGTGTTCCCGGTCTGCAGTGGTCAGTATCTATCGAAAGTGGTCCAAGGAAGGAACAGTGGTGAACCGGCGGCCAAGGCTCACTGATGCACGTTGGGAGTGAAGGCTGGCCCATGTGGTCTGATCCAACGGACGAGCTACTGTTGCTCAAATTGCTGAAGAAGTTAATGCTGGTTCTTATAGAAAGGTGTCAGAATACACAGTGCATCACAGTTTGTTGCAGATGGGGCTGCATGGCTGTAGACCAGTCAGGGTTCTGCCATCCATATGGATGTTACATTGACACGTACCACCTACCTAAGCACTGTTGCAGACCATGTACACCCTTTCATGGAAACGGTATTCCCTGATGTCTGTGGCCTCTTTCAGCAGGATAATGCGCCGTGCCACAAAGCAAAAATGGTTCAGGAATGGTTTGATGAGCACAACAACCAGTTTGAGGTGTTGACTTGGCCTCCAAATTCCCCAGATCTCAATCCAATCCAGCATCTGTGGGATGTGCTGGACAAACAAGTCTGATCCATGGAGGCCCCACCTTGCAACTTAGAGGACTTTTAGGATCTGCTGCTAACATCTTGGTGCCAGATACCACAGCACACCTTCAGGGATCTAGTGGAGTCCATGCCTCAAGGAGTCAGGGCTGTTTTGGCAGCAAAAGGGGGACCAACACAATATTTGTCAGGTGGTCATAATGTTATGTCTGATCGGTGTATGAATGTACTAAGCCAGAAAATGAGTCGAATAGGCTACAGCATTTCATGGAGGCTACAGGATTATTTGGAAAAAGAAAAGAAAGAAAGAAATAAAGAAAGAATGAACGAAAGAAAGAAAGAAAGAAAGAAAGAATGAACAAAAGAAAGAAAGAAAGAACTAAAGAAAGAACGAAAGAATGAAAGAAAGGGAAGGAAGGAAGGAAGGAAGGAAGGAAGGAAGGAGTGAAGAAGCAAGGAAGGAAGGAAAAAAGTAAGAAAGAAATGAAGGAAGGATTAAATGGAGGGAGTGAAGAAGGAAGGAAGAAAGAAAGAAAGAAAAAAAGAAAGAAAAAAAGAAAGAAAGAAAGAAAGAAAGAAAGAAGAAAGAAAGAAAGAAAGAAAGAAAGAAAGAAAGGGAAGGAAGGAAGGAGGAAGGACCAACTCAAGGAAGAAAGGAAGGAAGGATTAAATGGAAGGAGTGAAGAAGCAAGGAAGGAAGGAAGGAAGGAAGGAAAAAAGTAAGAAAGAAATGAAGGAAGGATTAAATGGACGGAGTGACGAAGGAAGGAAGGGAAAAAAAGAAAGAAAGAAAGAAAGAAAGAAAGAAAGAAAGAAAGAAAGAAAGAAGAAAGAAAGAAAGGAAGGAAAGAAGGAAGGAAGGACGGACGGAAGGAAGGAAGGAAGGAAGGAAGGAAGGACCAACTCAAGGAAGGAAGGAAGGAAGGAAAGAAGGAAGGAAGGACGGACGGAAGGAAGGAAGGAAGGAAGGACCAACTCAAGGAAGGAAGGAAGGAAGGAAAGAAGGACCAACTCAAGGAAGGAAGGAAGGAAGGAAGGAAGGACCAACTCAAGGAAGGAAGGAAGGAAGGAAGGAAGGAAGGAAAAAAGTACGAAAAAAATGAAGGAAAGATTAAATGGAGGGAGTGAAGAAAGAAAGAAAGAAAGAAAGAAAGAAAGAAAGAAAGAAAGAAAGAAAGAAAGAAAGAAAGAAAGAAAGAAAGAAAGAAAGAAAGGACATTTTTGTTCATTTTTATGATTGTAAGCTTCCTAAAAAGTTCACGATATCCAAATAAAAGAAGAAAATGCATGAAAAAAATTCTTACTTGAGTTTGAAAACTTTTTAAATATAAATATGAATATTACTATTTTTTTTTTTAAATTTATTTATTTTAAATAAATGTCCTCTCCAACTGTCCAGATGAAACAATCAACCCAGCAGCGTACTTACTGAAGGTGCAGATCGTGACCGTTTTCTCCTCAGGTGTGTGCGATCCTTCACCTGTAGCACACTCCAGCACTGCACCTGATCGACTGTTGGACTCGACTCGTCCTCTTGTGTTTGCTGATAAGGGCGTGATGTAGACATCCGCTGTTGTCAAATCCTCTTTCTCCTCTTCAGCTATTGACTGAGGAGTGTAAGGCTTGGCTGTGGTCAGTCGTACAGAACAGTTGTAGTCACACCCAGACACGATTGTGTATCGACCGGAGGGTTAAAAAAAAACGTGTCATGTAGACGTACAGTATGTACAAGAGCTTTTTATTCCCACTCCTGCAGGAATTTTGTCCACTCCCACTGCCCTTATTTGTTTGTTTTTGGGCCTTGGGTGGATCTCAGTCCTGATCTCATACCCCTAGAGTCCTGGTGTCATATTAAGACCTGTGTGTGTGTGTGTGTGTGTATGATAAACAGTGGTCTACTCTTTCAAAACATTAACGTTTAACAAAACTGTTCAGTACACAGTCTTTACAACATATGAGCATATTTTATACAACTTATATTTAATATCTTATATATAATATGATATATTTATGTGATTAAAAAAATTGACACTTTCTAAGAGTCCACATGTAAAATTCACACCTGATTTATTATTTTTTTTTCACATTTTCTTCCTCATGATGAATTTGTCATGCGCTTCTTCCATGAGACTTTTTTTAAACATGAATGGAATTTTTGTATTATTGAATATTTTTCCGATTAATTTTTTCACGCCATTTTCTTTTTCATTTATTCTCATGTCATTTTCCCCCACATTTGATTCATTTGCACATCATTTTTCATGTATTTTCATGTCATATTGTTTTTAAAAATATGTCGATTCATGTTCTTCCCATGATTTTCAAATGATTTCTTTTGTATTATTTTTTTTTAAATTAATTTAATTTATTTTTTTTATATATGAAAATATTGTGATTATTTGTGATTTTTCAAACGATTCCTTTTTCACGTGCGACTTGTTTAAAATAAAAAGAATTTTCATGTTTACTTTTAATTTCTTCACAAATCTTTTTTTTTTTTTTTTTTACATGATTTTAAATGATTAATTTTATTCCCCTTTTTTTTTTTTTTTTTAAAAATTAGTGCATGTAATTTCCCACCACGTTTTGATTTCATATGATTTTTCACAATTGATTATTTTTCACACGATCGCAATTTCAAGGCATATAATCACACGTGGGGGGCACAGTAGCTAGCAAAGTTTGCCTCACACCTCCAGGGTTGGGGGTTCGATTCCCGCCTCCGCCATGTGTGTGTGGAGTTTGCATGTTCTCCCCCTGCCTCGGGGGTTTCCTCCGGTTTCCTCCCCCAGTCCAAAGACATGCATGGTAGGTTGATTGGCATCTCTAAATTGTCCGTAGTGTGTGATTGCGTGAGTGACTGAGAGTGTGTGTGTGCCCTGCGATGGGTTGGCACTCCATCCGGGGTGTATCCTGCCTTGATGCCCAATGACGCCTGAGATAGGCACAGGCTCCCCGTGACCCGAGAATAGATCGGATAAGCGGTAGACAACGAATGAATGAATAATCACACTTTATTTGAGTGTGATTTTAACTCATAAGCTAACACCAGAATCAGATGATTCAACAATTAATTGAAATGTTTCCGAACATCGAAAATCGTAATAAATTGTGGTAGCTCAAGTGGTTAAGGCTCTGGATCGTTGACAGGAAGATTGGAGTTCAAGCCCCAGCACCGCCAAGCCGCCACCATTGGGTCCTTAAGCAAGGCCCTTAACACCCCCCCACCCCCCCGACTCCAGGGGCGCTTCATCATGGCTGACCCTGCTCTCTGACCCCGACCCCCAAGGATGGGATATGCAAAGAAAGAATTTCACTGTGCAGTAATGTATATGTGACAAAGATAGAGACAGTAAAAAGCCAAAAAACTTCCTACTGAATTCCTACAGTATATTTAACCATCACGATGCAAACAAGCAGTTAAGTTCAAGTAATAAAAACAATAAAATTACAACATAAAAGTCTTAAAAAAGATACAAGGTTTACACTAAAGATACAACATTTTTTGAGCTCATTTCTTTCTTTTCTCTCTCTCTTTTTTTTTTCCAAAACCTTCCAAATATTTTTTTTTTTACAGATACATAATATACACAAAATACAGAAGAAAAAAAAAAAAACCCTTCATTGACCAGTAACGAGTTTCATTTGAGACTAGTTCGTCTACTTCAGAACCACGACGCAGGATGATTAGATGCTGATGAGCTGATGGATCATACCACTATCGTGTATGGAGAGGGGTGGTGGTTGTATATCTGATGTTCTACATGCATTACCAAAATGTACTAAACATGATCACGGTCATCTAATCTATAGAATAGTGCGTATATATCATTTACCATTTATTTATCTAACCGCCGAACAACTTTGGTCGTATCTTTTTTGTTTGTCGAGATGATCGGTCACCCATTTTTGAGTTTGTTTTTTGAGAACTCATGTCCGACTTCAATAGAGCTGAAAGGTTTTCCGCTTATAAAAGTATAAAAATTTAGCCAGGTCTCTCATGTTTATTTTTTTTTAAAGACTTCTATAAATTATCTTCCGATGACCATGTTTGGACACCCAGATCATTTCCGTTTATAAAATGATGACATACAGTACATGATTTCATCATGGTTATATCCAGGATTCAGCCTCCTTTCTAGTTCAGTCATTTCCACTAAATAGTAAAAATAATAAGAAACGAGAGTTCCAAGCACTTAGTGCTCGGGTCCCCTAAAAAAGGCAGGCAGTCGTAGGCTACAGTTCATGGTAAGAGGTTATTCTGAGATAAGTTATTAAGACAAACGCTGCTCAAGTCCACGATTATAAAGGCAAAAAAAACACAATTCCTTAGAATCCATCTTTCTCCGCTCTGCTGCAAGATCTCGTCCTTGAGAATTTCGAAGAAGGCTTTTTCTCTCAGGTGCGTCGCAGGAGAGCGGAGGCGTTGTGTAGCGTTTTTGTATACAGGAAATTCAGACCCGGTTGGAACCCGATGTTAACTGTGGCCGGAGTCGCCGTCTGGAGCTTCGGTTATGCACTCGCTCTCTTCTGGGATGTCCTGCAGATCTACACACACACACACACACACACACACGATTGCATGAGACATGAAACCAGCAGTGATCAAAGGTAGTGGGTTGGTCTCTGTTTGTGTGTGTGTGAGGTCAGGTGGTGATGCAACGGTGTGTGTTGTCAGTCTTCAGAGAGCTGTGTGTGTTGAGGAAGAGGAGGTTAAATATTGACAGAGAGTAGCCAGACCCACCCAGAGTATAAACAGAGAGAGAGAGACAGAGACAGAGAGAGAGAGAAAGAAAGAAAGAAAGAAAGAAAGAAAGAAAGAAAGAAAGAAAGAAAGAAAGAGAGGAAAAAAGAGAGAGAGAGAAAGAGAGAGAGAGAGAGAGAGAAAGAGATAGAAAGAGAGAGCGAGAGATAGTGAGAGAGAGAGAAAGAGAGAGAGAGAAAGAAAGAAAGAAAGAAAGAGAAAGAGAGATAGAGAGATAGTGAGAGAGAAATGGATAGAAAGAGAGAGCGAGAGATAGTGAGAGAGAGGGAGAGAGAGAGAGAGAGAGAAAGAGAGAGAGAGAGAAAGAAAGAGCGAGAAAGAAAGAGAGAGAGAGAGAGATAAAGAGAGATAGTGAGAAAGAAAGAGAGAGCGAGAGATAGTGACAGAGAGGGGGGGGGACAAAGAAAGAAAGAGAGAGAAAGAAAGAAAGAGAGAGTGTGTGTGTGAGAGAGAGAGAGAGAGAGAGAGAGAGAGAGAGAGAGAGAGAGAGAGAGGGAAAGAGAGAGAGAGAGAGAAAGAAAGAAAGAGAGAGAGAGAGAGATAAAGAGAGATAGTGAGAAAGAAAGAGAGAGCGAGAGATAGTGACAGAGAGGGGGGGACAAAGAAAGAAAGAGAGAGAAAGAAAGAAAGAGAGAGAAAGAAAGAAAGAAAGAGAGAGTGTGTGTGTGTGTGAGAGAGAGAGAGAGAGAGAGAGAGAGAGAGAGAGAGAAAGAAAGAGAGTGTGTGTGTGAGAGAGAGAGAGAGATATAGGATGTAACATTTGGACACACCTATACACTAAACACCAACCGTTGTTGCCTGGAGATTTTTTACATTACACACACTATTGTTGGACTACCTGATTGTGCAGAGACTGATGCAGCGTCACTTTAGTCTTTTGGTCTGTCCGATGCTTCAAGCTGCGTGTATGCACACATTTTTCTGAAAAGTGACGTATTCCTGAGTGAAGCTACGGGAATGACTACTACTACAGAGGGAATACGGAGAGAACACGGATGAAAGGATGCTGCTAGTGTTGCTACTTGCTCCGTGTTTAGTGTGAGGGTCAGGATTAAGGTTTTTTTTCCAGATTTCTCTCGTCTCCAGCGCTCACCTCTGGGACTGTCTGAGCGTGGGGAAACACGAACTTCTTCCTCTTCTTCAGAATCTTCTTCCTCGCTTCCCTCCTGAACGCCGTCTAACTGGTCAGCTTCCTGACAGGCCAGTGGGGCGAGGGGGACATGGCTTCCATCACTTCCTCTCCGCTGAGGGGCGAGAAAATAAAAAGAAAGGCTGTTACTGGCACAGAAGTCAAAACAACTAAAAAAAAATTTTAGCATTGTAGCATTAAAATTTCAGTAGTTGCTAATAACTCACAATTTTAACTTAATAACTCTCTACTTCAAGGTCTCACAGTTTCACCTTAACTCACTATGTCACATTATCAACTCACTATGTCACCTGAATGACTCACTGTTTCATCTTAATAATGCAGTATATCACTTTACTAGCTCACTATGTCACTTTAATAATTCACTTAGTCACCTGAATGACTCACTGTTTCACCTTAACTCCCTAGGTCACTTTACTAACTCACTATGTCACCTGAATGACACACTATTCCACCTTAATAACTCTGTTGCCTTAGTAACTCACTGTTTCACCTTAATAACTCCCTATGTCACATTACTAACTCACTATGTCACCTGAATGACACACTATTCCACCTTAATAACTTTGTCGCCTTAGTAACTCACTGTTTCACCTTAATAACTCCCTATGTCACATTACTAACTCACTATGTCACCTTAATAACTTTGTATATCACCTACACAACTCAGTTTCACCTTAATAACTCCCTATGTCACTTTACTAACTCACTATGTCACCTGAATGACACACTATTCCACCTTAATAACTTTGTCGCCTTAGTAACTCACTGTTTCACCTTAATAACTCCCTATGTCACATTACTAACTCACTATGTCACCTTAATAACTTTGTATATCACCGACACAACTCAGTTTCACCTTAATAACTCCCTATGTCACTTTACTAACTCACTATGTCACCTGAATGACACACTATTCCACCTTAATAACTTTGTCGCCTTAGTAACTCACTGTTTCACCTTAATAACTTCCTATGTCACATTACTAACTCACTATGTCACCTGAATGACACACTATTCCACCTTAATAACTTTGTCGCCTTAGTAACTCACTGTTTCACCTTAATAACTTCCTATGTCACATTACTAACTCACTATAATCACCTGAATGACACACTATTCCACCTTAATAACTTTGTCGCCTTAGTAACTCACTGTCACCTTAATAACTTTGTATTTCACCTACACAACTCAGTTTCACCTTAATAACTCCCTATGTCACATTACTAACTCACTATGTCACCTTAATAACTTTGTCGCCTTAGTAACTCACTGTTTCACCTTAATAACTCCCTATGTCACTTTACTATCTCACTATGTCACCTGAATGACACACTATTTCACCTTGATAACTTATTGTCGCTTTAGTAACTCACTGTTTCACCTTAATAACTCCCTGTCACATTACTAACTCACTATGTCACCTTAATAACTTACTAAGTCACCCAAACTACTCACTACTTCACCTTAATGACTCACTGTCACCTTAATGACTTGTTTCACCTTAATCACTATGCCACCTTAATAACTGACTAGTTCACCTTAATAACCCTCTATTTGATGTAGATTTCATTATTTTGACATCTGACTAATTTGTTATCATGATTTAATCTAAGCGCTCACCTGTGTGGTTGTTGTGTCTGTGCTGTCTCGTTTGTGTGCGCCCTGCAGCTCCCTCAGCTGAGCCTCCAGCTGCGCCCTCGCCCGTTCGCTCTCCCTCAGCCGGGGCTCGAGCGGGCGTAGGCGACACACCTCGTCGTGCAGCAGGGCGTAGTGTCTCTGCAGCAGAGCCTGTTCCACACCCGCACCGGGCAACACGCCCTCCATCAGGGCGTCACGCGATAGAGAGCGGCTCAGACGCAGAGGCGCAGAGCCCAGAGGACTGGGGGTGGAGGTGGATGGAGTGGAGCAGGAAGTGGAGGTGGAGCCATCGCGCATGCAGAGCTCCAGGATGGAGTCCTGTCTGATTACTGCTGCCTGGAGAGAGGATGGAAAATGAGACTTTTAGAACCAAAGTGATCAATAGTATGCAGAATTAATGCACTTTCTTACACACGGACCTGTAGTGCATGGAGATGCGTGCTGAGGTTTACAAGTCTTTGGCAGACTTCCTAAAACACAAAAACACCAATTTAAAGAGTTAGAATCACATTTCCAATAAATCTATTTATTTATTTTCCTATAGGAACAAATCTGTACCTCATTGGGAGTTCTGTCCTGCAACTGGTTACCGTTTCTATCCTGTGAAAAAAAAAAACCCAACAACAATTGTTTATAATTACTTCAAAACACCTTTAAACATCTGCAGGTTGATTTCAGAGCAAGTCAGGAGCTTTTGCATCCAAATAACTTCTTCCAAAATAAAATCATTTGATCATAGCACTGATTTCATTTTTTGGACCACATCTGGAGGTCCCTAGATGCTGGAAATTCTCCACTTTGATCGAATAAATGAATGCTGGTGAAGCCGCCATTTTGTCCTGGCGTGTGTAATTCGTTTGCACTCATCTGTATAACTGTGTGTGTGTGTGTGTGTGGAGCGTGTGTCTTACTTTTTGTGACGAACCGTTCCCATCGTGAGTTCCGTTTACCGAAATCGTCTCGCCGTCTGTATTTCCAGAAAGAAAACAGTTTTAATAATCTATTTAAGACATTAAAACATCACCTCTGTAATAGTAAAGGGAAAGAGGACGCTCTTACTGCTCACTGGCGCCTCTGTGTGGTTGTGGTCGCTGTTGGAACTGCAGGACTGAGGAAGCTCGATGCTGGAGCCGAGAAGCAGTTCACTTAATCTGTCCACTAGATTCAGATAAAGAAAAAAAAAAAAAGACAGAGTTTATACGGCTTCAAAAAATTCGACATTTTGTCTACGAAGTTTTTAGTGTATTTTACAGCGTCGGACCTTCAGCGATGGCGTTGTTGAGAAGTTTTTCGGCCTGGAGTGCGTGCGGCGTTTCGGCTCTGAACATGTTCCGAGAGCTGGTGGGCATGGTGACCTCTTGACCTCCAGTGACCTCTGCCAGGTCAGAAAACAGGGTCACACGCTCCTGAAGGAGTTCCAAGACTTCCCGGTCCTTCTGCTGAATATCGGCTGATAGGAGGAGAAATGAAAAGAGAGCGCGAGAGAGAGAGAGTCTATTTAAGATTTTTTAAGACTTTATTTATTTAAACACAGCACATGTTTATGTATCAGTTGCCTCATTTCCGGATTTAAAGTCAGATATCAGGGCTGACTCAGAATTCCCACTGAACGCTTTTCCGTAGTCAGAAAGTGGGAATTCTGCTGCCCATATCCCAGAAATGCAGCGTTACATTAGATTTTCCATTATGTCATGCTATTTCAGTGTTGAGAATACGACTCGTTTTAGTACAGACCTCTGAGTCTACGCAGAAGAGCTTTGTCCTCCGTCTCAATCAGAGGGAAATCGTCTCTAGAGGGACATCTGCGTAAGAGGAAAGTTTGGCTCATTAGAATAGGGAACTGTTTTTTCCCCCCATGCAAAAAGTATGTGCACATATATACACGTGCATCTCAATAAATTAGAATGTCGTGGAAAAGTTCATTTATTTCAGTAATTTAAGTCAAATTGTGAAACTCGTGTATTAAATAAATTCAATGCACACACACTGAAATGGTTTAAGTCTTTGGTTCTTTTAATTGTGATGATTTTGGCTCACACTTAACAAAAACCCACCAATTCACTCTCTCAACAAATTAGAATATGGTGACAAGCCAATCAGCTAATCGACTCAAAACACCTGCAAAGGTTTCCTGAGCCTTCAAAATGGTCTCTCAGTTTGGTTCACTAGGCTACACAATCATGGGGAAGACTGCTGATCTGACAGTTGTCCAGAAGACAATCATTGACACCCTTCACAAGGAGGGTAAGCCACAAACATTCATTGCCAAAGAAGCTGGCTGTTCACAGAGTGCTGTATCCAAGCATGTTAACAGAAAGTTGAATGGAAGGAAAAAGTGTGGAAGAAAAAGATGCACAACCAACCGAGAGAACCGCAGCCTTATGAGGATTGTCAAGCAAAATCCATTCAAGAATTTGAGTGAACTTCACAAGGAATGGACTGAGGCTGGGGTCAAGGCATCAAGAGCCACAACACACAGACGTTGTACAGTTGTCGTATTCCTCTTGTTAAGCCACTCCTGAACCACAGACAACGTCAGAGGCGTCTTACCTGGGCTAAGGAGAAGAAGAACTGGACTGTTGCCCAGTGGTCCAAAGTCCTCTTTTCAGATGAGCGCAAGTTTTGTATTTTATTTGGAAACCAAGGTCCTAGAGTGTGGAGGAAGGGTGGAGAAGCTCATAGCCCAAGTTGCTTGAAGTCTAGTGTTAAGTTTCCACAGTCTGTGATGATTTGGGGTGCAATGTCATCTGCTGGTGTTGGTCCATTGTGTTTTTTGAAAACCAAAGTCACTGAACCCGTTTACCAAGAAATTTTGGAGCACTTCATGCTTCCTTCTGCTGACCAGCTTTTTGAAGATGCTGATTTCATTTTCCAGCAGGATTTGGCACTGCCCACACTGCCAAAAGCACCAAAAGTTGGTTAAATGACCATGGTGTTGGTGTGCTTGACTGGCCAGCAAACTCACCAGACCTGAACCCCATGAGAATCTATGGGGTATTGTCACGAGGAAAATGAGAAACAAGAGACCAAAAAATGCAGATGAGCTGAAGGCCACTGTCAAAGAAACCTGGGCTTCCATACCACCTCAGCAGTGCCACAAACTGATCACCTCCATGCCACGCCCAATTGAGGCAGTAATTAAAGCAAAAGGAGCCCCTACCAAGTATTGAGTACATGTACAGTAAATGAACATACTTTCCAGAAGGCCAACAATTCACTAAAAATGTTTTTTTTATTGGTCTTATGAAGTATTCTAATTTGTTGAGAGAGTGAATTGGTGGGTTTTTGTTAAATGTGAGCCAAAATCATTACAATTAAAAGAACCAAAGACTTAAACTACTTCAGTGTGTGTGCATTGAATTTATTTAACACACGGGTTTCACAATTTGAGTTGAATTACTGAAATAAATGAACTTTTCCACGACATTCTAATTTATTGAGATGCATCTGTACTTGTGTGTGTGTGTGTGTGAGATATGTTATAGCTTGGGATCCTTACATGACGTCAATGAGATTTTTACTGACCTGCTCACAGCCTGCTGAATGATTTTCATCCAGTTGTTTCTGTCGTCTTTGGATGCGCCGTGCAGCTCGTACATCTCCGGAGGGGTGGAGTCACTGATGAGGAACATCCCTCGTTCCTGATTGGCTATATCTCTGACGATCAGGTTCTGGAGCGACAGAACCGATGGCTTGTCCTTTAGAGAGAACAAGAACACAGAGACGACGCTGTTGGTTCCTGTGCGTTCGCGGTTTTCAATAATTATTTTCTAAAATGCTTATTTGAACAGTGATGCAAAAACAGACTCAGACTCACTTACCAGACACGGGAAAAAATATTTCTGGTCTTTTTCCTGCATGAACACCAGGATATCAGTCATCAACAAAACCTGCACGTCTGTGAAAATAAACAGAAATGTAAACACTGGGTCGTAATAATCAGGCTCAAAAAACCACACACACACACACACACACACACACACACACACACACACACTACCTTTGAGTCTCGAGCCCTGTGTCATTTTTAACAGCAGCGTTCCCTCATGGAGGAGTCTTCTCCGGAGCAGCTCTCCGCCTCGGAACACTCCTCCACCCCTCACTTCGGTCTCGGCCCGTGGGTCCAGCCGTGCCCGGATCTCCTGCAGCTTCTGCGTCAGTTCCAGCTCCTGAACCTGCTGATCCACAGAACTCAGGAGCTCACGGATCAGCACTAGCGCCTGACTCAGAGACTCGGCTTCTTCCTCGCTACCTGCGGGACCGAAGCCGCCCAGAGTTCGCATTAGTCTTAGGGCGGTTAAAGTCTGACCAACATGCACCCACACCAGGCAACATCTTCTGACCAATTAGAACGGAGAATTCAACCACCACCAACAAACAGTCTAAGGAATTTGCATCCCTGATATACCAGGATCAGCAGCGTCTCACCTTTTGTATTGTCCAGTATGCGCTGGATCAGCACTGGGTACTTGGTGATGCGCTGTGTGACCAGCAGGATGCATTCTTGGACTCCATGGCGACGGAGAAGCGATCCTCTACTCACTCTCTGCCCAGGAAAAACAAAACAAAACTTCAGTAATTCATTCATTCCTCGCTCTCCTGACCTACAGAGATCTTCTCCTGTCACTGACCCGGATGAAGTTTTGGAACCTCTTGTCCCGTGCCAGCAGCTCCTTGTAGAGCTTCACAGCTTTCAGGTGACGGCTGCAGAATTCGGCGTAGCACTTGCGCATCTCGTCTGCGTTCTGGCCCGAAAACTGGAACAAAGAAAGATCTTTTATTCAATATAGGATGAGACGTAGATTAGGATCTCTTTAGAAGCCCAGTATCAGCGCTCACCTGTTCTACCAGCACGTCTCCCAGCTTCTGGATGGTGAAGTTAGTGGTGCTCCCCGGCGCCAGGCTGTGGTTCCGTCGGCTCAGCAGCTGACTGACGAAGCGTGAGTGCAGCGCCACCAGCTGGTCGAGGCACGGAAAGACGGCGTGCACTACGCCCGGCTCTAGCATCACTTCCTCCAGCATACCGCGTCGAAACACACCCTCCATGATGCGCAGCGTCCGCACGTGATGAAGCTCCGTCTGGATCAGCTCTGTTGCAAAAGTATCAAAGGTTATCATCCACTTCGTTCAGTAAATCAGTTCCACAACCTCAAACTTTTCTGAGTGGTGTTATCGCCGCTCAGACGCTCACCGTAGATGACGTCCTGCCTCTTGATGACGTCTTTGCGGTGAGTCTGCAGGTAGGACGCGTCCACCGCCAAACTCCACGAGTCTGCCTCGAAATCCCGGCCCTCTCTCTCCAACTCCTCCAGCATTGAGGCATAATACACCTCTCCTGCATGGAGAGAGAAAGAAGAAAAATCACTAAGTGCTACGAACCACACATTTTTCAGATACAACCTGATCATCAGCCACGTTTCCTGTCTCACCGTCATCGTTCAGAGACTCCATGGACATGGCTCTGTTCCTGAAGTTCAGCGAGTCGGTTGACTGCGAGAGGATTCGTCTCAGACCCAGAGGAGAATCGTCGTTCAGATTACTACGAACACGCAACACAAACACACACTGAATACCTACTCAAGACAAGACATGCTGAATGATACACAGATTTAATCAGATTTATTTTATTTCATCCTGTATCCAAAGCTTTTTTACTGGCCAAAAATGATGCAATATCATATTATCTGCGATATGTTCTAGTTCCCTAATACCTTTTTTTGTACTTTTGAATACACTTGTATATATAGATTATTTAATTTATTTTTAATTTATATTTTCGAATACATCTTGTTCTTTTGAATACATTTGTATATATAGATTATTTAGTTTTCATTTATATTTTTGAATACATCTTGTACTTTTGAATAGATTTAATTTATTTTTTATTTATATTTTCTTATACTTTTGAATACACTTGTATATATAGATTATTTAATTTATTTTTAATTAATATTTTCGAATACATCTTGTACTTTTGAATAGATTTAATTTATTTTTTATTTATATTTTCTTATACTTTTGAATACACTTGTATATATAGATTATTTAATTTATTTTTAATTTATATTTTCGAATACATCTTGTACTTTTGAATAGATTTATATAGATTTAATTTATTTTTTATTTATATTTTCTTATACTTTTGAATACATTTGTATATATAGATTATTTCATTTATTTTCCATTTCCATTTTATATTCCATTCATATTTTCGGACACATTTTGTACTTTTGAACAATTTGTATACATCGATTATTTAATTTTTCATTTATATTTCATTTATATTTTGGAATACATCTTGTACTTTTGAATAGATTTATATATATAGAGATTATTTAATTTATTTTTCATTTATATTTTCAAATACATTTTGTACTTTTGAACCATTTGTGTATACAGAATATTTCATTTACTTTTCATTTTATATTACATTTATATCTTTGAATACATCTGTATATACAGATTATTTCTTTTTTTTTATTTTTTATTTATATTTCATTCCATATTTATTTTTCTTGTAATCTGAAGCCGTCTCTGGCAAAAGAATTTCCTTCAGGATTAATAAAGTTCTATCTTATCTTCTCTTAAATAAAGACCTCCTCGCTGAGGTTTTCTCTCAGTCCCTCACCCTGCGATGTTATTGGTGGAGACGCTCTTGCTGAGGGACAGCGTGGAACGTCCTCTCCGGGACCCGAGGAGAGACTGGCGGAGGCTGTCGGAGGGGTAGATGGCCGAGCTCGGCCTCTCCTTGATGATAGGAGCTGAAAAAGAGAGAGAAAAACGAAGCGGTCAGTTATATTGTTAAATGGAATATAGTGTTACATAGAAACAGAAAAAAAACCAAAGTACACAGTCGTACAGGGTGACATGGGAGAAGGCTGATATCGGTATAAAAACTTTATAACACTGTCCAATCATTGATATGGTGATTTTTAAAATATTTATAGAAAGGAGTCTCCAGTGTCAGTGCTTCACAAGTCGATTAATTATTTCCCTTCCAAGGACATGGCGCTTGTTGTTCTTGCTTCGAGGTTCGAAGATCTTCATTAGCTCTTTAATCTGCAAACTCTACATGCTATAACATATGAATAATCTATAATAATCAACACCACGAGTCAGACGTGACGAGACCACTGAGGAATTCCGTTTAAAGGGAGGATCTTCCCGACGATAAACAAACACAGAGACGTGAGCCATGTCTCAGGAGCGAGTAGAAGAAGATCCTGTTTAACCAACGCAGCCTGAGATCTCGGACCGGTTTCGGATCTACTCGTGACTGGAAGACCTAAACAGCCAGCAGGAGACAGTGTCGCTCCTCTGGTCCACTCAGTCAGTCCTCCCACAGAGGGTGAAGGAGGTGAGAAGTGCTGAGAAAAGAGGTGAGAACAACAACACAAAGAAAGCAAAGGAATCTGTTCAGGAGGAAAAGGGAGGCAATTACTTTTGGTGCGCAGGGCCACGTTCTGAAGAGCTGAACTGTTCCTCCCCAGCACCAACTTCTGCTGCTGTAGGAGAGGAGGGGAAAAAAACAGTTTCAGCGTTTTATTTTTAGAAATAGAAAAAACATAGAAAAGCAATGATACAGCATTTTATTTATAAATTGAGAAATAGTTTAAAAAAGTTACAGATCATATGATTTGATATTGTTGCATATTAGACTGAAATTCGCTTTTGTGGGATTTAATTTGTAGTAATATTTTAAAATGTTTTTTATTTGGTTTTTGGTGTGTTAATTTTATTTTTATAAAATTTTTATTTTTTTATAAAAATTTTATTTATTTATTTAAAAAAAAAATAGTACACATTATATATATATATATATAATGTGTACTATTTTAAGAAAAAAAAATGTGTATATATATATATATATATATATATATATATATATATATATATATATATATATATATATACACATTTTTTTTTAACAATAAAAAAAAAAAAAACATCTAAAATAATAATAATTCTTGTATTTTAGCTTGAGCCACTCACGCTAACCCTAAAGGCAAGGTGTGTTTTAACCCAATCATCAAAGATAAAAATCACTTCCACATCTTAAGTTTCAAGAACGGTCGAATTTCTCAACAAAAAAAAGAAAATGGGGGGAAAAAAAAGTATTCGGTTTCACTGAGGAGTGACTCGAAACTGACTTGGTTTTTTGAGTTTCTGTTAAAATAATTCCTTCCATATTTCTCACGTTAGCTAACAGCAGATCTGCACGCTAGGTCTGGTCGCTTAATAAAAACTTAGTTCCATTTGAATTGAAGACGAATTTAAAATTTTGTCTTGTACACTGTATGATATGTAGGATTTATTTTACAACATAAAAGTCTTTCATTACTTTTTTTACAGGATTGTACTTTAAACCATTAGACAATTCTGATTTATAGCAAAACAAAACAAAAAAATCGCAATGCATCATGGGAGATCTGTTAGCCGGACTGTGCTCACTGATTCCATGTTTTGGTTAGTTTCATGAGTAATATCTCAAAAAACTGGTCGCTAATATAACATCGAAACTTATCATAAGGTAGTTTTCCACTTTCAGCCAACTAGAAGAAAGCGAACTAAGAAACTGAGTTAATGAAACATTTGCACCACCTTTCCACCTCCGGCTGCCTCACTGACTCGACTCGGATGCTCTGAATATCTGACGATCAGTTCTTAGTCTAGTTTTGTGTCCTGGTTTCGTACCTTCTGCTTCATTTTAGCGCAGTTGGCCAGCGTGTCTCGGCAGCGGTTGTGGATGGTGACGTTGCAGGCTACAGAGACAAAAACAAAACACGAGAATTTAGGGATTACTAGCAGCAGCGAGGAGAAGAGATCGATGCAAGGAAGGATATAGTCAGTGCTAGTGAAAATAATGGAAACCTTGCACATCTGTTTGGACACTAGATAGATGGATAGATGGATGGATGGATGGATGGATGGATGGATGGATAGATAATTAAATAGACAGACAGACAAACAGACAGACAGATAATTAGATAGACAGACAGACAGACACAAATAGACAGACAGATAGCCAGATAGATAGATAGACAGACAGATAGGCATTAGATAGTGTGAGAGCGAGAGAGGCTGAGTGTGTGTGAGAGAGAGAGAGAGAGAGAGAGAGAGAGAGAGTGTGAGTGAGTGAGTGAGTGTGTGTGTGTGTGTGTGTGTGTGTGTGTGTGTGTGTGGGGTTGGGAAGAAAAACAGCTGCCTCCAGGCTGCCTTCACTCCCTCTGCTCCACCTCAACCGATTCTACACGGTACACACACACACACACACACACACACACACACCCCACATGACCTCACATATTTTCGAAACAAGGCAAACTTCCTGTCTCTCACACCACCTCTACACTTTAGAACTTGCTCAGATCTCCAAGAAGTGTGATGCACAGCAGACGACTTCATGTTGGTGTAAGATGTGATCTTAATGCCGTGACACTTCTGTAGCGTTTGTGTTTGTTGCTGAAGCTCCTGAGATGAGCTCTGTGTGTGTGTCTGTGTGTGTGTGACTGGCACTAGCGCTACATTCTGCAGTAAATCTGGCTGACTTCAGCAGAAAGGTTTGTCTGGCACGTGTCTGTTCCTTATCCTTCGTTTTTCTGAAAGCTTTCTGAGACACTCGATGCAGCTGCACACTCGTCTCCATCACCGCTGCTGAGCTCTCCAACCATCAACTCCTCAATCTGCATGAAAGAAACCAGGAACAAAAGAAAGAGCTTCCTCAGCTCTCTCTCTCTCTCATTTTCTCTTGATCTCTTTCTTTCTCCTGGCTTATCTCTCTTTTGCCCATGCTCTCTCTCTTTCTCCCTTGTGCTTTCTCTCTCTCTTCCTTCCTCCCTTTCTCTCTCTCTCCAACTCTCCCCTTCTCACTTTCCTTGCCCTTGTTCTCTCTCTCTCTCTCTCCCTTGCGGTCTTTCTTTCCCCCTTGCTCTCTCTCTCTCTCTCCCTTGCCATTGCTCTCTCTCTTTCTCTAACCCTTGCTCTCTCACTCTCTCTCCCTCTCTTTCTATCGATCTCTTTCTTTCCCCCTTGCTCTCTCTTTCTTGCCCTTGCTCTCTCTTTCTGTCTTTCTCACCCTTGCTCTCTCTCTTTCTCTCTCTCTCTTCTTCCTTGCCCCCCCCCCCCTTTCTCTCTCTCTCCCCCACCTCACCCCCCTCCTGCTGCTCGCCCGAGCTCTCATTTCTCCACATTGTTCCAGAGAGCATGCTTCCTGTGCGGTGTTTTGTAGACAGGAAGTTGTTCTTGTGCAGCAGGAAGTGTGTAAGGGTTGGCAGGAGAACAGTTAAATGGTGATTAGTGTCCCGGGCGGCCGTGTCACGAAGGCCTAACAGGGGCATTTTCCTCTCTTTATCCCGGGTCATGTTATGTTCAAGCTCAACTTACAGTAACAAAGTCAGCGTGAGCTGAACAACGAGCGTGAAAAACTTAAGGAGGAAAATACAACCTTAAAAAATGTTTTAACATCAATTCTTCTAGTATAACACAACCATAATAAACATAATAATGCTGAGATTTTTGTTTTATAGAAAAATATTGATGTCAGCATCAGAAGACCTGAGGATGTGAACTTAGAAGGAAAATAATCAACAGCACAATTTGTCCCAACATAAATCACGTCCTGATGTTTGGAAAAATGGGGGAACAACACAATATTAGGCAGGCGGTCATAATGTTATGCCTGATCGGTGTATATAAACGTATGTTAATAAATGTATATAAACTTATATAACCCTGCTGTCTGAGCTGCCTGCTGTCACGGAAAATTCTTGCAACTCCACCCCTCTGATCAACAGACCAATCAGAATCGAGCATTCGGAAGCGCTATGGTAAGTAATGAAAGAAAATTGAGAACATGTTTGTTCCTTTTATTCCTTGTATTACTGATGAGAACCAAGATAAAAAAATCTTGTTTAAAAGTTTTATTAATAAATATATGATACATGATGACACAGCAGGATGACACACCTCTCCAAACAAACAAAAAAAAAGACTAAAAAGAGCCCAGAAAAACAGAAGACTTGCAGAAGGCTAATGAGGTCACTTCCTGTTACACATCAAACGGTTATTTTTATCCCAGACATAATGGGCGTGATTTCATACGGTCGCCCTCAGCAGAGAAAAATGTGAAAAGTGCTTTTGTTTTGTTTTGTTTGGTGCGTGTGTGTCAGAACCCATGAGCTCTCAACATTTCTCAAAGGCTGCATTTTGTTCCCATTTATAGCCACGAAGAGTTTTGGGATGATCACGCGCGGCCCGACCGCCTCAAAAACACGGCTATGTCTCTAAACATAGGGATGCAAACCTCATACGTGTATGAGGCTCCAGCAGAATTCGGGCTCCACCAAGACATACAGGGACACGCCCGTCTCGCACGCTGGAATAACGAGGTTCGAGATACGTCCAAGAATTTTCTCCAAAAGGGCTCAGAATAAGAAGCACAGTAGAGCCATTCATGCGCTTGTTCTATCCTCTGGTCTGGTACTTGTCTTTCCCAGACACACACACAGACACACACACACATACATACACAAAGCTCCACCAACGCTAAATAAACACACCATGCCCTGAGTAACCAAACCAACATGGCTGAAACAATCCTGTTCTATTCATACGGGATGAGACGTGGAAAAGTGTTTTTTTTTCCCCTTATCCTTTTCTGCCTGTTTTTGTCTGTCAGAGAGAGAGAGAGAGAGAGAGAGAGAGAGAGAGAGCGCACACAAATAAAGCTCACAACATCAATCGACTAATCACGCAAACGTTTTCATTAAACCGAAATGAAAGTGGAAAATGTTTGAACACCGGGTTTGTTTGAAGTGTCGCAGGTGCGCACTATTCAACGTTATAACCATTTTATAACAACGTTATTGTTATAACGTCAGCGTTACGCCTTAATAACATTACAAATCTTTGTGTGCTTTAAATAGCTTGACGTTAACTTTTTAAACGCACTTCAGAGGCCGCACTCGGGGTCTACCTGGAAACTTTTCACGTTTCCGACACTGAACCTGGATAGCAACTGTAACCAAGAATGGGCGGGGCTAAGAGGATCAGCATAATAAGCGACATATTAGCTGCTCTCAGTTTGACGTTAAATATTTAAAGATGCATGATGAATTCAGACACGGAATTTTTTCCCAACCTGTCACATGACCTTCTAAAGACTCTCTCTCTCTCTCTCTCTCTCTCTCACACACACACACACACATATGATTTGATCCACCATGCTGCTGTTAACACAACAGAAGTCATAGTGATACCAATTAAAGGTTAGGTAAAGATTAGACCAGAGGAAAAGAAAAATCTGGGGATTAAATACATTTATGTTGGTAGGATTTAGTCTTTGAATGTCAGAAAGAGAAAATAAAATAAAAACAAAAGTGCAGCTTCTAGAAAAGCTAGCTCTTTAACAAAAAAAAAAAACGCCTGCATGCTGTGATAAGATCTGTGTTAAGATCAAGAGGATCTAATCTGCTGCTTGGGCCACATCCAAACATCATGTGGTCCACCTGATCCCCCTCAGTGTGCGATCAACAGTTTTGGCACCCTCCTAAATAGGTCAACGGTGTCCGGCAGGCTGATATGGGTACACGGGTCATGTGGCACGGGATTCTAGCATAGAGGGCGTGTTGAAATAAGAATATGAGCAAATATGTAACCGTGTGGTTTCGACAGTCGCCTCTGACTCGGTAGACGACGACCCCAGAGGGAGCTGCAATTTACTCCCATTACTTGCGACACAAAAGCTGAACGTCAATACCGCTTCCAAAATGGGCCAATCGATAAAAGACGGGACTAAATGAACTGCCTGCTTTTCCTAGCCGCGTGTATGTGTGTCAATGAGCTGGAAGATGCCGGTGTGACAGACAGCGTGTTAATCTCTCACGCTGTCCCCGGATTACATGCGACGCCGGAGGGGGAGGAGAGTCGCAGCTGTGAAGCATGCAGAAAAAAAAGCCACTTTGAGATTCTGTAGACAAAAGCGCCGCACGCCGCATTAAAACTCGGGACCTTCCCATAATGCCGTGCATAATGGCGCAATTATCAACGTGTGCCAGATTAATAGGATCCGACAGTACGCGAGGGGGACCAGAAAGAGCGGGCGTGTAGATTCCAGCACGGAGTCTTTCAGAAATTTTCACTTAAAATGTTTATGTGGACTCGTTACTAACATACGTCAGCGACAGTGTCCTGTAATGGAGATTATTGTTATTATATTGTTATGGAACATATTGGAAGGAGTCTGCAGTGTCAGGGACAGGATGTTACGTTTTCAGAACTTTTACAGAGACGTCTTGTGGTTTTCTCTGTAACCTGGCAAGCTGCGTTTTATTTTTGTCTTATTAACTTCAAGAAAAAGAAGCAACCCTGGTGAAAGGAACGACGGTACGAGGAAATGTTCATAGCTGCAGTAATAACAGGGACTAGCTTGTCTCGCTGATGTTCCAAAGCATTAAATAAATAATACGTACGATCTGTTGTTGCTCAATTACTGAATTACTCAATTCTGTGCTGGTCCCAAGCCCGGATAAATAGAGAGGGTTGCGTCAGGAAGGGAATCTGGTGTAAAACATTGCCAAATTTAACCATGCGAATCGTCAGTACTCTGAATTTCATACCGGATCGGTCGAGGCCCGGGTTAACAACGACCGCCAATTCAAGCTGTTTTATTATGGTGTGGATAGTAATAGAAATGGGGTAGGTGTGGTCCTGAAGGAGTAGTTTGTGAGGAATGTTCTGGAGGTGAAGAGAGTGTCAGACAGGGTGATGAGTCTGAAGTTAGAGATTGAAGGGGTGATGTTGAATGTTGTTAGTGGTTATGCCCCACAGGTAGGTTGTGAGTTAGAGGAGAAAGAGAGATTCTGGAGTGAATTAGATGAGGTGATGGAGAGTATTCCCACGGGTGAGAGAGTGGTGATAGGCGTGGATTTTAATGGACATGTTGGTGAGGGGAACAGAGGTGATGAGGAGGTGATGGGCAAGTTTGGAGTTAAGGAAAGGAACCTTGAAGGACAGATGGTAGTGGACTTTGCTAAGAGGATGGACATGGCTGTGGTTAACACTTATTTTCAGAAGAGGGAGGAGCATAGAGTGACTTACAAGAGTGGAGGTTGGAGAACACAGGTAGACTACATCCTATGTAGAAGAGGCAATCTGAAAGAGATTAGTGACTAACAGAGTTGCAGCAACTATAGGGGGATAAAGTTGATGAGCCATACAATGAAGCTATGGGAAAGAGTAGTGGAAGCTAGGTTAAGGAAGGTAGTGGAAATTTGTGAGCAGCAGTATGGCTTCATGCCCAGAAAGAGCACAACAGATGCAATTTTTGCTCTGAGAATTTTGATGGAGAAGTATAGGGATGGTCAGAGGGAGTTGCACTGTGTGTTTGTAGACTTGGAGAAAGCGTATGACAGGGTGCCAAGAGAAGAGCTGCGGTACTGTATGAGGAAGTCAGGAGTAGCAGAGAAGTATGTCAGAGTGGTGCAGGACATGTATGAGAGGAGCAGGACAGTGGTGAGGTGTGCTGTAGGTCAGACAGAGGAGTTCAAAGTGGAGGTGGGACTGCATCAGGGATCGGCTCTGAGCCCCTTCCTGTTTGCTATAGTGATGGACCAGTTGTCAGAGGAGGTCAGACAGGAGTCTCCTTGGACAATGATGTTTGCAGATGACATTGTGATCTGTAGTGAGAGCAGGGAGCAGGTGGAGGAAAACCTGGAGAGGTGGAGGTTTGCGCTGGAGAGAAGAGGAATGAAAGTCAGTCGTAGTAAGACTGAGTACATGTGTGTGAATGAAAGGGAGGGAAGTGGAACAGTAAGGTTACAGGGTGAAGAGGTGAAGAAGGTACAGGAGTTTAAGTACTTGGGGTCAACAGTCCAGAGCAATGGAGAGTGTGGGAAAGAGGTAAAGAAGCGAGTGCAGGCAGGTTGGAATGGGTGGAGAAAGGTGTCGGGAGTTCTGTGTGATAGGAAAATATCAGCGAGAATCAAGGGGAAGGTGTACAGGACAGTGGTGAGAGCGGCCATGCTGTATGGTTTAGAGACAGTGTCACTGAGGAAGAGACAGGAGTCAGAGCTAGAGGTAACAGAGCTGAAGATGTTGAGGTTCTCTTTGGGAGTGACAAGATTGGACAGGATTAGGAACGAGTACATCAGAGAGACAGCTCATGTTGGACGTTTGGGGGACAAAGTTAGGGAGACCAGATTAAGATGGTTTGGACATGTTCAGAGGAGGGAGAGTGAGTATATTGGTAGGAGAATGTTGGACATGGAGCTGCCAGGCAGGAGGCAAAGCGGAAGGCCAAAGAGGAGGTATATGGATGGAATTAATGAGGATATGAAGCTAGTGGGTGCAAGGGTTGAGGGTGCAGAAGATAGGGATAGGTGGAGAGAGATGATTCGCTGTGGCGACCCCTGAAGGGAAAAGCCGGAAGAAGAAGAAGAAGTAATCATTGGTGCAGTATAAGTGGAATAAAACTCCAGACTCTCATCAGACAGTAATTGAAGTGATTTATTCCTTTGGTCATAAACAATAACTGAATAAACAATCACTCGATTGTGTTTGTTAACATTTTAACAACAATTATTTTTTACTTCCGTTAAATTTTTTGTTTAAATTTTTACTTCCGTTACTTACGATATATACATGCTGAAATTTGAGGTTAAAAACGTTAGCTAAGGAAACCGCCCTTCCGTTTTAGCAGTAAATTTTAAATCAAGGATAAAATCAAAATCCCTCTCTCCTCCAGTTCATCAGCTTTAATTTATTCACAAAGCCCCGCCTCCTATCGAGCCCGATACGTCCTTTCAGTATAATTAAGCCCTTGGGGATAAATCGATAGCACTTCGAGGGTGTGTTTAGAGATTTGGGCTCTGGTAGCTACTCCGAGTGCCCTTGCTAAAATTCCTATACACCTTCAGAACCTCTGCACCAATCTACGGATATCCAGATGCTCGCACATCTGTCCCTCTGGCAACAGAAGCATGCAATTACTGGCTTTGCAACGGGTCCACCCTGCTTTCCCATCCCCCCTCTCTGCATCGCGCCCACCCTCCACCTCGCTCCCACCTCATAACCACAGCATGTCAAGGTTACGAGAGTAAGCTGAGGCTGACTGCATAATAAAACACTCTGCAATGCATGCAGCTTATTTACGCTCTCTCTCTCTCTCTCTCTCTCTCTCTCTCTCTCTCTTTTAAAATAACTCTTTAAAAAAAATTAATTATATTTCAATTCCACCCCCCATGCATTCATTTTCATTTCGCTGTTTAATTATGTTGCTAAAAATTTTGTATATGAGCAAAAAATAAATTCAGGACAAACTATAAATATTTAATGATTTTTCTCCCCTAAAATATATAAAAAATAAATATAATTAAAAATGCAAAAATATTAATGTTATATTTGGGGCATATGATAAAATAAATAAATAAATAAATAAATAAACAAACAAACAAATAAATAAATAAATAAATTATTGGGCAAAATGATAAAATAAAAATTAATTACAAATAAAAATTAACTAGAATTTAAAATAAAATAAAATAAAACCCTGTGTCTCAAATTGCTGGTGCACATCCCCATCAAACTGAAAGAGCATGTAACATGATGTCACATTGCATTTGATGGAAACACGTCTTACATGCGGTTCACGTAACACCTTTAATCGTGTATTTAACGTTATACGCTCTGAACTGTATCCCCCTGCGTTTAATAGACTAGTGCATCATCCATTAGTCCAATCCACAACAGGCAAATTGGATTCAAATCCATTTAATATTACTATTAATATTAATGTTTCATTAATCATCATGAATTACTATTAGTGCCTGAAAATTATTTTTTTTTTACTGACAATCTGGAGGTATTAATATTCATCTGATCAGCAGGCGCAGGATCGAGATGAATCATTTCAAGGTCGGATTGGACGCCGGTGCTGATCTCAGCACAGTCATGAGCTTTTCTTCACCCTGTTCATCTGCCTTTCTTCACCATCCCAACATCCAGCATTCTGTCTCTTGCAGCATATGTTCATTATTCCAACTGCAACACTAACATTACAGAAGCAGATCAGTGGGGCTTTTAATAGAGGGCAAGGCGTATCGCAATCGCAGCATGTCGCAATAAAATCGCAATAGTCTATAGTCTTTTTCTGCATCTTCCAGCTCTTCTCTTTTTCTCTACTTTCATTTCAGTTTAATTCAACTATGTTTTATTGACACAAAGACAGGATTATTATTATTAACAGAAGTAAATACCGCAGGTAAACAGAAGGTTATTAACACGTTAGCTTATAATCCAAAAATGGCAGCTAATAGCAAAAGACAACAAAGAAGAAGCTAAAACCTGTTTCACTGGTTCTCTTTCTTTCTCTCTCTGTCCCTCTCTCTTTCTCTCTCTGTCCTTCATTTTCAAGCTCTTTTCTTTACTGCCTTGAATTTTAGTTGTCCTGAGGAAAAAAAGCAGGATAAAATGTGTAAAAGCATTTTTTTTTCTCTCTTGCTGTTTCTTTTTTCTGGAATCAGTCACCTTCTCTCTCTCTATCTCTCTCTCCCCATCTCTCTTTCTATACCAGTCTCTCATCTTCCTCACCATCTTTCCTTCCACCAGCATCTTCCATTTCTGTCTCACTTTATCTATCTCTCCTCCCTCTCTTTGTTTGCTCCCCCTTTCTCCATCCCTCTATCCCCCAGCTGTTCCTGTGGCGCGGTGGAGATGGAGGCAGGCGCCTCTCACACTGACTCCATTGTGTGTGTGTGTGTGTGTGTGCGTGTGTGTGTGTGTGTGTGGTGCAGGACGGAGGGTGGAGGGTGGAGCTCCGGCTCAACAACCAACTGATTTTATGCAGGATTGAGGGATGTGGAGGGATGGCAGGAGGGAGAGCACAGCGAGGAGGTGGCAGGAGAAATCCCTGCAGTTAGCATCCCTGCCTACAAGTCTACTTCGATCGGCTGTTATCTGTCTTTTTGTCTCTCTTTCATGCGTTCTCTCTCGCCTTTTCCATTCAGGATACCTTCATTATTCTCTTATTCTTATGCCCTCCCCCTTTACCCATACCCACACCCAGCTCTGGATCCCTACTCGCTTTGAACGATGACAAATTGCACATGCTAGTTAACACACACACACACACACACACACACACACACACACACACACACACACAGTGTGTTAATTCCTTGACACCAAGCGTGAATCTCACACTCGCACACGCCTACCCGTGCCACTTATTAACTCGCAACACTAAGCTGGTGCCTCAAACAGCTCTCATTAGCATGCTAATCTATGAGCTCTATTTATAAACAGTTTAACTGACAGGCCATCAATAGTTAGCGATAAAGATTGTGGCTGTTACTCACAGCTGACGAGAAAGACGGGCCTGGTGAGTCATAAAATCGTCGTTTCGCTTTAGCTGATGAAGAATTTCCATGATATCATTTCAGTGGTTTCAATTTCAGTTTCCATACAAGTCATTTTAACTATGGTATAGTATAGTATAGTATAGTATAGTATAGTATAGTATAGTATAATGTTGAGTAGCATAGTGTAGTGTAGAATAGATTAGCATAGATAGAGTTGTAAGGCTCTGGTATTGAGTACTGCTATCCAGTTGACATATTTTCCCCAGATGTGTACAGTAGAGTAGAGTATAGTATGGTGTAGTACAGTATAGTATAATACAGTACAGTATAGCAAGGGATATAGGGATCCAATGCTGACTGTAGGAAAGGAAATCAAGAAGGCATTGACATTTTGTATAGTATAGTACAGTATAATGTAGCATAGTGTAGTATATATTAGCATAGATAGAGTTGTAATTATCTGCTATTGAGTATTGGTATCCAGTTGAGATATTTTTTTTCATTATAGCATAGTATAGTACAGTGTAGTATCGTAGAGTATATGTATAGTACAGTGTAGTATAGTATAGTATACATATAGTACAGTGTAGTGTAGTATAAGTATATTACAGTATAGTATAGTATAAGTATAGTACAGTGTAGTATAGTATAGTATACATATAGTACAGTGTAGTGTAGTATAAGTATATTACAGTATAGTATAGTATAAGTATAGTACAGTGTAGTATAGTATAGTATAAGTACATTACAGTGTAGTATAGTATAAGTATAGTATAAGTATAGTACAGTGCAGTATAGTATAAGTATAGTACAGTGTAGTGTAGTATATTATATTATAGTATAAGCATAGTATAAGTATAGCATAGTGTAGTACAGTATAGTATAAGTACATTACAGTGTAGTACAGTATAGGTATAGTACAGTGTAGTATAGTATAAGTATAGTACAGTGTAGTGTAGTATATTATAGTATAGTATAAGTATAGTATAAGTATAGCACAGTGTAGTATAGTATAGTATTGGAATAGTACAGTGTAGTATAGTATAAGTATAGTACAGTGTAGTATAGTATAGCAAAGGATATAGGAGACCAATTCTGACTGCAGGAAAGGAAATCATAGAGGTATAGGTATTTTATATAGTATAGTGTAGTATAGATTAGCATAGCTAGAGATGTAAGGATCTGGTATTGAGTATTGATATCCAGTCGACATATTTTCCCAGTATTGTACAGTACAGTATAGTATAGCAAGGGATATAGAAATCTGATTCTGATTGTAGGAAGGTAAATCGGAAAGGTACTGACATTTTATATAGTACAGTACAGTATAGTATAGTACAGTAGAGTGTAGTCTAGCACAGTATAGTATAGTATAGTAGGGTGTAGTCTAGCACAGTATAGTATAGTATAGTACACTACAGCAAGGGATATAGGAATCTGATTCTGATTGTAGGAAAGGAAATCGGAAAGGTATTGATATTTTATAGAGCACAGTACGGTATAGCATATACTATACTATAATAGTATAGTATAGCATAGCTATGGTTGTACGGATCTGAGTGTTGCGATCCATATTCATATCCATATGACATATTTCCCAGTATAATGCAGCACAGTATAGTATACTATAGTCTAGAACAGTATGGTGCAATAAGTAGTAGTATAGTTAGGGGTGTATTAGAGTGGAGTATAGCACAGTATAGTATAGTATAGTGCATCAGATGTGTAGGTGTATTAGGTGTATTAGAGTGCAGTATAGCACAGTACAGCATTGCAGTAATGTATTGTTAGGGATGATGGGATCTGATACAGAGTGTGTGTATCCCATATTGATATTTGTATTAGTTTGGTATGGTATAGTAAAGGATGTCAGTTATGATTAAGCAGAACAAGAGTGTTAAGAATGTGTCTGGGTGACTGAGTGTATGTGTGTGTGTGTGAGTGAGAGAGTGAGAGAGAGAGAGAGAGAGAGAGAGAGAGACTCACTGGGGCAGCTAAGTGCCTCCTTGGCCGTGATGCTCTTGTTGCAGGCCGAGCAGAGCGTGGTGGCCGACACGGTCAGAGAGGTGAAGAGGTGACCATTGCTGTAACGCGCCTCTCTTTCACGCGCTTCCTTCTCCCGCTCCTTCATGCGCTCCTTCTCTTTGTTCTACACACACAGAGGAACACACACTTGTAAGATGATCTGTACTTTTAAATGTGCTTTGGTTTTGAAAAGTGCTGGTGTCAAACAGAATCTGAGTTACTGCTATTATAATAACATAACTACAACAGTTCATATTCATATTATGTTTGATTTTTACATGACCCTCACTAGGATTGGTCCGGAGAACAAAACAAAAGTGTAATAATTTCATAGATCCAAAAAATAAATGGAAAAAGTAAGGCATGGAGTTAAGGAAGCATGTTTTAACAATATGCTGGACAGAGAAGTCTGGGCCAGATGGGAATGTCTGTTCCAGGTGTTCCTGCCACGGGGTTCGCTTTATCCTACACTTCAATTTGACCATTTGGCCGCTCTGAGCACTCGGCTCCATGCTGGGTGGAGAAGCGATTTTTCAAGGCTTTATAGTGAGAGTTGGTATTTTTTTTTTTTTTTTTGAGAAACACGGAAACCTTAGTTGTGCGGTTGGTGCAACATCATAAATACCAACTATATTTACAAATCTAAAAATTTTAGGTGGTTTGTCAGGAATTAACAATATTTTCACTAGATATGTTTTTCACAGATATTCAAGACAGATGGTAACAGCGCAGGAAGACACACAATGATTAATTTTAGCCATTAAGATGTGAACGGTCCTGCAGGAGAACCTCAGTTTAACCTCACGCCCCCAGCTGAGATACAAACTGTCTGGTTGTTCTTGAGCTATTGGCTTTTTTCTTTTTTTTTTTCTTTTTTTTTTTTTTTTACAGCAGACGTCCATGAAGCTCTTTGGAGATGACGTTCTGTGGAGACGCCGTTCGCCTTGTGAAGTGACCGCGAGACGGGCCGTCCCGATGAGGCTTGGGATGAACACGGAATAACGTGGCCGAGCACGCGATCGGGTCATTGCGGTTTTCGAGCCGATCCATTCCAAGATGGAAGACTTTGAAGAGATCTTTCTAGAAACAAGTTCGTTCCTGTTGTTACTTAAACAATTGCACTCATTCTCTCAGCTCTCTAATAAGAAAAACATGCAGAACTCTATGTCAACAGGGATGCCTTCGCTGCAATGATCCCTTCTTATGATTAATGACTACCTTTAAAATGAACGTGATGCCGTGCTCGAACTTTTCCGTGATACCGTGAAGCGCTGATATTTATGTTATCAGACTGTGTGTGTTTGAAATTTCAAACCATAACATCATGACCACCAAGCATTACAGCTTTAATTATAGCATTCAGCAAGACAGGGAAGTCCGTCTCTGCGGGAAATACAAAAGCTGTTGACACAATAAAGTGTTGAGAGGGAAGTTAAAACTAAACTGGTATCTAAATGTCCTTCAGTCTTCATTTACAACCTTTTAAACACTCAATCTGTTTAACCCCCGGTCCAGATCTTTTTATCCTCATGTGCCCTCTGTGATTCCACGGTACTACAGTACACTGTGACTGAGATCATGAGAAATGAAGAAGTGAAGTGACTGAAAAGCTCCGTCCTCAAGACGCCACGCTTTCTCTTAAACTAGAAGCAAAAGTTACTCGTGGACTTCCTGGTTTGCGTCGTAAGAACCGTAAGACGGAATAAGTGCCGTTATGTCGGCGGTCATCACGGTTTTGTGACAAGCCCGGGGTCAAGAGCTGGACTTGTGTGAAACATACTGGAGGAAGTCACAGTTCCTCCTCAGACTTCTGCATCAGCTGTGCTTTTTCGGTTCTCCGGCACACGAACCCGTCGACAGATGTCCAACCGCAGGATGCGATTATTATAAGCTCGTGAAACATATTTAGCCGAGTAATTTATTTATAAGCAATGCGCTCTTACTGTGGTGTAAAACTCCGGGGCCTCGCAGAGCGAAATCGATTGTGGTGCAGCCGAGCCGTTTCTATTTGCAAACAGCTTCCCTGCTCGTTCTGTGCATTTGCATCATCACGGATCGCAGATAATATCTTGTCGAAGGAAGTATATCGAATGAACTTCCTCAAAGTAAGGGGGGACGGAGTTAGCAGGAAAGCAAGAAGAGGTGGGAGTGGTTATTGAGAAACGAGAGAAATTGCACTTTCTGCATTTATTGCAAAATGAAACAGGCTGGTGTGTACATCAAGAACAGTGCATCCTGAAGGGTTTCACTCATCTGACACAGCAAGTCCGATTTGACTAGCCGGACCTTCCCTGATAAGTTGTAGAGATCTATATAGAACGTTTAAGGGTTCTCGATGAGATTGACAAGCCAGAGAAAACCTACGGGTTCTAGAATTAAACCTGTACTCTATCGACTGAGTAAAATGCTCTATTCAAGGGCCCTTGTTTCCACACTGTGTGCTACACTAAACCATGTCTACTGGTCCTGCATGCTTTTCCTCGGTTCCCCTAGGCTGGATTGGGTGTGCCCGTATGCTCTGAATGACATTTAATTAAAAGGGGCATGATTAACATCAGCACAAATGCACTGGAAATAACTCAGGAGGCCAAAAATCCTCTCCTCTGGAATGCAATAAGACTGGCGTCTCACCCTTGAAATAAATCAGTAACCAGAGACTTCAGATGGCATTCGTTCAGCTCTGGCATTGTGGGTACGCTCCAGAGGCAACACATACACAAAAAAGGAGAGGAGGTGAGGCCTATCTGATAGAAAATATCCCTAAACTATAAAGAACTCAAGCCATGTTAGAACTATTTTTCCCTGATTGTTATGGTGAGGTTTTCCGCGTTCATTAAACATCCTTTAGTCTCCGGCTCTGGTGCCGGAGCTGTGGTAAAAGTAACCGTGCTTCACATCACACCACCCTGTTATTGTTAATTTTCCCATAACAGCATTTCTTGAGTGTATTTATTCCTTACATATTTAGCATTAAACAAGAGTAAAAGATGAAAAATTGTATAAAAATAGAGTTTAGCACCAATCCAATCCAACGTTACTTAAAACTCTGACTGTAAGTGTGTCATGATGTTAATGATATCCTCCAGGCTTAATGTCTTATCATTCGGTGTTCTTGAGAAGATCCTTAACCCTTAACTGCTAAGTTTTATGCTTGTCTTGCACAAAACCACTTCGCATCAAAGCAGTTTCCAGATTAATGTCTAACAAAAAATGGCGTGAAGATAATCTGATCGTAATCTTTGCACCTCATCGTCTGCAGGATTTTTTTTCTTTTTTGTTTTTAATGCTTAGTCTAGTTCCTAAACCTAACCACTTCACACAGATCTTGATACAGATAACCACTATAGTTCTGCAAGGCAGCGGTTCTTGTTTGTATTGTAGCCAGGGTCTAGCTGTTGAACTGTAAAACCTTTCATTTCCAGAACTTTCCATCAACAGAACACTTGGTGCTTGGACCCCTAAATGTACAAATTTATACATAACGACAAGGGCTGTAAGCAAAATCAATACAATTCACAGATTTTAAGAACCACTGCCCTAAAGCGATACCCATTTGTGCCTTTCCTTTTATCCCTCACTTTATCCCTCTTTCTCAGGTGCACCAGATGAGCACATCTGGCTCTGAGCACTACACTACTGTCACGACTCTAATCCCCTTTAATTCCAGTCTTCCATCAAAATCCCCTTTAGGATTTGCCTGTCGCACTTCCTAACCGGTTCTACATCTATATTCAGGCAAAATAATTATCAGGAACTATCGCAGTGTTTCATCTCATATGGATGCGAGGTTCTTTAGGCAACACAGAGATCTAAACGAATGGTCCGAGAGCGTGCAAGCGAAGGTGGTCCGATCTGCATCCGAGTGATCGTCAGGAACATGACCCTACGTTCACACTAGCGAGGAAGAAGACAGTCATGCGGCAGCAGCTGAAATGTGACTTTACTAGCTGTATTTGCTACGTTCGATCACGTGCAAATTCTGCCACTTCCTTCCTATCGTTATTTTTCTGCATAATGTCTCTAGAGGCGTTTAACGAGTTTGTATCTGACAAACGAGTTTGTATCTGACAGGATGAGACAAGAAAAGTTATGATGTTAACAAACTGCAGGTAGGAATCACAATTCTGAGTGGGGAACTGAAGAAAAGTCGGACCACGAGCGCCAAAGGATCGGTAGTGGATTCCCTCGTCTCACTCATTTGGATTTGTCGCTTCACCACGTCGTGCCTAATTTGCAATAATTTCAAGAAATTCAAATGTTGCTTTGCTGTCAGTTGGCACTTTTGCCGAGATCTACGCTGGTGTCAAGCCTGCGTAGAAATTTAAATGTCGCATGGTGGCTTGCTTGTGTGAACAAAGGTGAGGAAAGTAATATGATCCGACTGCAGGAAGTGATTTGAGCAGAGCGACGAACAATAAGAGAACAATAAACGTTAGATGTAATGTCTGTTTATTCAGCGTCACAGAGCCTGGCTAATTTCTGTGATCGCTGTAACTATTATACTAGCATATAACTCCTGGTCTCTCTTTTCTTACTGTCACTAAAAAACAAATCCAGTTTTTCAGGACTATTTTAAATCCCAGTACTTTTGAAAGAGCTGGACCTTCAACGGATTTACAATGCAAAGTCGCTCTCTGACATATGATAGCGAGTCAAGGACTCGTCGTGTTTAGCAAAGAGCTGGTCCGGACAAGGTCTTCACCTAACAACAGGATCATTCATTCTCTCTGGGCACCGCGGGTATTCAGGGTAGTGCGCAAGACCCAGTGTCCAGCAATCCCAAATCTGTCTTCAGGTTGAAAACAAAGAGAGCGTAGCTTTAGAAAGATAAAGAGCTTAAAGCCCTGAGGATAACCTCTGATGGACGAGGATAACCTCTGATAGACGGAAAAGAAAAAGCGGGGGCATTAGTAGCAGCGGGGGCTTTAGTGTAAAGGGCAGACAGATGAAGAAAGACCAAAAAAGACAACAACAACAAAAAAAAGAATGCTGGGGGAATGAAAGGAAAAAAGCCCTCAAGCAAAGCCAAGCAGGACAGAAAGAGCAGGTAACTTGATTTCAGACAAAGACGAGACAAAGAAAGGAAGAGGCAGGAGGCGGAGAGCGTTTTGAGGTTTCGTCCCTCAACACTAGCTCTCGAGTGCTAATTAAAAACCCTGACAAAGCGCTCTTTTGTGTGAAGAGTCAATGAGCGACTCCTTAAAGAGAGATCAAGTGTCCTTGTAGACCTTTACGGTACTATAGGAGTGCATGTAAATATGTACACTGGTGCATTGCAGGGGTTTAATGATCAGATGACTGCTGGGAAAAACCTATGGTTTTTGTGTTCTGTTGCTCTAGAACGAGTTAGATCGTGCAAGATAGCCAATCACCGTGCACCAACAGGACTATATACAGTATTAATATATATAGTTATTATAGAAAGCGCTGGAATTTTGTCAGACCTCTGTGGAATTCAAGAAAAGCCTTGTTGTATCAACAATGGACAAGAGAGTGGACACTTCTCCAAACAGTGTTTGAAGCGTTCCCAGACTCCCTGTGTAACCAGATGGTGGCTAACTTACTAGCATGGAAGTGGCTCGGTGATACAAATCAGCTAACGAGCAACCCCGCTAATCCCTCCGGGAGTGGATGGAGTGGCAATTAAAACTCCCAGGAGGATGTCTGCGACTACGCTCAGAGGGGGATCGAACCTGAATCAACCACACACACACACACACACACACACACACACCTGTTCAACTTCCCAAAGCAAATGAGTCAGAGTCAACACGGCCATAAAAGCCAAACGCTCTCGCCCTGATTGCTCAGCTGTGCTTTCGAACTCGGATGCAAATGAGATCCATTCTGATGTAATACGGCTGGAAATGGTCTTAAATCTTTTGGTTTTTAAGTGAGAAAGCAAGCAGTGCAAACATTTTTGCCCCCAAAATAGATTCAAAGCTATCTTCGCTTAAAGTTTTCCTTAACAATCTAAGCAGAACCTGATAAAACCTAACGCTGCTCTGTAGGAAAAAGAGATGAGTGATGTCGACAGATTACTGAGTGAGGTCACTTCCTCATGTGGTTCTTTAGTCAGCCAGAAACTTTTTAGTCAGAATCACAGACAAAATAGAGCCAGTGACCCAGAAACCAACCAGTAATGTACAGACAATTTACCCGAGTGGGTTAATAAAGCACTCTCTGATGCACATGCTGATATACGCTACGTCGTTAAGGCTATGTTTATTTTGTCGTACAAACTTGTTCAGCTAATATTTTTGAACAATACATAAAGCCACAAGACTGAAAAAGTGAGATCATAATATTCTGTTATATATGATAATGTAGTAATATCATACTACTTTTTTTTTTTTATATATGAATCGAGTCGTACAAAAAAATTACGAACACAAAATTTGTTTTGATCGCAACTTTATTCTCCGTAACTTTTCATTTCATAAAAAGCTGTGGGAATTATTACATCATCTTGTGACATCATCTTCAGCTGCAGTATTTTTTTTTTTTTTCACATTTGTTAGTGGCTTTGTTAAGAACTTGCGGAACTTTTGTCTTTGCTATGTACAAAAATTACGGAATTGGGAAGTATTGGAGAAAACGATTCGGAGAATCATTATGCAGTGAATCATAGAGTAAATGATTCACTGCATAATGTAAGAACTGTAAGAACTGTCATAAATAAATAATATAATTGTTACGAAAGATTAGGGGTGAGGTTTCGAACTTCATTTATACGAACTTGAGGCAAGGGATCAGGTCACCTTATGTTGTTGTTGGTCATCTAATGATAGACAGAGATCTAGATTTCGACTTAAAAGTCTGGTAAATTTCATGAGCTAAGACCCACTTAAATAGGCAAAACATTAATATACTAATTGTATACATTTTCTAGTTAGCATACATGCTAACTAGAAAATGGTGGGGGGGGGCAAAGTGGACAAAACCTCCTCAGCTCAGAGTGTCTAAGGCAAAGACTAGGGATCCTCACAGAATCCACCAAAGATGCTAGCAGAAATTAGCAGGAGGGATAAAAACAGTGATTGTTATTAGTGTCATCAGACGTTTTGCAGCCTACATGATACTCACTGTGTGTGTTTTTGGCTGTTCAGCTGTTCGAGAGTTTCTGCATTGGGCCTGCTGTTTGCACAGGTGCCCTCCATCCCCCACTGCAGATGGCCGCAGGCTAAAACAGAGACACGCTCCGCCCTTAGAACACTGTCTCGACACTGTACAGCAACTGTGCTCTCATCGCATTGAGGCGAGATCTCTGGATCTGGTAGTTGTTTGTAGTGAAGATCTCTGTAACTGCTAGTCAGGATCTCTGGATCTGCTGGTCATATTGAAGATCTCTGTATCTGCTAGTCAAGATCTCTGGATTTCCTAGTCAAAGTCAAGATCTCTGAAACTGTCAGTTAAGATCTCTGGATCTGCAAATTAAGATCTCTGGACCTGCTAGTTAAGATCTCTGAATCTGCCAGTCTAAGTCAAGATCTCTGGATCTTCCAGTTAAGATCTCAAGCACAACATCTTTGCCCCTTCATACCGGTAAACTACTTTGCCCAAGTTGTAATATTAATGTTACATCTGATGCCTTTAGGAGATTTTGTCAGAGTTGAGTCGATGCCTACAGTCCGAACCCAACAGTTACATTCCATCCCCTGCTGTGTGTGGTTGGTGTTTACACTGCAGCCTCACGCCTCTGGCTCGGCAAACTCTCGCTCCGAGCGGTAGTCGCTGACCTCCTTTACTCCTGACAAACTCGAAATACACCACATGTGTGATGATGAAGAAAAAGCAAAGCGTCTGGAGTGAGTAAGCTTTTAAATAAAAACCACTTCCACCAAACTCTGCTACATTCCTGAGACGCACCGTGGTTACCGTCACATCCGCAGGACAGGGTGAAAATACCATTTAGGAATTCTGAAAGTTTTGAGTCTTCCTGATAATCAGCTAGGGAATAAAACACTTCAGGACATGCCCTTATAGGAAAATAATGGGTAATAACAGTGGGTGCATTGTCGAATTTGTGTCCATTCCAATTTCCATTAATTAACATGAACTTCGTACTTTTTGTCCATTTATAGTTACAGCATAGATCATTCATTCATTCATTCATTGTCTACCGCTTATCCGAACTATACTCGGGTCACGGGGAGCCTGTGCCTATCTCAGGCGTCATTGGGTATCAAGGCAGGATACACCCTGGACGGAGTGCCAACCCATCGCAGGGCACACACACACACACACTCTCATTCACTCACGCAATCATACACTACGGACAATTTAGAGATGCCAATCAACCTACCATACATGTCTTTGGACCGGGGGAGGAAACCGGAGTACCCGGAGGAAACCCCCGAGGCACGGGGAGAACATGCAAACTCCACACACACATGGCGGAGGCGGGAATCGAACCCCCAACCCTGGAGGTGTGACACAAACGTGCTAACCACTAACCACCGTGCCCCCAGCATAAATCATGTTATAGCTTATTTTACAGCACATATAATTGCATTTTTTATTGTTTGCGTCAAACGCCAATATTTAACCTCCAACCTTTCTATGACGTAAATATCACAGCTTTGCGTTTGACCATTATAGAGCGCTAACACTGGAGACTCCTTACAAAAGAAATATCAAATCAAAGAAGCAGCAATTTTTTTGGTTAAAGATTTTTTTCTTTCTTAAACATTATCATTTTAGATTTTTCAAAATTCGTTTAAGCTAGTCTTGAATACAACGACACAACCTCCCTGTGAATTAGCCGTTACCATGGAAACCACAACGTATCTGAACGAGAGCACGGATATAAACCGTGTTCGAATGCGTCCGTTTTTAGGATTTTAAATTTGCGTGAGAAAACACTTGAGCTCGCATACGTAGAAATTCTTGTTTTATCGTATCGTGACGGACAAGCTGGCGCTTTAGTATTGTTCTGGAACTTCCTAGCCATTTGGGCGCATCATAGACACACAAAGGTCTATGATTAAGATTAAGCACAGTGTGAACGGATATCATTGTTTTTTGGCTCTATGACTCTATGTCTATAAATGTTGCAATTTGCAAACCGCTTCAGTCCTGCAAGGCGATGCGACAAGACAAATATGAGTCATGGACCCACACACACACACCACACACACACACACACACACACACACACACACACACACACACACACACACACACACATACCTCCTACATGAAAGCAGTTTTAAAACTAAACTCGACCTCAATGAAAATCCCCAAGATGTCATAGCCCAAGTACCCAAGCCGAGCTTCTTCTCCCTCTCTGCCCCACATGGCGGTGTTTTTCCTGCCGTGTGATACCTCAGGTTTTGGCTTTGTGAGCCACTCAGACCGAGAAATCTACTAACCAAGAATTTACAGAAATATAAAGTGTGTTGTTACTGTATTAGAACAACTCCAGTTGGGGTGAAAACATCTGAGGGGAATTTTGTGGTCGAGAAATGAACAAAACCTGCTACTTCTATCATATCGCGTAGACGTCATATATCAGATATACATTATTATAGTACATTAGAAAAGAAAAGAAACCACAAAACACACGAAACTCTCCTTCATGCTGTTGTGGTGGAAAAATGTACAAGTTACAAGTAGCTTCACCTCTGGCGCTGGAGACTCCTTCCTTATAAACGCTAAATAAAACATTCAACCACTTCAACGTTAGTAACTGCAAAGTATCAGAACGAGCGCATTAACATCAACCCGCGATCTGAATTACAGCTACACAACTGTCAAGAGTTAAAGAAACTGCACACCTTCTGACCAATCAGAATCGAGCGTTCAGTCTCAATACATTGTAATGGCTGTGATGATAATTTATGATATTGACACGTTATGAATGATGACACAATACACTTATCGCCAAAGATATCAATAGTTACAGTTAAATCCTTCCATCCAAGCAAAACTACACAATATTATGAGAAGCTTGACTTTTTATTTATTTACTTATTTATTTTTAATATAAGGCAGATTTTCCGCAGGTTTGGGCCAGGACGTGTCGTATAACATTATAATCATTCAGAAGAATCCTGCGCTTGTCATTTCACCAATTCAAAAATAAAATAAAATATTAAAAAAAATAATAAATAAATAAACCACTGCAAGTTGCATCGCAAATTCTGAAAAAAAGCCACAAAATTGTGCATTTTTGGCCAGAGGAATGAACAAAAAAAAAAAAACAACAACTCCTATTTGGATTGAAAAACATGGTAAAATCCCAGGAGTCACTTGGTGCTATGCATATCCAGGATTTTATATATTTATTTAAATAAATAAATAAATAAATAGATAGATAAATCGATCATCGCTAGCCCTATGTTCCAATAAGTAGGAGTAGGCTGCCTAACTAGGGCATTTTTGACAGCAACAATCACAAAAAAACATGAACTGATTGCTGTTTTTCTGGAAGGTTCTTAGCAAACCTTTACACACATCATGATGGTTATCGTGTATCATAGAGAATCGTTATTATTTGTGTCAAATCGCCCCAGTACGAAGCCGTGTGTGATGGTATAAAAATATAAACAACACAAAGCTGAAAATAAATGTGTTTTTTAAATATCTTCATATATAATCGAATTCGGTGACAAAACATGCACCAGACAACCTTCAGTGGTGTCGTTTCACCTTGAGCTGCATGCAGCAACCTTGAGCTGCCACTGCAACCGATAGGCAACTGTGCAGCAGATGCTGGCGTATCACACGCCAGGGTCCGAGTGCGAATCGGTAGCACCGAGTGCCACCATTATATCTGGTACGAAGCAGAACAGAGGTCTGATTGAATCTGTTCTGTGTGAGACGATGGAACGGATCGCTGAGGTGAAGTCAGCCCTGCGAGCGCTCCAGTAATAATAGGAGGTCTGTTAGCGCTGCTTTCTGTTAGCGCTGTGTGTGTGTGTGTGTCTCATGTCTTAGCCTTGAGCTCTGTTCACAATCCTTTCTGTGTCCTCATGGATGACTGATTGCTTGACTGCCCCCAGGAAAAAGAAGCTTGTCGTAAACTCGCATCGTTTGGGATGTGGCACAAAAACCGGGAGCCGAGTTAAATTGATAAACGATATTTGTTCAAATTTATATCGTAAATTTAGCCAAACAAGCCAAAGTTGATCATCGAACCCTAGCACAATTAAAAAAAGTGCTTGGGCATCACCTGACAAATTAGGAGGCGTGGCCTAAAGTTTGGAAGCATTTTCAGTCTATTATTTGAAAAATCCTTTCAGTGTTAAAAAACACTGATCGGAAATCTGACAAAAGTCAAACTACTTCATCGACATTTACACAGAGAACGCTTCTTCAGAATCTTTGTGCACTTTAAGCTTACGATACTCATAATTCGTGCATAACTTTAGTAGTTAGTCATGTTTATGTACTAGATATCGCCTTCACGGGGCATTTTTGAAAGCCCAAATACAAGGAAATGTGTGTTTGAGGTTCAAAGTCAAAAGTGTGTAAGTGACACACGGCTCTTTTATTATTGTAAAACTTCTAAATAGTTTATAGTTACATCTAAATACTGATATTCCGTGAACACTAGAGATTTTCAGTATTAAATCCTGACCGTGTGCAAAACTGCACTCGGATTAATACTGAACCATTACGATTTGTTTTCTTCTTTCTTTCTTTCTTTTTTTTTTTTTACACAAATGTGTGATGGATAGCGCTAAATGTTGTGGTAAACTGGACTGCTTGGCATCCATTGATGTATATTGGGCTGAACTTTTTCCTGTAAGCAATATCTATATATGTGTGTGTCCATAAATTGCTTGAAACGAGTTTCATGATGACATCATGAAACAAGGGTTACTTACTAAAATTAGTCTCCAGTGTGTATGTGTATATTGTGTGAACCACCACAGGCACTTCCTTCTTCCTTATAATGTCTGGTGCATGAGTTGGACGTAAGACACACACAAACACACACACCTATCTCATCACCTGGCATCCTGGCACCGTGCTCCATCAATGGCTCCAGGACAAAACACAAAACCTGACACACAATTTCCCATCATCACACAATCAACGCACAAAAAAAGTGCAAGAAATGACTCGGCGAATGAATAACCGTGTAACTAACTAACTAAATGTCCATCTCATGGTCCATAAGTGTTGGACACAATAGCTGAAAGGGAACTGGTTTCCCGGTGACCTACAAAGAGTTGTAAATAATTGTGTTTAGTGTAGTGCACCAGGTTTCCAATACTGTGATGTTTGGACCACAGTTCATTTTGTGTGTTTGTGTGTGTTATTTTGTACAATTTAAGAATGAAGTGAAAAGAAATGAACTACAATCCCAAATGCCTTCCTATTCACTACATAGTGTATGAAAGAAAAGCTCCGTGTGCTAGGGTACTGTATTTCCAGTAAGAGACAATTAGGATGCAGCCAAACATAATGCTTTCTTTTCTTTTTTTTTTCCCAAATACATATACATGTGTATTTTACTATATTAAATATTTCTGCAGTTTATTTACGCCGAAATAACTGTATTTTCATAATGTCTAAAAAATAAAAAAACCACCGCTTAGCCCCCCCCCCCCTCCCCTCAGCTCCCTCCCCCAACCAATTTCCTTTCAATGGAAGACAACGTGGCCGAATCTCAAACGCCTCCCTACTCCCTACGCAAGCGCCCTACACAGGGTGCAAAAATAATGGCTTCTGCAGCCTACATAGCAGACTCGTTTTAGAAAAAAGTGATGTTTCGGATGTAGCCCCGTATTTCTCGCCACGCTTTTTCTTCCAACACGGCATGGCGAAAAGATTCAGGTAAGAAAAGTGAATGAGAAGCAAATTGAGTGCTTTGATAATGAAAATGGGATTTAAAAAAAATCAATAAAAGTCGATAAGAAACACGTCTTTTCTGAAGGATGAGACGGGAGCGTGAGCCGCTATTTTCTTTTTAACTGCCGCAGTCTGCCGACGGAAAAAAAAGAAAAAAAAAAATCACTCGACCATATCGGATATGCTGAACTATGCTTCATTTCTACTCTTGCTCTTGCGCAAAAAATTCATTTCAGCTTGTAAATATGATCACCATCTCACATTATAATATATTTCCTGCCTTAAAATTAAAATCCTGCTCCAGTTTTTTGTCATGAAACAGGCTTGCATGGTGTCTTTAAAGACTGTCATGTGGAGTTGTGTGATCAAAAACGTTCACTCACCTTTAAGTTGACTTCTTTCATTCTGTTTGGACGTGTTTTCATTAACGGGTCCGTAACACGGGACATGCCGAGCATCAGGACCCGATAAGACAGATCCTAATTCTCGGATCCTAACTAAATAAATTCAGACACTAAAAGAAAAAGCAACTAAAGTACAATCCAAATCGTCAGTGTCCAAACTTAATGATGTATGGATATGATAAAAAATAGCTCTTGTGGGAAAAAAAAAAACTCCCATCAACTTTTATTTTGTTTCTCCAGCATCCGTATAGAAGATAATAAGATCAAAATGTAACGCTGCTTCTCTGTACTTTCCTCACACACACACAGGAAACCCGGGGTAGCCGCGGTATTTTCCCCGCCCCCAACCGCCTTCCTTGGATGCACCGCCTCGTTGCGCTTTGATTGGCTAATCAGATTATGCAGCCAGGTCGTCCTCCAATCCTAGTAGAAGAGGCGTGGCTTTTCAATGCTGAGTGGGGGCGGGGAATAGAGCGCGGTCGCACAACGACACAGACCTAGTCTTAAGCCACGCCCTCTTCATTTGCCTACAAACCCTATTCATACTTTTGGCCAATCAGCGTCCAGAATTCCCCCCCAATACAGAGGTGCGATAAAACAGACAGAGCTTTCATTTTAGTTTACAGTAAAAAACCTGGTTTAATCTTATTTAGAGTGCTTTTATTGCCTCAAAATATTCCTTATATTAAATTATTTAAAACTATTATTTATTATTAAATTATGTTTATTAAAATGTGATTTATTTAAATGATTATTAAATATTATTATTATTATTATTATTATTATTATTATTATTATTACTACATTAAAATTTATTGATTTCATTAATTATCATTTTGCAAATAAAAATATAAGACATATGAAACATGCCATTTGGCATGTCTCAAATTGAAAAGTAAATAAAACCAATATGAAATATAATAATAATAATAATAATGATAATGATAATGATAATGATTATTATTATTATTAGAAGCAAATATAGTCTCCATTTTATATATTTTGTATATAAAAATATAATGTTTGCATTATTTGGTTCGTATTCAAGATAACAAACTCTAGCACTGGACACCACAAGCACCAGAAGTAAAAGAACAAAGAAAGTTGCCACAAAACACAACTTCAGCTAAATTTAGAGAGACAGAAAGGGAACGCCCTGCGCCATAGCCACTCAGGCTCAACTAAAAGCCACTCGCTGTTAGGAATTTACAGAAGTGTGTGAGGGGTGTGTGCCAGTGCGATGGTGTGTGACTTCTCTATAATCACATCTCATGTAAAGTTGAGCTTTACTGTCATCTTATATATATTATCTATTAATGTTTCCTGCTACTTTGTTTTGCAGGTGACTGGCTGAAAAAATACAGAGATTTTCTGTGGAAATGTTGCCGAAGAAAAGTGTGAGGTGTCATGGGAAGAACGAAAGAAACCGCAGATAAACAGACACCCACCTAAAACACATACGTATAGACACGAAGTCTGAAAACTAAAGTCTGTCACACAAACACTCATTCTAAAACTGTCAGACAAACCGAACAGTACGGAATAAAACATTTCACACATATTTTGTGGACATTTCACAACATTTAAAGTAACTAGAAATGGATCTCACTTATGATGTGATACTCTTTAATCAATAAAGCATGTAAAATATAAATTGTTGGCTTCTGTTGTGGTTTAAGAGCCATAAAATACTTTGGGACGTGCTGTTATAGGGAAACGATCAAGGATGAGATGGCGTGATGCACTGAAACCACTGCGAAGTGATTAATTTCCAATAACAGCACATCCCAAACAAAACAATTTGCCAAAGTTTACATTTCGCATGTATTATGTATAGTTCATGTGTATTACGTGCACAAAACATGGTAGATTTTGGTATCTCTTATGATATAGCAGTAATAAACAGTCATTCTCTCACCAGACTCTCTTTTTTTCCCTCTCTTCAAGTCAATAAGACGAAAAACCCAACAAAAATTTGAGCTTGTTTTGTTAACTCCATTCTCCATCATGAAGACTTTCCTGCGGTGGAAAACCTACAGACTGTAAGCTCTGACACTGGAGACTCCTTCCTTAAATGATACATAACCACGGCCGAATAAGAAAACCCCTGTGATTTAGTTATAACTATAGATAGGATATCGTTTATCGTTTTTACTTGCAGGTAATGTGTTTGATATAAACGTAATTAAGAAAGTAGGTAAGCAGGAGAGATGAGGTTGAGATGAGGAGAGTGCTGAGGTTGCGTTTATGTGGTGATAAAAATAGACAACATGAAGGTCTATCACAACCCACTTCATTTAGCTGTTTCAGTCTGTCTGGTGGAAACCCCAGCGGCATCATCCCACAGCTACAGAGCTAACAGACTCTCTTTCACCCACTACAGTGACTCACTTTCCATTCATCTCCTTCTTTTGTGTCGTCGGCTGAAGTCGTCTTTCTTACACACACACACTGATGAGTGCAGGTAACATGAGACAGGTGTTCTGTCAATAGCAGGAAGGGAAAGACGGCCACTTACTGTCCTGAACCTGAGACGGTTTTACAGATACAGGGATGTAGGGATGTCTCTTGGGAGCTGGTTAGTGATTCCTGGACTTAAAGGTGCAGTTTTGGGCTTGGACTTAAAGGTGTAGTCTGTCATTTCTCCAGTGTAACCAGACTTATTCAGAATATGTTAAAGAAACTGAAAGTTATTAGTATTAGTATCACCATACTAGTTTTCTTGAATTAAACAGAGAAATTAGCTCCGCCCCCAGAACTCCAAATAGAGTAGTTTAGCCCTGCCCCTTTTCCTTATAAGGAAAATAACACGGTGCTTATACACAGCATGCATTTAAAGCTGTCTATGTGTGTGTGTGTGTGTGTGTGTGTGAGCATCACTGAAAGCATCACTGCAATATGGTAAGACTTCGAATCGAATGTTTTGAGGCGTTTTGTGTTGCTGGGGTGTAGTGTGAGATAACAGAGAGGTCACTCAGAGGTTACACAGCAGCTACTGAAAGGGCTGACCTTGAAAAAAAACACACACACACACTGCGTGAAGGGCCGATTGTCGGGCGATCGTTATGTCCTGCAGTGCTGTACGAGAGGATAGATTACACACTAGGGTTGAGCGAAGAATGAAGAATGGAGGAAGAATGAAAGAGAAGGGAGGGTAAGAGGGTAGAAGCAACAAACAAAAAAAAAAGGGAGAGAGATCAAATTGCAGAAGTTTATTAGGACAACGAGAGAATACAATAGAACGAGGAGGCACAATTACATATCACCGCACTAACCAGAACTAAATATCCAACATGATTATCGACTGGACAAAAACGGAGATGTCGTTCGACGTGGATGACTAGCTGGGAATCTCTCGGAAGCTGATCGATTCGCAATTACACTCATCTGATCAATCATGAACACAGTACCGTAATCCACCCAAACTGCTGGGTCCTGAATCTCTTAAAATGCACCCATCCTCCCTTGTTCGATAAGGATAATGACCGTCCTTGTAGATTCTTTGTCATCTTGGACTCTCTTTTTAAAGCTGATCATGCGGATCAATGGGAACATCGGGCTGTATTCACAAATCTGCCACTTATGTCCAAAAAGTACTTCTTTTTTTTTTTTCCACACAGGGAAAGTTTTGCGTATTCAGGATCGGGTTGTGTGCATGATTCAGCTCCACATGTAGTCTTGACCGCCTTTAAACACAAACGCCTGCTTTTAAACCTCCAAAAATAAGGGTGTAGATGAATGAATAAGGACTGCAGGAGTACTTTTTTTTAATATCAGTCACTTATCTAAAGTGTATGCACTATGTAGCAGATTACAATGTAGTTTATTCGAACATGTTCACGGTTTAACAGATGAGCTGTCTAAGCAATCATTTACAAATCACGCACAAGTCTAATTTTATTCATAAACAAGTTCATGGACGAAAGTGACGATGCTCATAATCCACTCAAACTCCTTATCAAATATGAAATATCTCACAAAACTCCTTTTTAAAACCTCCTGATTTACCCGCCTGTTGGAAATCATCCGCGTCTACAATAGCCTAAACCCAAGCACCTGCTTTATAGCCTCAAAAAAGAAAAAAAAAAAAAATCAGGGGATAGAAAATAAGGACTGAAGAGGTACTTTTTAAATATCATTTGCTGATCTGAATGATATTAAATCATGGTTACGAATGGAATGTAGTTCACGGTTTGATAGCTAAGCTGACCACTTCAAGCTGAAACGAAGTTCCTAATTACATTTCTAAACAAGTGCATGGGTTTCGAAGTGGCGATGCTCGTTATCTATAACCCACCTGAGGTGCTTTGCAATTGTCTCTCAAAATGCCTTTTATTTTATTTGTCTCCTGATTTACCAGCCGGCTAAAAATCATCTCTTGTGACATATAGGTGTGACATCTGAGAGAGACTTTTCTCTACACTCTTCTGCCTGCCTCTTAATACAACGTTTAATATGAATAAAACTGACACACCAAACAGGTAAATCCCCTTTAGGTCATTATTATAATCTGCTATATCATAATATGTGTCCTAATCAGACATAATCTCTCGAGCAATACGAGGATGTTTGAGAAGCACGCCGAGCACATAAACAAGGTTGATCCCGGGCACCAGATGTCTCGACCGAAGGCCTTTGGGCAGAAACGGGTTCAATGTTAATTAGTTTGCTGCTCAAATAAATACTGTGCTTAGATGGAGATGATGGAGTACAGGTTATTGAAGGCCTTCACCTCAGGCCTACTCCACAGAACATTATTAAAGTCTCTGTAGCGCCGAATAACAACGTTTGCTTGTTTTCACGTTTCTGTTTCTAGTCTGCTTTATTCTGAGAGCATCACTAGATGTAGTTTGGGGTCACAGACTCCAGATTTTTAGCCTAGAGCTTCATTTTGGTGGAGAAACGTCTCCACATGAACAGGTGGACGGAATCTAGTTTAGCTTAAAACAATACTTATACAATACAATATTTTCCTTTACCCATATTGTTTATTTAGCGGACTATTTTTTATCCAAAGCAACAATCTGCACAGATTTTAAAAACTAAAACGCATGTCCAAATCTTCATAAACTCAATTTAGGGGTGAAGAGAAAAGAAACCTAACTGGCTAGCTTAAAAAAGTGTTAGCTAACATAACATAATAATGTATAGCTAGTCAGAAGCTAGTAAGCTAGTTATTAAGCGCTGTTCTTAATACACACTACAGGAAGTAAACAAGTTTGAGTTCAGGAGTTAAAGAGGGGACTTTTAAGAACATCAAATGATTTATTCATATGTTAATCGTTATAATTATCATTTCATCCTCGTCCAAGGTTTAATTTTGTAATGAAAGTCGTCGAGTTGGAGTTTTTTGTCGTTTAAACTCCTTTCAGCAGCCAGTGCTGACAGTCTTCCAGTGAGATTTTTATCCTTTGTTTAATCTCCACATAAAGAGCACGATGCAGCAGCGCTTTAATCCTTTATTTCGTCCAGCTCTCTTGCCAGAGACACATACACACTCTGCTCAGACTCTGCTCAAAAGGTTCAACCTTCATGCTAATCTTGCAGCTCGCCGTAGGGCTGAGAGTTTTCTAAAAGTTTTCCAAAAATCCGTTTGTGAACATCTCTGCACCTTCTGCATTGTGATTCTCGTTCATATGATGTCTGGAAATGTCGAGTAAGAAAATAACCTTTGTAAACTACAAAACCTGAGCAGGATGGGGATGTGGTAGCTTAGTGGTTAAGGTGTTGGCCTACTGCTCAGAAGGAGTGAGTTCAAATCTCAGGTCCACCAATCTTCCACTGCTGGGCCCCTGAGCAAGGCCCTTAACCCTCAATTGCTCAGTTGTATAAATTAGATAATTGTACGTCACACTGGATAAGGGCATCTGCCAAATGGCAGAAATGTAAATGCATGACACATAGTGACCGATAGTGTCTCCTGTGAATAAGAGAAATATATCACAAACCTAGAAATTCACACCAGAATATTTCACTCTAAACATACAATGTCCTTCAGAGTGGACTTTTCCTTTAATCCAGAGATGTTAACATTCAGCAGCAGTATGTGATGTTGCAGCAAACCGGACGCCTGATACGAAGAGAATCTAATTTCCAATTGTGTGGCAAGCAAACAGGGTGAATGTGCTTTATTGCTATACGACGGAAAAATGACGCATGGCTCCATGATAACGGTAAGGTAAATATGCTCAGGTAATCTTCTGCGCATCCTGAAATAGACTTTACTGCGTTTCATATCCGCTGCTCAGCGCTGAGGTTTGTTCCGTGTTCCAGGCCACATCCTGTGAAATCCTGAGCTGAGGATCTCTGAGCGAGAAAACGAGGAGGAGGAGGAGGAGATAGAAGGAGGAGGAGGAGGAGGAGATAGAAGGAGGAGGAGGATGGGAGGAGGATGGGCGGGACTTCCATTGCGCTGATGCAATCCTGCCGTCCGAGAAGAAATTGCCCAGCTGGCATGAGCAGAGCCGGGGGAGGGCGATTCTCACTCGAATCCCTGCACCGTTCACACGCTCAGTTGCTGGCACATGCTCTCACACACACATTTACACAAGCATTTGTCATTTTCACATAAATGTGCTGTTGTGACAACACCAAGGCTAGCATATGCCAGGAGCAGGCTACTCACCAGCTATAAACACGACATTGAATTACATCTTCAGATTCGTCCAGCTGTTTATAAACACACACACCTAAACTCATAAACCTTTCACACACACTTACACACATGCTCTCCAGATGTTTCTAAATCAGATGTCCTGGTCTGGATTTATTGTGTGCCCTGAAGTGAAAAACAAAGCACTAAGGCAGAAAGAACAAGTGATTTTAGTGATGAGAATCAGAGCAGTCGAGGTGCAAATGAAAGGTTTTGACCCCTGAGTAAGATTTTAACCTTTGAAAATGAAAGAAAAGACAAGAATTAGGGATTGTTTAATAGACTACTGAGATATGCTGTGAGAGAATGATACATATATGCTATGCTACTGATGGCAGGGTTGCCAGGTTCAAGCTTTTCCTGCATAATTATACTTCTTGCTTGTACGTACGTGTGTGTGTGTGAGAGAGAGAGAGAGAGAGAGAGAGAGAGAGAGAGAGAGAGAGAGAGAGAGAGAGAGAGAGAAGAGGAATTGGTTTTGCTTGTATCTAATAATACAAGAATATCAGTGAAAGAACTGTTTAGGAAAACGACATGATTTTTAGATTCAATTGATTCATTTGAGTCATTGAATCGATTCATTCTTCTTCAGTAAACGCCATACTTGTAAATTATGTCATGTACCGTAATTTAAAGGGGAAGGTCTGTTACTGAGGGCAGGGTTGCCAGGTACAATGTTTTCCTACATAATTATGCTACTTGCTTGCTAGATTCTCTGTGTGTGTGTGTGTGTGTGTGTGTGTGTGTGTGTGTGTGTGTGTGTCTCTGTGTGTCTGTGTGAGTGAGGGAGAGATGAGGAATCGGTATCTAATAATACAAGAACATCAGTGAAAAAAGTGTTTAGCAAAACTACGTTTTTTTATGTTCAGTTGATTCATTTGAGTCATTGAAACGATTCATTCATCTTCAGTAAATGCCATACTTATAAACTATGTCATGTACAATAATTTAAAGGGGAAGGTCTGTTACTGAGGACAGGGTTGCCAGGTACAATGTTTTCCTACATAATCATACTACTTGCTTGCTGGATTCTGTGTGTGTGTGTGTGAGAGAGAGAGAGAGATTATATATATATATATATATATATATATATATATATAAGAGCATCGGTGAAAGAACTGTTTTGGAAAACGACATGTTTTTTATATTCAGTTGATTCATTTGATTCATTGAATCGATTCATCCATCTTCAGTACACACCATACTTGTAAACTATGTCATGTGCTGTAATTTAAAGGGGCAGCTCTGTCACTGATTTTCAAGAATAACTGTTTTATGCTCAAAGTATCAGCTTGATATGAAATTGAAGCCGAAGTTTCAATCCGACCGTGTCTGGAAAAACTGCTTCAGAATACAAAACACAGCAGTTCTCTTAAAAACACACACACACACACACACACACACACACACACACAGTGTACAGCCAGCAAAATATGCCCTGCTGTGTGATCAGACTTAGCCCTCTCGTTTCCCGTGACGGATGCTGTCAGCTGCTTCAAATAGCTCCAACCCCGTAATCTCGCTCTTACAGCCCTGTCCTGCTGATGATGTCAACTGTTGCACTTCTAGAAGCCAATTTCTCTGTTTTACTTATCTGCTTACAAAGCGCAATGCCTGGCAACCGAGCAACACAGCTTGCACAACAAACATTGCTTAACCGATCTTCAGGCTCGTGTCTAGCGTCAGAACACTTTTGTTGAAAAATCATCTCAAAGTCATCTAAGATCACATCAAAGTCATCTAAGAAGTGTCGAGGAAGCATTTTGTAAATGTTTCAATATGTTATGAACATCATGTGGCACTATTACAATCCCTTAAATTAGTAATTCCTCATAACAATAACGATAATTGACCAATATTGTATAATAGCTTACAAGGCTATTGTTCTGAAGTATTACTAATAAGCAAGTTGAATAACAGGACATCTAATTGGTCAGGATCTGCTGATTCACTTTATATAATATAGTTCTAGACTTTGCACTTGTTATAGTTCCCCTTTACATTATACACACGCTATTTCTCTTTAGTCTTCTATGTTTAACTACATGATTATTGTATTTAATTTTTACTATACTGTGTGTGTGTGTGTGTGTGTGTGTGTGTGTGTGTGTGTGTGTGTGTGTGTGTTGTTGGTTCTATTAGTTGGTTAGTTGCTGGTTCTGTTTGTCGGTGGGATGAGAAACTAAAAAAAATAGAATTATACTATTAATATGTAAAAAAAAAAAAAAAAATACACCGATCAGGCATAACATTATGACCACCTGCCTAACATTGTGTTGGTCCCACTTTTGCTGCCGAATCAGCCCTGACCCGTCATGCACTGTGTATTCTGACACTTTTCTATCAGAACCAGTATTAACTTCTTCAGCAATTTGAGCAACAGTAGCTCATCTGTTGGATCGGATCACACGGGCCAGCCTTCGCTCCCCACGTGCATCAATGAGCCTGCTATCTATCTATCTACCTATCTATCTATTTATTCAGTATATAAATAAGTGGCCAATATGGATAAAGTTGTCCATGGGCATTGGTGGTTCAATGGTAGGTTTCTCGCCCATCATGCGGAAGGCCCGGGTTCGATTCCCAGCCAATGCCCAAACCCCAGCCACTGGATGCAGTGCCGGTCCCAAGCCCGGAAAAATGGGAGGGTTGCATCAGGAAGGGCATCCGGCGTAAAACATCTGCCAAGTTGTTGTGCGGACCAGATGGTCCGCTGTGGCGACCCCGAACAGGGAGCAGCCGAAAGCAACCTCTTCGTGGTTAAAGTTGTCCATGAGGTTGGCCTGTTAAATTGTGCAATATGTTATTGCATCCACTACACAGACAGACAGGTGACAGCCAGGAGCGCCCCCTGCTGGCCAAAAAACAATTCGACTTCTAACATGGAAATAATGAATAATGAGCGAAACAGACTGCAAAACAATTTCAATTAGTAAGCGGAAAGCTACAAACTCACATAGTGCCAAAAAAAACAAAAAAACATCTGTTACTGGACTACTGAACTGTCCAGTGACTGACCAAAACATCTTTACAACCTGGAGAGTTTACGAAGCATAGCGTGT
>JAUCMX010000022.1:16562352-16589852 GCA_033459395.1 Hemibagrus guttatus | reverse complement strand
TATTATTATTATTATCATCATCATTATTATTATTATGTAACAAATAAAATTATGCAAAACAATTCTATAAATATATTATTTATTGAATAAATTAAACCTATGCTAAATTTTATATTTATATTCTAACATTATATGGATACAAATATTACATATTAGATAAATATTAGATATTTTATCTATATTAACAACTAAACATAAAAGTGTGTGGAAGTATGTTCTTTTTATTATAATAATAATAATAATGATAATAATAATGTGCAGCATAGGTACAACATAATTTTAAAAATCTAATGAAATAAATATCTATAACATGAATAAAATATATTTAGTATACAGTAATAAAATAATATCAGATAATGTTTAAATTAATAAGTGATTATTATTTTCAAGAAGTTATTCTGAGATCAATTTCTAAAGAAAAGTTAAACCACACACACACACACACACACACACACACACACACACACCATAATCACATGACGCGTCCTCCGTCCCTGTCTTCCATCATAGATCAGGTGTTTGACGGAACTCTGTGAAACTCCACACATGACTCACAAAGACAGAGTAAGGGCCAGCATGCCACATTTTCCCCCGAAGCAAAAGCGCAACACAAACTACACAAATAACGACTGCAAACACTACAAGTGCCACAGCAAGCGCTACAGATATAACAAAATAGGCAAACACAAGCAAAACTCCCAACACGACACCAGCTACAAAACCGAACATAGCAACGACACATACAGTGATGTTCTCCATTGTGCTCTGAACATCATCTTCTTTCTCTCTCTCTCTCTCTCTCTCTCTCTCTCTCTCTCTCTCTCTCTCTCTCTCTCTCCCCCTCCCCCCTCCTCCCTCCCCCTCCCCCCTCCCCTCTCTTTCTACCCCCCCCTCCCCTCTCTTTCTACCCCCCCCCTCTCCCCTCCTCTCTCTCCCTGACTCTCTCCCTTTCCCTCTCTCTCCCCCCCTTCTCTCTCTATGACCCTCTCTCTTTCTACCCCCCCCTCCTCTCTCTCCCTGACTCTCTCCCTTTCCCTCTCTCTATGACCCTCTCTCTTTCTACCCCCCTTCTCTTTCTACCCCCCCTCTCTCTTTCTCTCTCTCTCTCTTTCTCTCTCTCTCTCTTTCTATCTCTCCCCCTCTCTTTCTCTCTCCCCCTCTCTCCCTTTCCCTCTCTCTTTCTACCCCCCCTCCCCTCCTCTCTCTCCCTGACTCTCTCCCTTTCCCTCTCTCTATGACCCTCTCTCTTTCTACCCCCTTCTCTTTCTACCCCCCTTTCTCTCTCTCTTTCTATCTTTCCCCCTCTCTTTCTCTCTCCCCCTCTCTCCCTTTCCCTCTCTCTCTCTCACTCTCTCTCTCTCTCTCTCTCCCTTTCCCCCTCTTTCTCTCCCTTTCTCTCTCTCTGTCCCCCCTCTCTCTCCCTTTCTCTCTCTTTCCCTCTTTCTCTCTCTCGCCCTCTCTCTCTCCCTCTTTTCTCTCTCCCCCCTCCTCTCTCTCTCTCTCTCTCTCTCTCTCTCTCTCTCTCTCTCTCTCTCTCTCTTTCTATCTCTCTCTCCCTTTCTATCTCTGTCTCTCTCTTTCTCTCTCCCCCTCTCTCCCTTTCCCTCTCTCTTCCCCCCCTTCTTTCTCTCACCCTGTCACTCTCTGTCCCTCTCTCTTTCTCCCCTCTCCCCCCCTCCCCTTTTCCCTATGTTTCTCTCCCTTTCTCTCTCTCTGTCCCCCCTCTCTCTCCCTTTCTCTCTCTCCCTCTTTCTATCTCTCCCCCTCTCTTTCTCTCTCCCCCTCTCTCCCTTTCCCTCTCTCTTTCTACCCCCCCTCCCCTCCTCTCTCTCCCTGACTCTCTCCCTTTCCCTCTCTCTATGACCCTCTCTCTTTCTACCCCCTTCTCTTTCTACCCCCCTTTCTCTCTCTCTTTCTATCTCTCCCCCTCTCTTTCTCTCTCCCCCTCTCTCCCTTTCCCTCTCTCTTTCTCCCCCCTTCTCTCTCTCACCCTGTCACTCTCTGTCACTCTCTTTTTCTCCCCTATCTCTCTCTCTCTCTCTCTCACTCTCTCTCTCTCTCTCTCTCTCTCTCTCTCTCCCCTTTCCCCCTCTTTCTCTCCCTTTCTCTCTCTCTGTCCCCCCTCTCTCTCCCTTTCTCTCTCTTTCCCTCTTTCTCTCTCTCGCCCTCTCTCTCTCCCTCTTTTCTCTCTCCCCCCCCCTCTCTCTCTCTCTCTCTCTCTCTCTCTCTTCTATCTCTCTCCCCCTTTCTATCTCTGTCTCTCTCTTTCTCTCTCCCCCTCTCTCCCTTTCCCTCTCTCTTCCCCCCTTCTTTCTCTCACCCTGTCACTCTCTGTCCCTCTCTCTTTCTCCCCTCTCCCCCCCTCCCCTTTTCCCTATGTTTCTCTCCCTTTCTCTCTCTCTGTCCCCCCTCTCTCTCCCTTTCTCTCTCTCCCTCTTTGTCTCTCTCGCCCTCTCTCTCTCTCCTTCTTTCTCTCTCAGTTTTTTCTCTTTTCCCCCCTCCTCTTTCTACCTCCCTCTCTCTCTCTCCCTCTCTCTCTCTCTGTTCGATCTGACAATGTGCCCAATGTTAATCTGAAACAATACAGACAGTGAACAGAGCTCGGTTTCTGTCTCCTAACAGCCCTGCCCTTCTTATGTTCCTGCCTGTTCACACACAGTGCTAAAAATTTCCAGCTCTCATTTGATTTACTTGGATGGTTTCCTAAGAGAAGACTTAAAGCAGCTGAGGGTTAAGTGCTTTGTTTACAAGCTTAAAAGTGGCTATATACCAGTGAAGAGGTTGAAATTTCTCTGAAAAGTCTCATTTCGTCTCCTTTCCACTCTCTTGAAGAGCTACTACTGACAAACCACAAAACCTTCACAAGACCTGAAGACTTTCTCATGGCTTTTGTTACGAAGCCTCGTCACTAAAGACTCCTGCAAGAAATATTAAATAAAGTAATCTCCTCACACAAAACATCAACGACAGTTTTGTAGAACAGCTTCCCCACTGTAATACCGTCATCATTTCTACAAAACATACCGATACTGAAAACATACTGAAATATTTCTTCATATTAATGTTCATTTATTGGTTGTATTTATTTCCACAAACATACTTTTTATGGTTATGTAGAAGATACACTATATTGCCAAAGGTTTTGGGACGTCTGCCTTTACATGCACATGAATGTAATATGGAGTTGTCCCGCCCTTTGCAGCTATAACAGCTTCAACTCTTCGGGGAAGGCTTTCCACAAGGTTTAGGAGTGTGTTTATGGGAATTTTTGACCATTACTCTAGAAGCGCATTTGTGAGGTCAGGCACTGATGTTGGACGAGAGGTTCTGGCTCACAGTCTCTGCTCTAATTCATCCCAAAGGTGTTCTATGGGGTTGAGGTCAGGACTCTGTGCAGGCCAGTCAAGTTCCTCCACACCAAACTCGCTCATCCATAAAGGTCTTTATGGACCTTGCTTTGTGCACTGGTGTGCAGTCATGTTGGAACAGGAAGGGGTCACCCCCAAAACTGTTCCCATAAAGTTGGTATATTGAAATTGTCCAAAATGTCTTGGTATGCTGAAGCATTAAGAGTTCCTTTCATTGGAACTAAGGGGCCCAGCCCAACCCCTGAAAAACAACACATGAATTCAGTGATTTGGAGGGGTGTCCCAAAACTTTTGGCAATATAGTGTATCAAATTGTTCATTCATTCATTGTCTACCGCTTATCCGATCTATTCTCGGGTCACGGGGAGCCTGCGCCTATCTCAGGCGTCATTGGGCATCAAGGCAGGATAAACCCTGGACGGAGTGCCAACCCATCGCAGGGCACACACACACACACTCTCATTCACTCATGCAATCACACACTACGGACAATTTAGAGATGCCAATCAACCTACAATGCATGTCTTTGGACCGGGGGAAGAAACCAGAGCACCCGGAGGAAACCCCCTGGAGCTTATCCAAGGGGACTTAGGGACCAAGGATGGGGACATCAACCCATTGCAGGGCACAATCTTACACACTTACACACTCTCCTCTCACTCACACACACACACACACACACAACACATACACTACAGGTAATTTAGAGATGCCAGTCAGCATACAAGGCATGTCTCAATGACTGAAAGCAAACCCCCAACCCTGGAGGTGTGCCGTAAATGTTCTACTATTATTATTATTATTATTATTATTATTATTATTATTATTATTATTATTTATTCATGGTGTCCCCTACCTGCGCTGTCCACACTGCGTATGGCTACACTGAACCACGCCAGGATGCCAGCTGTGCCTGCGGTCGCATGTGCCTCGAACCATGTGACCAGCGAGCGGCAGAGTCAACCATCAGCTTCCTCATACGGGCGATGGCGAGGTCCGGGGCATGCAGGGAGATGGGGGTGACATGGGGGAGATGGGAGACGGTCCGGGAGAGGGCACAAAGCATCCAGCAGGCATAGCCGGGTCTGAGATACGGATACGGTGGTGCTGTGGGGTGCTGATCATCTGTGAAGGTGTGCAGAGATGTTTAGGTGTTGTAAGGAGACAATGCTGTATCTGACCCATTTAAATAAAAAAAAACTGGGAGTAATCAACAGGACAAAGGGTCAGATATTAGCAGGGGAATACAACACTAACCTGCTGACCTCATTACGATATTAACTTCTTTCACTAAATGTGACAATAATCTGATGAAAAATAATCATAATCATCCGTAAACTGCTGTGGGATAAGAGGAATAAAACACTTCAGCATGTGCTGTGTTAGGAAATTAATCAGTTTCAGGGTTTGGGGAGTCACATGACTCATTCTCACTCTATCTCTCTCTCTCTCTCTCGCTCTTTTCTTTCTTTCCATCTTTCCTACTTGTCTCTCATTTCTTTCTGTCTTTCCTACTTGTCTCTCATTTTTCTTTCTTCCTTTCTTTCTCTTTCTTTATTTATTTATTTCCGTCTTTCCTACTTGTCTCTCATTTCTTCTTTCTTTCTTTCTTTCTTTCTTTCTTTCTTTCTTTCTTTCTTTCTTTCTTGTCTCTCATTTTTCTCTTTTTCTTTCTTTCTTTCTTTCTTTCTTTCTTTTATTCTTTCTTGTCTCTCATTTCTTTCTTTCTTTCTTTCTTTCTTTCTTTCTTTCTCTCTCTCTTCTTTCTTTCTTTCTTTCTTTCTTTCTTTCTTTCTTTCTTTCTTTCCTTCCATCTTTCCTACTTGTCTCTCAGTTCTTTCTTTCTTCTTTCTTTCTTTCTTTCTTTCTTTCTTTTTCCTACTTCTCTCATTTCTTTCTTTCTTTCTTTCTTTCTTGTCTCTCATTTCTTTCTTTCTTTCTTGTCTCTCATTTCTTTCTTTCTTTCTTGTCTCTCATTTCTTTCTTTCTTTCTTTCTTGTCTCTCATTTCTTTTTCTTTCTTTCTTTCTTTCTTTCTCTCTTTCTTTTTCTCTTTCTTTCTTTCTTTCTTTCTTTCTTTCTTTCTTTCTTTCTCCATCTTTCCTACTTGTCTCTCAGTTCTTTCTTTCTTTCTTTCTTTTTCCTACTTCTCTCATTTCTTTCTTTCTTTCTTTCTTTCTTTCTTTCTTTCTTTCTTTCTTTCTTTCTTTCTTACTTGTCTCTCATTTCTTTCTTTCTTTCTTTCTTTCTTTCTTTCTTTCTTGTCTCTCATTTCTTTCTTTCTTTCTTTCTTTCTTTCTTTCTTTTCTTTCTTTCTTTCTTTCTTTCTTTCCATCTTTCCTACTTGTCTCTCAGTTCTTTCTTTCTTTCTTTCTTTTTCCTACTTCTCTCATTTCTTTCTTTCTTTCTTTCTTTCTTTCTTTCTTTCTTTCTTTCTTTCTTTCTTTCTTTCTTTCTTTCTTTTTTTTTTTCCCTTCTTTTTTTCCCTTTTTCCCTACTTGTCTCTCATTCTTTCTTTCTTTTTCTTTCTTTCTTTCTTTCTTTCTTTCTTTCTTTTTCTTTTTTCTTTCTTTCTTTCTTTTTTCCCTTTCTTCTTTCTTTCTTTCTTTCTTTTTTACTTTCTTCTTTCTTTCTTTCTTTCTTTCTCTTTCTTCTTTCTTTCTTTCTTTCTTTCTTCTTTCTTTTTCTTTCTTTCTTTCTTTCTTTCTTTCTTTCTTTCTTTCTTTCTTTTTTCTTTCTTTTTTTCTTCTTTCTTTTTTTCCCATCTTTCCTACTTGTCTCTCAGTTCTTTCTTTCTTTTTTTTTCTTTCTTTCTTTCTTTCTTTCTTTCTTTCTTTCTTTCTTTCCTTTTTTTTTTTTTTTGTTTATTAGTGTTCTCCTCTTATATCGTATATATATATAAAAACCTAAATCTTCCTAATACAATGCGAAATTAAGAAAAACATATAGAAAAACTAGTGAAGGTTAAATGTTCATACAGTTATTGATATATTTAGTAAAATATCATAAACTATAGCAAGTAAAAAGCAAGTACACCATACATCACTGCTACAAAATAGTGTATTATATAAATAAAACAATAATACTTAAAAAAAAGGGGGCAGTATTTATTGATTTCTCCATTAAAAATTTAAATTTCCCACCATCTGAAATGTAAAGCTTATACCAACATCCGCAATCACAGTTTGTTAAAAACCGCTATTTATACACCACACACAATCTATACAACTTTAACTGGGATTAATCAGTAACTGCAGCGTCACACACCATGTACATCGATTCACGTTCAAGCTTCAGGCTGCTGACTGGACAAATGGTGTCTGCGTTTTTCCCGCCCTCTAGTGACCGACAACGTTTTCATGAAGTGAAGGGAGTCTCCTAGAGGAACACAAAAGATTTATTAGAGAGGTGTGGATTTACAAGCATGCTAACAAGCTAAAGAGATGCTTTTATCTTCTCAAAGAATTTGTGGCGCTTAGCCTACCGAAGCCTGGAGCAGTACGATATGCAGACTTTAAACGTGTAAGCTGGAAGCTTGTAGGATCCCTGTGTCCACCTTTTGTACCTTCAGGGTGGATGTAACATTATTTTTGAAAGGATATCACAAGCTATTTAGATTCATTTAGGTTTGTGTGTGTAAAACGACACGCATTTTTACTTTAACTCCAAAGGTGCAGCTAGCGTGGGCGAAATATTTGATTGCATTTCCAAATGCTCTTCATGGGTTGCCTTGCTAGGCAACATACAGCACAGCGTCTCACATAACAGGTTTAGCGCAGTAATTGTGCTATAATGAAGTTCTTTTTTTTTTTTTTCCCGCTGTCATGCTATCAAACATGGTGGCTTAGCGGTTAGCACATTCACCGCACACCTCCAGCATCCTGGGTTCGGTCTCGTTCCCGCTCACTGTGTGGGTGGAGTTTGCATGTTCTCCCTGTGCTTTGTAGGTTTCCTCACACAGCCCAACTGCTAGGCTGATTGGAGTCTCTAAATTGCCCGTAGTGTGTGATTGAATGGTGTGTGCCCTGTGATGGGTTGGCACTCCGTCGAGGGTGAAACCTGCCTTGATGCCCGATGACGCCTGAGATAGGCACAGGCTCCCCGTGACCTGATGATAGATCGGATAAGCGGTACAGACAATAGAATAGAATGCTATCAAACAGGATTAACCTACTGGACCAAGTTGGAAAATTAGGCAGCTAGCAAATTAGCATGCCATTTCAATCATGGTATATTATTTCCAACACCTATTAATATTAATGTCAGCCCTAGTGTGTGTGGATGTGTGTGTTTAGGTGTATTTGTGTGTGTGTGTGTGTGTGTGTGTGTGTCTAGGTAGGGCTAGAAGATTTTGAAACCCTTTTCCAGATATTGCTAATCATTTCAAGCTTTAAATCTGTTTCTGTTGGCACACAAGACAAGAAAAAAAGACGGAAAATTATCTAGCAATAGATTAAAGCTTAAGTTTTAATAGTAGAAGTATCTAGAATAATCTAAAGTTTAATAATTTTACTTTTAGTTTACTGTAATCCTTGAAAATATTAAACGTTTTACTCCATTTGTGGTATTATTAAAATGACTCTTTAGCACAGTATTAGTAATAATAATAATAATAATAATAATAATAATAATAATAATAATAATAATAATAATAATAATGTTCCTGTTTTTTCAAACGTGATAAAAAAAAAAAAACGAATGAGAGTGAAACGTGTATCAGTTCTGCGGTTCTGCTCCTTTACCCTTACCAAAGGTGAACAATTTAAACTCCTGCAAGTTTCATTCTTTCTTATAGAGCAGGTTCACTGTAGTTTACTCCTACATCATGATGAAGACATGAACACACACATGTAGTTAAGGGGGTCGTTATTTATTCACGCATGAGTTTCTAAAACTCGTTATGGTTAGATCTTCATTAGTTCCTGATTAGTTCACACCTTAACTCTATTATTAGTTCCTATTTTATGTAAGTATTACTTCAGGTTATTAGTGCAGGATTATTCATCAGCTCTGATAGTAAATTGTTACCAATTATACAATTTTGCATCAAATTGCAATTTCCTCAAACTCAAAACCCTTCCTTCCTTATTTGCTGTGTTCCTTTCTTCCTTGCATCCTTTTTCCCTTTCCTCATCTTTTTGTTTTTCCTTCCTTCCTTCCTTTCTTTTCTTTTTTTCCTTTCCATCCTTTCTGTCTTTTCTTTTTTTCCTTCCTTCCTTCCTTCACTTCTTCCTTCCTCCCTACCTGTCTTTCTTTCTTTTTTCCCTTCCTTCCTTTCTTTTCTATTTCCCTTCTTTCATTCTTTCTTTTTTCCTTCCTTCCTTCCTTCACTTCTTCCTTCCTTCTTTTCTCCCTTACTTCCCTTCTTCCTTCCTTCTTTTCTTTTTTCCCTTCCTTCCTTCCTTTTCTTTTTTCCCTTCCTTCCTTCCTTTTCTTTTTTCCCTTCCTTCCTTCCTTTTCTTTTTTCCCTTCCTTCCTTCCTTCCTTTTCTTTTTTCCCTTCCTTCCTTTTCTTTTTTCCCTTCCTTCCTTTCCTTTTTTCCCTTCATTCCTTCTTTCTTTTTTTCCCCTTCCTTCCTTCCTTCCTTTCTTCCTTCCTTCCTTCACTTCTTCCTTCCTTCTTTTTTTTCCCTTCCTTCCTTCATTCCTTCCCTCCTTCACTTCTTCCTTCCTTCTTTTCTCCCTTCCTTTTCCTCTCTTTCTTTCTTTCTTTCTTTCTTTCTTTCTTTCTTTCTTTCTTTCTCTTTCCTATTCTTTTTCCCCTCCTTCCTTTCTTTTCATTTTTCCCTTCATTCCTTCTTTTCTTTTTTCCCTTCCTTCCTTTCTTTCTTTCTTTCTGCGCTCTGTTTTATCTCTGTACCAATTTCTGTACTGAGTGTTTGAATTCTTTACACACACCTCCCCTTTCCCATCCCCCTGCTCACCAGCAGCTAAACACATACTCCATGCACAGAAACCCAACCGTGTCCTGACTAATCTTACACCAGACATGCATCGATAAAATAATTCATTTGTTTATATTGATTAAAAAAAGTCAGATAAGTTGATTTCCATTACATTGTACTGCAAGAAAGGGTTCATTTCTGCCCACGCAACTGATGTGCTCAAAGAATTCTGTTGTTTTTTTTCATTGTAATTTAATTAGTAGTTATATTCTGTACTTCAGCCAGGGGCATTGGTGGCTCAGTGGTAGGTTTCTCGCCTATCATGTGGAAGGCCCGGGTTCGATTCCCAGCCACTGGATGCAGTGCCGGTCCCAAGCCCGGAAAAATGGGAGGGTTGCGTCAGGAAGGGCATCCGGCGTAAAACATTTGCCAAGTTGATGTGCGGACCAGTTGGTCCGCTGTGGCGACCCCGAACAGGGAGCAGCCGAAAGCATTAACTAACTATTCTGTACTTCAGCCGACTTAATGCAAACGAAAGTGACAGCACTGACGGGAACAAAATGTCAAAATACCGTATAATTTAATCTCATTAATGACACACATCTTTCAGTGGTGAAATAAGTGGACCAGAGTTCATACAGTAAATTAGTTTGCGTCTTGATTAGCAAAATTTAAAAAAATTTTACATGCCTTCTACTACTATACAACTTGTAGCATAATTAACGCACTAGAAGAAAACATTTCAAATAGATATTTACAAGCAAAAAGACGGTAAATGTTTATCACAGTAAATCAAAATTAACATTTTTTACATGGTTGTTTATGACAATTTAGTAGACTAGCATGTACTAGCAGGTCGTTTGATTCCGTATTTGAGATCATGGCATTTTGCTGAATTTATAATTTACCAATTATTATAAATTATTTATATTATTAGAATTATTATCACTTGCTGACTAATATACTGAAGTCACATTGAAATGATTAGCATTTACCATCCTCCAAAAAGTATTATTATTTTTTTTTACAGTGACAGCTAAAATATGTTTGTGATATTTTTTAATAGCACAGTCAAGCAATAATTAATTAATAATAATTAATTAAAAATAAAAGTGCATCTTGTGGTTTTATGTTTAACAAGGCAAAAATATTTAAAGAGGTTTACATATTTCAAATGCATTTTAAATCCAACTATTTTATTAAAAAAAAAAAAACCCACACAGTCAGTTTCCTAGCATCAGAACATTTTAAGATATTATTTGATGTGTTTTATATAGAAAAATATATTTTAGCATTTAGCATTATTTCCTGTTATAATGCACTAAATAAACAAATTATTTGACTGATAATATTCTTTATTTATTCTTTGTTATTTCCAAACACATTTTGTAGTATGTAAGGTGACAAATAGCTCTATAATACGAGGCTGTGTTCACGTGCTCCAGTGTGTTGCCTTTGTCTTGTTTTGCTTCCTTTTTCCCATTAGACCACAGCGTTCCACAGAGAAAACCGTTCTGGGAAATGACATATGATAGGTGGTTGTATGTAGTATACTGTGCTAGCATTAACGTCAGAAGCAACAGGAGTAAACATCAGATTAGCACTGGACCATAACTGGTCAGTCAGTTTATCCCTTAAGCCTTAGGCAGGTTTTCTTTACAGAACAGCAGATGGAAATGTAATTTTCCTGATGAAGTGAAAATAGTGAATCAAGGCTGTGATAAAATATTACGTGCCGAGCACACATCACAATTTTATGACTTAGCATCTTGTGAAGTTGATTCAAAAGTTGTAGTTGAAACCTTAATGAAGTAAAAAATTACGATCTACATTCACTCTTGTTATAGTAGTTCACTGTAATTGTCCTTTTTTAGGTATTAGGATTAGTTATTTATTTGATAATAAATGATTTATAATTTATTTATTTTTTAAACTGTATTGTTAAATTAAATTAAATTAAATTAAATTCATTCATTCATTGTCTACCGCTTATCCGAACTATACTCGGGTCACGGGGAGCCTGTGCCTATCTCAGGCGTCATTGGGCATCAAGGCAGGATACACCCTGGACGGAGTGCCAACCCATCAACAGGGCACACACACTCTTTCATTCACTCACGCAATCACACACTACGGACAATTTAGAAATGCCAATCAACCTACAATGCATGTCTTTGGACCGGGGGAGGAAACCGGAGTACCCGGAGGAAACCCCCGAGGCACGGGGAGAACATGCAAACTCCACACACACATGGCGGAGGCGGGAATCGAACCCCCAACCCTGGAGGTGTGAGGCAAACGTGCTAACCACTAAGCCACCGTTAAATTAAATTAAATTAAATTAAATTAAATTAATATTTAGCATCATTTATTAATTTAGCATTTATTTTTGTCTTTCATACAGAATTTATCTTTACATTTACATTTATCTTTCATACAGAAAGAAATCCTACTAAAATCTACACTTCAGGTGAAATGTTTAGTCAGCAGCAGCATCTGAGGCAGACAACAGTGATTTAGCATCTCTGGCTAAATTGATCAGCTTTTAAATGTTTCAAAGAAAACAATCTGCACATTCTGCAAGCCAAACCTTGTGTAGATATCGACATTTTACAGCTAAACATCCAAGCTGCGGAAACATGGCAACTACAGTTAATCTATTAGCTAGCTAGGTGAGCTAGCCTTGCTAGTCAGATCTTTGTTTATCAGCAATTACCTATCAAGTTTAATGGGCATTTTGGCTGCATAGCTAGCTATATAGCTAGAAACATGTAGGAATGAACAAGCCCTAGCTAGCTAGCAAGCTAATGAAACCCTAATAGCTAGCCAGCTAGCATTACCTTACTTTATACACTGTACTGTTTGCTCTTTTAAATAAACCACATTGCTCCATGTCCTGTATCGATCATGCTGATTCTACAAACCCCCACAAAGAGTGTCACACTTCATTAGAGGAGTAGAGCTGAGGAATATGATAGGCAGAGAACATGATAGAGGTGTGTGTGTGTGTGTGTGTGTGTGTGTGTGTGTGTGATAGAACCTCTATAGATAGAACATAGATAATGTGTGCTAATATGATATAAGAGATTAATAAGGTGGGTAATACATTTGTGTGTTTGTTAAACTTCTGGCTAAGTATTGGCATTTTGTGTGTGTGTGTGTGTGGGGAGTGTGAGAGAGAGAGCAAGAGAGAGAGAGAGAGATTAAACACCTGGACATGCTGGAAGAGGAGAATGATCTACATGTTTTTGTGATATTTGTGTGTTACTCGCTCATAGCTACATTTAATATCAATGAAAACAAGTTATCACTTACGTTACAGCAGCTATAAATACTCTCGCTTTTGTTCCCTCTCTTTTGAAGTAAAGGACACAAAAGTGTAGCTTGTCATACTACAAAAAAAAAAAAAAAAAAAAGAAAAAAAAAGAAAAAAGGTGCACGCAACCTTCTCTGTCCTGAAGATGAACCGTTCTGGTGCTTTCTCCTCACAGAAAACCGCCACTATGTCAACAGCAAAGTTTTTGTTTATGTGTGTGTGTGTGTGTGTGTGTGTGTGTGTGTGTGTGTGTGTGTGTGTGATTAAATCCCCTGATTTGACGTTTTTAACTTGCACTACTTTTAGAGCTTTAGATTTTACTAGGTGTGTACAGTAAGTCAGCTTGTAGGTCATATACATATCACTAGTTATTACAATCTTCGAAGCGATGAAGCCTAATTAAGCAGATGAAAGTGCAGTGTCAGGTGTCACACCTGTCTCGGTTTGACCTCTCGTGTGTCTCCTGCAACACACCCTGAGAGCACAGCCTGGCTGCTATCTGCAGATTTCTGAAAATTCCCATGTCCTGCTCCACACGTTGTGTGAAAGAATCTCGATCTCAGATGTGAAGGTCGGAGGTCAGAGATCGCTTCCAGTGTCAAAATAAATTTGCAATCATTTACAGAAACGTAAATGGGACTGGTGTGATCATTTGTGTAGCACACAATATATCACTCATATACAGGGTTTTATGTCGTGTCTAGAAAAATTATTTGAACACTAAAATATTCTTCATTCCAGTTTTAAGCTTCAGGACAAAATTGATGGCTATGAAAAAGATTATTGCTACAATTTATCCCAATAAGAATATTATTATAGTGTTATTATATTATTTTTATTATTATATTAGGGAATCATTATATTATTCAGTCCTTAATTTAACCAACAGTACATGGTGCAATATTTTAGACTTATTGTCCAAGAACGTTCACGATGACCTTCATGTTTATATTTATTAATAGCTCTGGTGCGTTCATTTCATCAAAAAACAGAAAACACAATAATTGAGAAAGAGAAAATAAAAATAAAAACTCACATACTTTCTGTCTGTAAACCACAGACCCCTGGGAGAGTCTTACTTTGAGAGCTGTGCGATTTTGTGATTGGAGAAATGAATGCAAATGTGATCAAACAAGAATCTTGCAATTTTTCATAACGACTGCGGATTTTCTGGAGATTTGGGCCGGGCCCGGGGCGTGGCGTGTGATGTCATTACATCATGCATTCAGCAAAAAACAAATGAAATACACTTGCACTAAACATGACTACAGCTATCACAGAAAAGCTATCCATATGCATCTTCGCTGTTAAGAGTTTAAAATAAGACTCCTGTGCTTGCAATTTTTCAGTTTCAATTCGAGTAGTTTTCCTTAGCTAAAAAAAAGCACAAACTCAAGTTGCATTGCAAAATGTTTTGAAAAAGCCAAAGCAAAATTAAGTATTTTGGGCCAACAATCACAAAAACACTCGAAAACTCCTAGAGGGATTGATAAACTCTTACTGGATGTGGTAGTCGAAACCTAGATGAACCAAAAGCAGGGGTGAAAAATAATGAACTACATGCACTCTTGTTATACTAGTTCACTGTAATAGTACTTTTATTTTATTTTATAATTCATTCATCGGCCCACGGGGAGCCTGTGCGTCTCAGGCATCAAGGCAGGATACACCCTGGACGGAGTGCCAACCCATTGCAGGGCGAACACACACTCTCATTCACTCACGCAATCACACACTACGGACAATTTAGAGATGCCAATCAACCTACAATGCATGTCTTTGGACCGGGGGAGGAAACCCCCGAGGCACGGGGAGAACATGCAAACTCCACACACACATGGCGGAGGCGGGAATCGAACCCTCAACCCTGGAGGTGTGAGGCAAACATGCTAACTACCAAGCCACCGTGCCCCTGCTTATTTTATAATATATTTTATAATATATTCTAGTATAAAATAAGATACAAACAATTATTTTATTTCATTATAAATATTTTATCATTTTTTTTATTACAGAATAAAATAAGATAAAATAAAATAAAATATTCAGCCTAGCTACATTTATTTATTTTTTTTTACCCCCATATGACTGTAAGCCAATTAAAAGGCAGTAAATTCTGTAAGAAATCCTGCTGAAATGTACACTTCAGCCAAAATGTTTAGTCAGCAGCAGTATAAAAATACATAATAATATGAAAAAAAAATATAAAAAAATACAAAAGTTAAATTGTTACCTTATAACTCAAATCTGTTTTCAAAATAATAGCGAGATAGAGCTTTCTCTTAGTTTTGCCAAATAAAAAAAAAAACTATACAGCTGTTATACTCTTAATACAACATGGAATTTCTTTCTGCTGATTAGCTAGCGGGATCGATAGTGCTAATCACAGGCAAAGCCGCATAGCTGTTATGTTTCCTACTATGAAGAATATGAGTTAGGAATGGAAGATATATAGATATGACCATATACAGTGATAAAATGAGTTGAAATAGTTGTTATCATCAGGCTCTACTGGTACAGATGACACAGTAAAATATTTGCTCACTCAAAATGCACCATGAGATTGGAAGAATAACCTCGGCAGGTGAAAATCTGATAAAATGCTATTTCTGCATCACTACGGTGATGTTGAAAGAAATTGTGATATCTGTAAAAGAAAAAAAAACCCTGCTAAACTATACAACTAAATAAAAGTATGAAAGAATAAAAACTTTTTGCTGATTCTGCAAACCTTTATACGAGGTGTGTCACACTTCGTTAGTGCAGAAGAAGCTGAGGCAGATCTGATAGAGACTCACATGGAAATGTACTACATGGGTGTGTGTGTGTGTGTGTGTGTGTGAGGTAGAAACTTGGTGACATGAATGCATGTGTGTAAATGCATGAATGTGTGCTAATACTACATTAGAATTTGAGCGTGTAGGTTCAGTGTTGCTAAATTTGAAATAGAACATTATTTATTTATTAGATTGTGCTTGTTTGTGTGTGTGTGTGTGTGTGTGTGTGTGTGTGTGTGTGTGTGTGTGTGTGTGTGTGTGTGGATGGAACACAAACCAGGTCTAGTTTCGATTATGGAGCATTGTAAATTCTGTGTGTGTGTGTGTGTGTGTGTGTGTGTGTGTGTGTGTATGGTACACAAACCAGGTCTAGTTTTGATTATGGAGCATTGTAAATTCTCTGTGTGTGTGTGTGTGTGTATGGTACACAAACCAGGTCTAGTTTTGATTATGGAGCATTGTAAATTCTGTGTGTGTGTGTGTGTGTGTGGTGTGTGTAAATAATCGGAATCTATTTGATCAAGCATATTTTTACTAATGAATTAATGAAGAAATAAAAAGATATTTATTAATATGTATTAATATTTCTTGAGATACAACAGGATTGTGAATCAACATCAGGAAACATAGATTAGGTTATTACACTCTTATAAATCACGAGGCCCAATTATTTGGGGATTGAAGGGACATTTTAGACTTCCCAGAATCCTCAGCAAGCCACATGAGAGCCATATCATGACTCCGTATCCCATAATTCTCAGTCAGTCCTTACAAGCCAGGTCACCTGACTGGTCACATGACCCCATCACTCCTGCTTAATAATCATGCACAGCATCACTAACACACTCTGTTCACACTCTTTTCCCTCTCACTCATGCATGTGAGATTACAATCCCTTGACTTTGCTGTTCTTTGCCACGTCAAGTTTTTTTTAGCATTGCTTAGTACGGTCAGGTTGTTTGAACATCACCTGACCTTTTGCCTGGCTTTGATTACAATTTTGGAGCTGCCCTTATTTACTTGACTGCCTCATGGTTTTCAGTAAACATCCTAAACATACATTCTAGCCTGATCCCCACCCAGCTTGAGGAATTAAGAAGCCCAATAAATATGATGAAGAACTAGCCAAATATCATGTAATTCTCCTCCAATAGTACCTGTACATTTCAATGCAGGAGGGCTCTTTAAATCATGACTATATTGCTGAACTGGTTTCATGGTTAACCAGCAAGGGACCAGACTTTCCTCTGGCTAAAAGAGGCACCACTATCATCCTAGTTAAAAACCTACACATCGCTCCATTGGAAAGCTTAACACCACAGAGTAAAGGGTGCTCTTCTAGGAACAGGAAGACTCCTGAAACTCTATATAGTAGCCTTCTTTAACCTTCAAAGTGATCTGCTATGAAAACCTTTGTGCCACCTTCGCTCTATGGTAAATTAAACACCTGGGTGTACTTCTCCATAGCAACTGGCTAACCAGGGATTTTTCATATCAGCTGATTTCTGTTCAGTCTGTGCAATAGCCAAAGCACCAAGAACCCTGTCAGCTCCTTTCCTTGCTTATCCCCATCATACATAATCCCACCTATCCAGGGACCTTCTCAATGATGACCTCCCACATTCCCAGAACCACAATACCACCCTGGTCATCCTTGACCACTTTTTCAAGTCCCTCTTCCCAGCCCTGCCCACCACTTTGGAAACTATAAATTGTACAATTGCACCTCTGTTTCCTCTGTAACACAGCAACTACCAATGCTCCCACCATCAATGGCTGGAGTAATGTGCAAGAAAACAGATCAACAACTCTAACCAGCGACCCACTGGCTGTCCACTACAAACATTTTTAATCCAGGGATATCAGAAGCTCTAGCCTAAGTCCACTGGTTCCTTCACGCTGATCACTCACCGAAATTTCTCATCTCAAAATCATAGTATCAAGTCACTTGTCTCTGCTATCCTTACTCCCTCTTGACAAACTGCAGTACATCATGGACAGGTGGGATACATCCCAGAGGAGAGAGTCACATGACCTCTATCTCCATTCACAGGCTTACTAATCACCCACACCTGTCTACCATTCACAGACGCCCTGAAATAAGCCGGACTTTAACATACACACACTTTGCAAAGTTTCACTAAAGCAGTTTTGCCTGTGTGATTTCAATCGTTTGATCTCTCACATCCCATTCAAGTTTGTGAGTATTGTCTAGATTGTTTGAAGATTGCCTGCCTGACCCTTTGCCTGGCCTTGATTACTATTTTGGATTTACCGCTGTTTGCTTGACTGCCTCGCGGTTTTCATTAAACACTTGCATCCAGCTATTTGCCTTATACTTTACAATTGGAATTCGAACAACTTTGAAATTTGTTCATAGTTATCAATAGATTTGAAAACTTTACTCTACAAAACATGATTTAATCGATAAACTCTTCCTGGTTGTGGTAGATCTTACCAGAGATGCTCAAGGACAGACGTGTAAATTGTTACCCTATAAATCACCACCAAAGATGACAGATAAAAAAATGAACTATTTATAAACCGATAGTGAAAATACACAAAGAAGAAGAACTTATCTGATTTTCTGCACATACACACTGGCAAACAAGAGCTTCCTATCCTATTCAACCCAGTGTTTTGCTTTCATAGTAACAACCGCCTTTCTCTGACTCAAAATTTTCTTTCTGCTGATTAGATGCTAGGTCTGATAAGATAAAAAACAAAACAAAACTGCAAAGCAACAGAAATTGATATGGCTGCCTTTACCTGTCCTATTGTAAAGAAGATATGACTGAGGTGATAGAGAGGAATTGTTTTTAGAAAAGCTATTTTTATGCTTACGAACTACACTGGAAATACAGTATGAGATGTCGAAAATGAATTGTAATGCTAGAAAAATGTTGTGAAAGATTTCCAAACAAAATGTAGCACTGCTCCTACTTCTGATATATGGACTGAGGTGTATATAAAGTTTTACAGCATAAACCAATCATTGGGTAGGCTCACTATACTTTGAACTTGTTCCATATATATATATATACGTACATAATTATCGTCCTGAAACAAATGATCAGAGGACACAGTCGGAGACGTGGAGGGACAGGTTTCTCGGTCTACATGCTATATGAAAGCTGTTTTGACACAAGATGACAGGTATGCAGGAAGTGAGCTTCTGGGTTGTCTTCTCTTCCACCCGGCTCCTATTGTCCTTTCCAAACCTGACCTTTTGCTTCGCCTCTCGAAAATGTGCCTTCACGATTGTTTTCCACTCGTGGGCGGGGAAAAAAAAAAAAATCATATCTCTGACTCTGAGTGATAATGAATAATCAGTTTTGAAAATGTTCCAACAATCTGATCTTTAATCATTCTAGCCATTGTTCTCGTAAGTAAAGTGTGTTAAATGCGGCATGGCTTGGCCCATATGCAAACACCGCAAGCAAACGAACACATCCTTAAGATCACGGATCCTGTGATGTGGCAGGTGATATGGCAGAAACGTAGGGTTTTAGATGGATGGATTGGACGTCATATTCGCAAACTACTTCCTGATTTTCATCATTCAGAATTAAGATTAAAATCAACTGGAGGTACTATCAGACATATTGTTCGGTCAGCATATTACTGTAACCTCTTAGTAAGTCAAGTAGTTAGTTTTAGATAGTTTGTGAGCGCAAATAATGTTTCCACCATTTTGATTACATCCATCTGACAAGTTTATTTAATGACCTGTCTATTTAAAGTCCGGGTGGAGACAAAAAAAAAAACCCAAACAAAACCACACTTATTACAATTATTAACTCATCATGTGTCATCATGTTGATATATTTGGGATGTCAGCTCAAGTGTATGCTTAAGCCCTTACTTTCAAATGTAAACAGGTAAACATGATTAATTAAGAGATCTTATTTGATTTCCCTACTTTTACTTATCAGAGTAAAGCAGCTGCTGGACAAACGCGTTTGGCTGAAAAACAGGTAAGATATGTCACCGGGGAACCGAGCCACCCAAAGCCAAGATGCCTGGAGCTGCTTTTCTGACTCACCTGCGCTGTGTCGATGCACCTGTACGGCGTCCTGCTCGGGACACGCTAGAATTCAAACGAAAAACAAACGCGCTTGAAGAAAACTCGTCTTCCTGAGTTTATTCCGTTCAATCAGAAGACTCAGCATCAACATTTAATCCAGTGTTTATTCAATACATCAAACGTGCGACCGTCCTGTGCACCGGCTTGCTTGAATCTGTTTTCCGTCAGGTGTCTGCGTCATCCGCCCCGCCTCAACTGCCTGACGCGCTTCCTTTTAAATCTCATTCTCGCGTCCATTACTCATCGTTGCACAAGTTAACTTTGTTCTTGTTAGTCATGTTATGTCGAGTAACAACATCACGAAATGAATATAGCGTGGTGAAGTAACTCGACCCCGTGTTGCGGTCATTTGAAAGCACTTCCAGCCTATGTAAGACTCCTCCCACTTTCTATGAGCATGCATATAGCCTACATAGACTCTCTAGCATTAACGTGTTTGCCCAAATTTTCCAGAAGGCATTAATAATCTATGACTGTTCATATGCCATATGTGATCGCATGCAATTCAATTTGATTGCATGTGCTAATTAAACACGTGACATCATGTGAGCAGACATAAAATCGCATTATTCTCAAACGTGTCCATAAGGGATGTACGAGATCAACCAATGCATCCTTATCCTACACAGGATGGAAGTAAGGCACTAGGCAGGTGGACACCAAAAATATTACAGGGTACAATTACACCCATTCTCACATCACAGACAATTCAGAGATGCCACTCAGGCTACAAAGCATGTCTTTGGATGGGGGAGAAAACCGGAGAACCCAGAGGAATCCCTCTAAGCAACAACCCTAGATGTGTGAAGAAAACGTACCAACCATTAAACCCACTATATACACACATTAATATTTAAGTTCAATTAAATGAAGTCAGGGGGGCACGGTGGCTTAGTGGTTAGCACGTTCGCCTCACACCTCCAGCGTTGGGGGTTCGATTCCCGCCTCTGCCGTGTGTGTGGAGTTTGCATGTTCTCCCCGTGCCTCGGGGGTTTCCTCCGGGTACTCTGGTTTCCTCCCCCGGTCCAAAGACATGCATTGTAGGTTGATTGGCATCTCTAAATTGTCCGGAGTGTGTGAATGTATGTATGTGTATGTGTGTGTGTGTGTGCCGGAGAACCCAGCGGAATCCCCCTAAGCATGGGGAGAACACCCCTGACCCTAGAGGTATGAGGAAAAAGTACTAACTATTGAACCCACCCCAGTATATACACACAGAAAAATGCATTAATATTTCAATTCAATTAAATTAAGTAATTGTAAACAAATACAAATTTTTTGATTCAGCCGGGTATCACTTAGATATTACACATTATTATTACTTATGATATTACTCATCATCATCCCAGCTCTGACATCATCTCTCATCATCTAGCGCATGTGTAGAGTCATGTGTGAAAATAAGTTAGTCAAAACAGGAGAAAAAAAAAAAGAAAAGAAATCACGTAAAACTTGATTCACTGGTTCCAGCGTCCAAAGTTACAGCCTGAGCTTGGGTTTCTGTCTTTCTGGAGTTTCACACGTCCTCTCCGTGTCCATGCCGGTTTCTTCTGTGTTCTCCGGTTTCCTTTTCTCCGAACTCTTTAAAGAACGCAGGTGAATCAGTCAAGCTCTGGATGAGTGGAAATAAAAATAACTAACTCATTAAAAGCAACCATGACTCATGAATCATGTGAAGTTCCTGTGAATTTTCTGGAGAGGCGAGTCTTTAATTTCAGCATACATTGAGAATATCACTTCATTAGGGCTAATTGAATGACCAAATAATAGAAATTTGAAATCTGATACAAAACAAACATCCTATTTTAAGTGTCTGAAAATCCTCCCACGCTAGATAATCGGTTCAATTATTTCTTTTAGGACTCTGACGCCACAAGACGCTGCCCGAGACGGAACAATGCGGCGTGTGGACACAGTTAGGAATTTAGGATGAAAAGTTTCTTTATTTTTTCTTCCTACATCTTTTTCTAGAAGAAATGCTGAGTCCATGAATAGCTGATAATGTAGGCTGGATTTTTTCAGACTTTCATTTCAAGTTTAATGTCAAACTGTAGAATTAAAATGAGGGTTCGAGTGTTCATAAAACATTTGAGCCTTGGAAAAGGATAGACACAAGCCTGTGAATCTTTTTTGAAGAACTTTTGCAGTGGTTAATGAAATGTTTCGCTGTCATCTTTCGCTGTTATCTCCTTAAAAGCAAAAGTAATGTCATGTTTATGAGAAATCCATCGCAGAAGAAGTGGAGATGCTGGAGAAAATTCTGGACTCAAAGCTTTGCAGTTAATGCAAAGAAAATCCACCAAATGCCTTTTAAAAACCGAGACATTTAATCCTGGTGACCAAAATGATGGATCCTAAATGATCTAGAGATGTCACACAATCTAAGACTGGTGCAGTATGGAGCTGATTTAGCAGTATTAAAGCTTGATTTTTCAAGAAAGAAGTTTGAATGAAAGAAAGAAAGAAAGAAAGAAAGAAAGAAAGAAAGAAAGAAAGAGACAATTAAGAAAGAAAAAGAATTATAAAAAATCAGGAAAGAAAGAAAGAATGAAAGAAAGAAAGAAATGAGAGACAAGAAAGAAAGAGAAAGAAATAATTAGAAAAAATCAAGAAAGAAAGAAAGAAATGAAAGACAAGAAAGAAAGAGAAAGAAAGAAAGAATTAGAAAAAATCAAGAAAGAAAGAAAGACTATCAAGAAAGAAAGAAAGATTATAAAGAAAGAAAGAATGAATGAAAAAAATGAAATGAGAGACAAGAAAGAAAGAGAAAGAAAGAATTAGAAAAAATCAAGAAAGAAAGAAATGAGAGACAAGAAAGAAAGAGAAAGAAAGAAAGAATTAGAAAAAATCAAGAAAGAAAGAAATGAGAGACGAGAAAGAAAGAGAAAGAAAGAAAGAATTAGAAAAAATCAAGAAAGAGAAAGAATGAAAAAGAAAGAAAGAAATAAATAAATAAAGAAAGAAAGAATTAGAAAAAATCAAGAAAGAAAGAAATCAATAAAGAAAGAAAGACTATCAAGAAAGAAAGAAAGATTATAAAGAAAGAAAGAATGAATGAATGGAAAAAAAGAAATGAGAGACAAGAAAGAAAGAGAAAGAAAGAAAGAAAGAAAGAAAGAATTAGAAAAAATCAAGAAAGAAAGAAGAAAATCAATAAAGAAAGAAAGACTATCAAGAAAGAAAGAAAGATTATAAAGAAAGAAAGAAGAATGAATGGAAAAAAAAGAAATGAGAGACAAGAAAGAAAGAATTAGAAAAAATCAAGAAAGAAAGAAAGAATGAAAAAGAAAGAAAGAAATGAGAGACAAGAAAGAAAGAAAGAAAGAAAGAAAGAAAGAAAGAAAGAAAGAAAGAAAGAAAGAAAGAAAGAATTAAGTAAAAAGTTTAGAGATGTTCTTAGGAGTGTGGTACTTTTTTTATTTAATTTGAGGTTTAATTTGTGTTTAGAAAGTTTGTAAAAATAGAGACATGCTGCACTGAGAATGATAAATAAGAGAGCAAGACAAATCAGAATAATCATTGACTTTACTGTGATTTATGTTCTAAAAAAACAGCCTTTACATTGACTGTCCATAATTGTGGACAAACTGTGTGGGAAAGTGTAAACAATCCTAATGAAAAAAACAAACAAACAAAAAAACCCATATATATAAATATATACGTTATATAGGGGGGCATGGTGGCTAGCACGTTTGCCTCACACCTCCAGGGTTGGGGGTGCGATTCCCACCTCCGCTATGTATGTGTGGAGTTTGCATGTTCTCCCTGTGTCTCAGGGTTTCCTCTGGGTACTCCGGTTTCCTCCCCCAGTCCCATCTCTAAATTGTCTGTGGCGTGTGTGATTGGGCCCTGTGATAGACTGGCATCCTGTCCAGGGTGTACCCTGCCTTGTGCCCATAGACCCCTGGGAAAGGCTCCAGGTTTCGTGTGACCCAGTAATAGGATAAGCAGGTATAGAAAATGGATGGATGTAGATTATATATTAAAACGGAATAGTTTTAGGCTTGTTTCTGAAAGTTCTGATTCACTCCAGATCAGATGGAGTATTAGTCCGTGTTCCTTCCTTCCTTAAACATTTCCTTCTCCACCGTATGTCCTTTAACAGTACGTGGCTGATTTTCTGAAACTTTAGCATGGTTTATGTTCAGTGATGGTAAAAAAAAACAACAACAAAAAAAAAACCATTTTAAACAATAAAAGCATCACATTATTTCTAAAAAACAAAACAAAACACAACATCCAAAACATTCCCGTTTCGTCCCAGACTGAAATGAATCCGAGGACATTTAACAGATCGCTTTTAAACCTAGATATACGGCCGTTCTGTGGATAACCACTTTGTTTGTGTTGCATGCAGCATTTCCTGGAAATTGCCCCCGACGCTCGGGGCGATGTTCTTCCTGTCATCTGCTAACAGACGGTTTTGAATTTCAATATTTATAAACAGATTATTTGCAAACAAACCAGCGTTGTCTCTTCAGGTTACCGGATAATGGAGTTTTAGATATTTAAATCAAAAGGCTGCACGGACCTTCTGGTTTTACTGCAGACAAAATATTTCCTTTCTACCAAGAACATCGTGTGTCAGTGTAGAGGTCTGCTTTATAGCACATTTGTCATGCAAACACTAGATTTTTTGGCTCAGGGCTAGTGTCAAGTTGAATTAATCTGAATGGTTAAACTGCAAAAGCAAGTCTCGGTAAATCTGAGTACTGAACTTAATGACAGTCAGGTTTTATTACATCATAACCTAGAACAGCCAATCAGGTTGTGATATGCAAATGAGAAGCACTGAATTGCCATTTTGTCTTATTTGTTAGTTCACAGATTCTGGATTAGTTTTTTCTGCCCTCTTTTGAGCTGAGAAGACGCTCAAAACATCGCGAGTGCCACTTTGATTGACACGGAGGGAGAGTATTATAACCCCTCCCACCCCGAGAGCATGGCCAGTATAGCTCCCTTATATCCTAGGTTCAAACCTCGTCAGGACTGGAACTCGCAATCTTCTGATAACAAAGTAACATTTTTCTACTGTTTAATGATTTTTAGTGGAACGACTACAACAAGCCATTTATTTAATGAATATCTAAAAAAAATCTAAAAGATATTTTGTGACACCTTTAGGGTCCTGAGTACAGCTGCATCTTTAAAGGTGCTTCAAAAGAAGCACTATTTTGAAGAATAACAATCACAAATGTTTTATACACTACATTGCCAAAAGTTTTGGGACACCCCTCCAGATCATTGAATTCAAGTGTTGTTTTTCAGGAGTTGGGCTCGGCCCATTAGTTCCAGTAAAAGGAACTCTTACCTAGACATTTTGGACAATTTCATGCTCCCAACTTTGTGGGAACAGTTTGGGGATGACCCCTTCCTGTTCCAACATGACTGCACACCAGTGCACAAATCAAGGTCCATAAAGACATGGATGAGTGAGTTTGGTGTGGAGGAACTTGACTGGCCTGCACAGAGTCCTGACCTCAACCCCAGAGAACACCTTTGGGATGAATTACAGCGGAGACTGCGAGCCAGGCCTACTCGTCCAACATCAGTGCCTGACCTCACAAATGCGCTTCTCGAGGAATGGTCAAAAATTCCCATAAACACACTCCTAAACCTTGTGGAAAACCTTCCCAGAAGAGTTGAAGCTGTTATAGCTGCAAAGGGCGGGGTAACTCCATGTTACATTCATGTGCATGTAAAGGCAGACGTCCCAAAACTTTTGGCAATATAATGTATGATACAAAAAAACTCCTTAGTCGATACACAAAATACAATCGAATAATCTAAAAATCTAATAATCTAGCTTAATTTATCCTCCTTGCTTTTCAGATACGATTAAAGCACCTGAAATCACGTATTGTGTATTCTCACAAAATCACACCAAGCCTCAAAAATGGCCATCAGTATTTTGTGCTCTGTCTTGGACTGGAAATAAACTTAAAGCTACACAGCTTTCGTTGTATTCACATGGCACTCTAACAGTTTGTGTGTAACAGCTTATCTCTTCGAATGAATAGTTTTCCCTTTTAAAAAAAAAAAAACATACCAAAAAATCCAAACATATAAAAAAAGTAAATGTAAACCAAAGACACTTCAAAACAGACTTCATAAGGCTATTCATGTATGACACTGGTTCATATTAATCCCTACAGAAGGGTACTTACAGTGTGTGTTTTGGGGGGAAATCCTGACATACCAATGAAATGTGCAAAAAAAAAAAACCTGTTCACAGAAATTGTGTAATGATTTTTGCACACACGGCTGCCATATGTAATGCAACACTCATTCCGCACATCCAGATAATGAAGTTCAAACTGTGCATCAGGTGAGCTCCGAAATAAATAAGAGAGCTCCGAGGTCCCGTGTGACCCGGGGAGACATTTCTTCTGAGGTGAGACGCAGGAGAAGACAGAGCTGAGGTTCAGGAGCTGCTGCTCAGTCTGCGGCGGATGAGCGAGGCCGGCTTGATCTCCGTGTCCTCCTGGTCGCTCTCGCAACTTCTCTGAAGGACGAAGAACGAACACAAGGTTATAGAGTAACATAAGGAACATAGTACAAAAGCTCAAGATTAATATTAGACTTATATTTAAATTGATTTGTATTAATCCCTATTGAGCAAGCCTGAGGCGACTGTGGTGAGGAAAAATTAGATGGTAAGAGGAAGAAACCTTGAGAGGAACCAGACTCAAAAGAGAACCTCATTCTCATGTAAAAAACAATGACAAAAATGGTTATAATATACAGAAAAAATGCAAACATATTTATACTATTGTACTGAAATGACTGTAATAGTAATATAATTTTTTTTTTTTAAATTTAACATTTTTTTGTTCCTATAAAATATGATTTTCAAACTTACCCTTACTCTCTCCAAGACATTTTATTATTTTATTTTATTATTATTATTATTAGTTTGTAGTAGTAGTAGTATTTTACATTTTGTACATTTTTCTTTTCCCTCCTAGAAATAAAAACTTTCACTTTATTATTTACTCACTTTAGGTTGCATTGTTTTTTGCATTTTCACTTCAGCTGACATTTTTATTTATTGTTAGATAACTGATTTTTTAATTGATTATTATGTAAAAGTATTTTTATTATAAGATATACAAGAATATAATTTTATTTTATTTTATATTTATTTATATTTGATTATTCATTAATAGATTTATTTCATTAATGCTAAGTAATAGTGGATTTTTAAAACTAGTATTAGGTAACAACAGTCTACTTTTATTGCTCTTTTTTATTTTTTTTATTTATATTACTTTAAAAAACATTTTTTGTTTATTGGGTTTTTACTTTATCAGTAATTATATATAACAATCTTGTTTTTGTTTTTGTCAAGAAATGTGAGAATACAGAGAGATTGAATTTTGTTCAATTTTGTGATTATTACGTAATATATTTACATTTCTAATGATAAAATAGCACATGTTTTACTGCTGATATTATTAGAAAATAGATTTATGTTCTTTGTTAATAAGTTAAAAGAATTTTGGGATTTTTTTTTGTATTATTAGGTAAGATAAATAAATAAATATTTATTTATTATTATTAGAAATCTGGATTTTTTTTTTATATATTATACAGTATGTTTTTTTATTTTGGTATTTGTTAGTAGATTTATTTAATTCATTGTTAGGTAAGAGTGGATTTTTAAAACTATTATAAGATGGTTGAGTAATTTCCTGTATTGCAGCTGATTTTATGCTAATGCTAAATATGAGGTAATAGTCCATGTTTATGAGAAATCTCCCAGTAAATTTCCCTGTAGCAAGAAACCAGGAAATATTTTGTAACTTGTAAATTTCATTTATTTAATTTCTATAGGATTTTTTTAATACTTTTTTTTTTCTAAAACTATACATGCTTGAAGTCTGTATATTTTTGATATTTTCATAAAAAAGATAAATACTAAAGAATAAATAAATTAAATAAAAATATTTAAGAATAAATACTAAAAAAAAATTAAATTAAAATCAAAAATTAAATTAAAGACTAAAAATATGTATCTATCCCTGATAAAATGTATATAGAAACAGAGGGAAGTTATTTCATATATA